>CM070445.1:992500-1005000 GCA_036324595.1 Champsocephalus gunnari
CTCTTCTACATCAACATGTGTCCCCTCTTCCTCATGTCTCTTCTACATCAACATGTGTCCCCTCTTCTCCATGTCTCTTCTACATCAACATGTGTCCCCTCTTCTCCGTGTCTCTTCTACATCAACATGTGTCCCCTCTTCTTCATGTCTCTTCTACATCAACATGTGTCCCCTCTTCTTCATGTCTCTTCTACATCAGCATGTGTCCCCTCTTCCTCATGTCTCTTCTACATCAACATGTGTCCCCTCTTCTCCGTGTCTCTTCTACATCAACATGTGTCCCCTCTTCTCCGTGTCTCTTCTACATCAACATGTGTCCCCTCTTCTCCGTGTCTCTTCCACATCAGCATGTGTCCCCTCTTCTTCATGTCTCTTCTACATCAACATGTGTCCCCTCTTCTCCGTGTCTCTTCTACATCAACATGTGTCCCCTCTTCTCCATGTCTCTTCTACATCAACATGTGTCCCCTCTTCTCCGTGTCTCTTCTACATCTACATGTGTCCCCTCTTCTTCATGTCTCTTCTACATCAACATGTGTCCCCTCTTCTCCGTGTCTCTTCTACATCAACACGTGTCCCCTCTTCTTCATGTCTCTTCTACATCAACATGTGTCCCCTCTTCTCCATGTCTCTTCTACATCAACATGTGTCCCCTCTTCTCCGTGTCTCTTCTACATCAACATGTGTCCCCTCTTCTTCATGTCTCTTCTACATCAACATGTGTCCCCTCTTCTCCATGTCTCTTCTACATCAACATGTGTCCCCTCTTCTCCGTGTCTCTTCTACATCAACATGTGTCCCCTCTTCTCATGTCTCTTCTACATCAACATGTGTCCCCTCTTCTCCGTGTCTCTTCTACATCAACATGTGTCCCCTCTTCCTCATGTCTCTTCTACATCAACATGTGTCCCCTCTTCTTCATGTCTCTTCTACATCAACATGTGTCCCCTCTTCCCCATGTCTCCTCTACATCAACATGTGTCCCCTCTTCTTCATGTCTCTTCTACATCAACATGTGTCCCCTCTTCTCCGTGTCTCTTCTACATCAACATGTGTCCCCTCTTCCTCATGTCTCTTCTACATCAACATGTGTCCCCTCTTCTTCATGTCTCTTCTACATCAACATGTGTCCCCTCTTCCCCATGTCTCCTCTACATCAACATGTGTCCCCTCTTCTTCATGTCTCTTCTACATCAACATGTGTCCCCTCTTCTCCATGTCTCTTCTACATCAACATGTGTCCCCTCTTCTCCGTGTCTCTTCTACATCAACATGTGTCCCCTCTTCTTCGTGTCTCTTCTACATCAACATGTGTCCCCTCTTCTCCATGTCTCTTCTACATCAACATGTGTCCCCTCTTCTCCGTGTCTCTTCTACATCAACATGTGTCCCCTCTTCCTCATGTCTCTTCTACATCAACATGTGTCCCCTCTTCTTCATGTCTCTTCTACATCAACATGTGTCCCCTCTTCTCCGTGTCTCTTCTACATCAACATGTGTCCCCTCTTCTTCATGTCTCTTCTACATCAACATGTGTCCCCTCTTCTCCATGTCTCTTCTACATCAACATGTGTCCCCTCTTCTCCGTGTCTCTTCTACATCAACATGTGTCCCCTCTTCCTCATGTCTCTTCTACATCAACATGTGTCCCCCCTTTTTCACTGATCTCCTCTAGAGCACACTGAGTTCTCTGTAACCAATGTCTCCAGAGGGACGTGCTCCTTGTCTAACAGACAGAGAATCAGCACTTTGAAACAGGGCTGAAACAGAGGGGATTGTGGGTAATGCTGCAATGATCTGTTGGGGGTCTCAGCCAATCAGAGACAGGCTCTGGATGTATCATGAAAGCGTCCACTGACCGTCCTCCGGAGTCCTCCGACGAACAGAAGCTGCTCGTCTCTAATTGGCTGCTCTGCTGGGAGCTGTCTCCTCCTCCTGTTGGCCCCGCCCCCTTCACCACAGCTGATGGGTGGGCGTGGCCATTCAGACACTCACCTGCAGAGAGAGCGGCCAATCAGAGCCTCAGAAACCAAACGGTGCTTTAACAGGAAGCAACAGGAACAGGAAGTGAGTCTCACCTCGCTCTTCTTCTGCCGTAAACTCTGATCTGACCCCCGAGCCCCGAGCCTCCTCCTGACAGACAGCAGCACTGAGGGACAGACAGGTGAGACAGACAGGTGAGGGACAGACAGGTGAGAGACAGACAGGTGAGAGACAGACAGGTGAGAGACAGACAGGTGAGAGGCAGACAGGTGAGAGACAGACAGGTGAGAGACAGACAGGTGAGAGACAGACAGGTGAGAGACAGACAGGTGAGAGACAGACAGGTGAGAGGCAGACAGGTGAGAGACAGACAGGTGAGAGACAGACAGGTGAGAGACAGACAGGTGAGAGAATCAGACAGGTGAGAGACAGACAGGTGAGAGACAGACAGGTGAGAGACAGACAGACAGGTGAGAGGCAGACAGGTGAGAGACAGACAGGTGAGACAGGTGAGAGAGAGACAGGTGAGACAGGTGTGGGACAGACAGGTGAGAGGCAGACAGGTGAGAGACAGACAGGTGAGAGGCAGACAGGTGAGAGACAGACAGGTGAGAGACAGACAGGTGAGAGGCAGACAGGTGAGAGGCAGACAGGTGAGAGACAGACAGGTGAGAGACAGACAGGTGAGAGACAGACAGGTGAGAGACAGACAGGTGAGAGACAGACAGGTGAGAGGCAGACAGGTGAGAGACAGACAGGTGAGAGACAGACAGGTGAGAGACAGACAGGTGAGAGACAGACAGGTGAGAGACAGACAGGTGAGAGACAGACAGGTGAGAGACAGACAGGTGAGAGACAGACAGACAGGTGAGAGGCAGACAGGTGAGAGACAGACAGGTGAGACAGGTGAGAGAGAGACAGGTGAGACAGGTGTGGGACAGACAGGTGAGAGGCAGACAGGTGAGAGACAGACAGGTGAGAGACAGACAGGTGAGAGGCAGACAGGTGAGAGACAGACAGGTGAGAGACACACAGGTGAGAGACAGACAGGTGAGGGACAGACAGGTGAGAGACACACAGGTGAGACAGGTGAGAGACAGACAGGTGAGAGACAGACAGGTGAGACAGGTATCAGCACTTTGAAACAGGGCTGAAACAGAGGGGATTGTGGGTAATGCTGCAATGATCTGTTGGGGGTCTCAGCCAATCAGAGACAGGCTCTGGAGACAGGTGTGGGACAGACAGGTGAGAGGCAGACAGGTGAGAGACAGACAGGTGAGAGACAGACAGGTGAGAGACAGACAGGTGAGGGACAGACAGGTGAGAGACACACAGGTGAGACAGGTGAGAGACAGACAGGTGAGAGACAGACAGGTGAGAGACAGACAGGTGAGACAGGTGAGGGACAGACAGGTGAGGGACAGACAGGTGAGAGACAGACAGGTGAGACAGGTGAGGGACAGACAGGTGAGAGACAGACAGGTGAGACAGGTGAGGGACAGACAGGTGAGGGACAGACAGGTGAGACAGGTGAGGGACAAACAAGTGAGACAGGTGAGGGACAGACAGGTGAGGGACAGACAGGTGAGAGACAGACAGGTGAGACAGGTGAGGGACAGACAGGTGAGAGACAGACAGGTGAGGGACAGACAGGTGAGAGACAGACAGGT
This sequence comes from Champsocephalus gunnari, assembly GCA_036324595.1. Taxonomy (NCBI): domain Eukaryota; kingdom Metazoa; phylum Chordata; class Actinopteri; order Perciformes; family Channichthyidae; genus Champsocephalus; species Champsocephalus gunnari. The sequence continues at coordinate 996,154 of CM070445.1, forward strand.
GAGATAGGTGAGGGACAGACAGGTGAGACAGGTGAGGGACAGACAGGTGAGAGACAGACAGGTGAGAGACAGACAGGTGAGGGACAGACAGGCGAGAGACAGACAGGTGAGAGGCAGACAGGTGAGGGACAGACAGGTGAGAGACAGACAGGTGAGAGAGAGACAGACAGGTGAGACAGGTGAGGGACAGACAGGTGAGAGACAGACAGGTGAGAGACAGACAGGTGAGACAGGTGAGGGACAGACAGGTGAGAGACAGACAGGTGAGAGACAGACAGGTGAGACAGGTGAGGGACAGACAAGTAGAGTAAGACAGGTGAGACAGGTGAGGGACAGGCAGGTGAGACAGGTGAGGGACAGACAGGTGAGAGACAGACAGGTGAGACAGGTGAGAGACAGACAGGTGAGACAGGTGAGGGACAGACAGGTGAGAGACAGACAGGTGAGACAGGTGAGGGACAGACAGGAGAGAGACAGACAGGTGAGACAGGTGAGGGACAGACAGGAGAGAGACAGACAGGTGAGACAGGTGAGGGACAGACAGGAGAGAGACAGACAGGTGAGACAGGTGAGGGACAGACAGGTGAGAGACAGACAAGTGAGACAGGTGAGGGACAGACAGGAGAGAGACAGACAGGTGAGGGACAGACAGGTGAGAGACAGACAGGTGAGACAGGTGAGGGACAGACAGGTGAGGGACAGACAGGTGAGAGACAGACAGGTGAGACAGGTGAGGGACAGACAGGTGAGAGACAGACAGGTGAGACAGGTGAGGGACAGACAGGTGAGGGACAGACAGGTGAGACAGGTGAGGGACAAACAGTGAGACAGGTGAGGGACAGACAGGTGAGGGACAGACAGGTGAGAGACAGACAGGTGAGGGACAGACAGGTGAGAGACAGACAGGTGAGATAGGTGAGGGACAGACAGGTGAGACAGGTGAGGGACAGACAGGTGAGAGACAGACAGGTGAGAGACAGACAGGTGAGGGACAGACAGGCGAGAGACAGACAGGTGAGAGGCAGACAGGTGAGGGACAGACAGGTGAGAGACAGACAGGTGAGAGAGAGACAGACAGGTGAGACAGGTGAGGGACAGACAGGTGAGAGACAGACAGGTGAGAGACAGACAGGTGAGACAGGTGAGGGACAGACAGGTGAGAGACAGACAGGTGAGAGACAGACAGGTGAGACAGGTGAGGGACAGACAAGTAGAGTAAGACAGGTGAGACAGGTGAGGGACAGGCAGGTGAGACAGGTGAGGGACAGACAGGTGAGAGACAGACAGGTGAGACAGGTGAGAGACAGACAGGTGAGACAGGTGAGGGACAGACAGGTGAGAGACAGACAGGTGAGACAGGTGAGGGACAGACAGGAGAGAGACAGACAGGTGAGACAGGTGAGGGACAGACAGGAGAGAGACAGACAGGTGAGACAGGTGAGGGACAGACAGGAGAGAGACAGACAGGTGAGACAGGTGAGGGACAGACAGGTGAGAGACAGACAAGTGAGACAGGTGAGGGACAGACAGGAGAGAGACAGACAGGTGAGACAGGTGAGGGACAGACAGGTGAGAGACAGACAGGTGAGACAGGTGAGGGACAGACAGGAGAGAGACAGACAGGTGAGACAAGTGAGAGACAGACAGGTGAGACAGGTTAGGGACAGACAGTTATAGTAAGACAGGTGAGAGACAGACAAGTAGAGTAAGACAGGTGAGACAGGTGAGGGACAGACAGGTAGAGTAAGACAGGTGAGGGACAGACAGTTAGAGTAAGACAGGTGAGACAGGTGAGGGACAGACAGTTAGAGTAAGACAGGTGAGGGACAGACAGGTAGAGTAAGACAGGTGAGACAGGTGAGGGACAGACAGGTGAGAGACAGACAGGTGAGAGACAGACAGGTGAGACAGGTGAGGGACAGACAGGTGAGAGACAGACAGGTGAGAGACATACAGGTGAGACAGGTGAGGGACAGACAGGTGAGACAGGTGAGGGACAGACAGGTGAGAGACAGACAGGTGAGACAGGTGAGGGACAGACAGGTGAGACAGGTGAGGGACAGACAGGTGAGACAGGTGAGGGACAGACAGGTGAGAGACAGACAGGTGAGACAGGTGAGAGACAGACAGGTGAGAGACAGACAGGTGAGGGACAGACAGGTGAGAGACAGACAGGTGAGAGACAGACAGGTGAGGGACAGACAGGTGAGAGACAGACAGGTGAGACAGGTGAGAGACAGACAGGTGAGAGACAGACAGATGAGACAGGTGAGAGACAGACAGGTGAGAGACAGACAGGTGAGACAGGTGAGGGACAGACAGGTGAGAGACAGACAGGTGAGACAGGTGAGGGACAGACAGGTGAGACAGGTGAAAGACAGACAGGTGAGACAGGTTAGGGACAGACAGTTAGAGTAAGACAGGTGAGGGACAGACAAGTAGAGTAAGACCGGTGAGAGACAGGCAGGTGAGACAGGTGAGGGACAGACAGGTGAGAGACAGACAGGTGAGACAGGTGAGAGACAGACAGGTGAGACAGGTGAGAGACAGACAGGTGAGGGACAGACAGGAGAGAGACAGACAGGTGAGACAAGTGAGAGACAGACAGGTGAGACCGGTTAGGGACAGACAGTTATAGGAAGACAGGTGAGGGACAGACAGGTAGAGTAAGACAGGTGAGGGACAGACAGTTAGAGTAAGACAGGTGAGACAGGTGAGGGACAGACAGTTAGAGTAAGACAGGTGAGGGACAGACAGGTAGAGTAAGACAGGTGAGACAGGTGAGGGACAGACAGGTGAGACAGGTGAGACCGTTGAGGGACAGACAGTTAGAGTAAGACAGGTAAGACAGGTGAGGGACAGACAGGTGAGACAGGTGAGGGACAGACAGTTAGAGTAAGAGAGCTGAGACAGGTGAGGGACGGACAGGTGAGGGACAGACCGTTAGAGTAAGACAGGTGAGGGGCAGACAGGTGGAGTAAGACAGGTGAGAGACAGACAGGTAGAGTAAGACAGGTGAGAGACAGACAGGTGGAGTAAGACAGGTGAGAGACAGACAGGTAGAGTAAGACCGGTGAGACAGGTGAGGGACAGACAGTTAGAGTAAGACAGGTGAGGGACAGACAAGTAGAGGAAGACAGGTGAGGGACAGACAGTTAGAGTAAGACAGGTGAGGGACAGACAGTTAGAGTAAGACAGGTGAGGGACAGACAGGTGAGACAGGTGAGGGACAGACAGGTGAGGGACAGACAGGTGAGACAGGTGATGGACAGACAGGTGTTTGGAGGTCAGTGAGACAGGTGGATAAGTCCATCGCGCGCAGCTCGAGTACCAATAACAACAAAGTCAGAGTGGACTCCAGTCGGAGCCGCGGGTCGTTGGCGCGTCCTCCAGGAGGCGCGGCCGGCTGGCAGCCGCCAGATTGCAGGGGTGGTCTCAGAGGTCTTAGCGGCCCACTCAACCGCCTCCCAATGACTTTCGTGCCCCAGGTCGCCCGCCTTCCAGCCGCCTCGTGCCCCAGAGCCTACCGGAGCCCCCAGGAGGCTCCAGGGTCCGGGGGCTGCTTTCCCAGCAGCAGCTCAGTTTCTGGGCGGTCTGTGCTTCCGGCCCTCGGGTGGTTTTCACCGTAACCCGGGGGAACGGACCGCAGCTCCGGCCCCTAGCCTTCGGCTGGCCCTAACTGACACTGTGGTGTCTAGACAGTTGTGTTGTCCTTTTGTCTTTGTGCCTTGTCTTGTGATTTCCTGTTTTATTGTGTAGTAACCCTTTCCCTCTCGTTCCAGAGCATTGCTGCCCTGGTGTGTTTCCCCCCGTGTGATTGTCAGCCCCTCCCTTAATTGTTGCCACCTGTGTCCCCTTACCTAGTGTGTGTATATAGTCTGCGTCTCCCTTTGTCTTGTGTCAGTTCGTCTTGTCTCGTCAACCCTGCCAGTCATCCCTTGACCGTGTGAAGCATACTGTGATAGTCCTGTAGGTGCTGATCCTCCAGGAGCGTTCTGTTGGACCTTCATTAGAGACCTTGTTCATTCTGATCTGTTTCTGGTGCGTTTGGGTCCTGAGCCTCCTGACATTCTTAACAGTACGAACTGACCAAAGAATGGACCCAGCCGACCCAGACAGGCACGCTTTTGTCTCAGCATGACGATCAGCTGAACTCAATTGACCAGGGAGTGAGAGACTTGAGTGGTCGTCAAGAACGCTTCCAAACATCTGTGAACAGCCAAGTAAACCACCTGGCAGATCAGCTTGTTCGTGTCCTTGCCCACCTGGAAGCTGGATCTCAAACTGTTTCCGCGGCTGCACCCCTGCCTGAGGCTGTGATCCAAGGACCTACTCCTTCTTCATGCTCTCGTCTCGCATCTCCAGAGAAATTCTCCGGTGACTCAGGTGACTGTCGTCCTTTTTTAGTCCAATGCGACCTGCATTATCAACATCAGCCTTCTGCTTTTCCAACAGACCAGTCTAGAATAGCTTTCATGATAACACACTTGACTGGTAGAGCAGCAGCGTGGGCTACAGCAGAATGGGCTAGAGACTCTCCCCTTTGCAGATCACTTGGACTGTTTACTGATTCCCTTAAAAAGATTTTTGATCGTACAGCACCAGGGAGAGAAGCGGCTAAAGCTCTAGTCCAACTCAAGCAAAGAAATCAAAGAGTGTCTGATTATGCCATAGAGTTTAGGACGATAGCAGCAGACAGTGGCTGGAATGATCTGGCCTTTGTAAATGGACCTTCAGGCCTTGTCAAAGATCACTTGGTCCCATTAGATCTTCCAGAAGATTCAGACTCTGATTGCTCTGGCTATACGAATAGATAATAGGCTCTGGGATAGACCAAAAGAAAGGGAACATCCTGCAGTTCGTTCACCAAGCTCCAGGGGGCCTCCTCGCGGCATCCGGATGGGGGAGGATTCGTTTCAGGGGTCTGGATCAAGCCTCCTTTGACAACGCCATCCACCACATCAGAGGAACGCATGCAGCTTGGCCGAGCAAGACTTTCACTGGAGGAGCGGGAACGGCGCCTCCGCCAGGGCCTGTGTTTGTACTGCGGGCATCGTGGACACCTGATGGCCGCTTGCTCACTAAAAGACGGGGCAAGAGGAGGGCGCTGGTGAGCCGACTAACTTCTGACTACTCTCCTCGTACGCTGACTCCTATCCAAGTAAAATGAGGTGAGAAAACCTTAACACAGAAGGCTCTCATTGATTCAGGAGCAGACGGAAAGTTTTATGGACTGGAATGTTGCCAGAAGCTTGAACATTGTCACCATGCCCTGAGCTCAACCTTTGAATGCCAGCGCCCTTGATGGAAGATTATTGTTTCAAGTCACTCACCACACAGAACCCGTCCAGGTTATCATAAATCACGACCACACAGAGTTCATGACGTTCCATTTATTCGACTCCGCACAACACCCTATGATTTTTGGCTTCCCATGGTTGAAGAGACATAACCCTCACATTGACTGGCGTGCTGGTAGGGTGAAGGGGTGGGGAGGAGAATGTAATCATACATGTTTGGTTTCACCAGGAGAAGTTGAAGGGCTGTCTGCAGGAAGGGTTACTTCAGGTGGTGAGGTGGAGACGAAGGAAGTAACTCATGACCATGCCTCTGACTTACCAGACCTGCCCAATGTTCCCACAACCTGAGGGAGGTTTTCAGTAAGACGCGGGCCTCTACGTTGCCTCCTCATCGACCTTATGACTGCAATTGACTTGCTACCAGGTGCCCCCATTCCCAAGGGACGTCTATACTCAATTTCTGGGCCTGAAAGACAATCTATGACGGATTACATTGACTCATCTCTGAAGGCGGGCCTCATCCGTCCATCGTCATCTCCTGCTGGCGCCGGATTGTTCTTCGTGGGTAAAAAAGACGGATCCCTCCGACCCTGCATAGACTACTCTCCCCTGAATGATATAACGGTAAAGAACAGGTACCTCTCCCCCTCATTCCCACTGCTTTTGAACTGTTAAAAGGAGCTAAGATCTTCACTAAACTGGACTTGAGGAATGCCTATCACTTGGTCAGGATAAGGGAGGGGGACGAATGGAAGACTGGATTCAATACCCCCAGTGGCCACTATGAATACTTAGTAATGCCATTTGGGCTAACTAATGCTCCTGCTGTATTTCAGGCTCTTGGGAATGACGTGCTCAGACAGTATTTGAATCATGTTGTGTTTGTCTACCTGGATGATGTATTGATATTCTCTCCTGATGAAGAGTCCCATGTTCAGCATGTCCGCCAGGTCCTCCAAAGCCTTCTGGAAAACCAACTATTCGTGAAGGCGGAGAAATGTGAATTTCACAAGACTACTGTCTCATTCCTGGGCTTCATCATCGCTCCGGACCAGGTCAAGATGGATCCAAGCAAGGTCCGTGCTGTCGCACATTGGCCCACACCCACCAACAGGAAGAAGGTACAGCAGTTTCTCGGTTTTGCTAACTTCTACAGACGTTTCATAAGACATTTTAGCTCCATAGCTGCACCTCTCCACTCACTCACCTCAACCCATGTTCAGTGTGTGGACTCTACAGGCCGACACAGCTTTCCAGGAATTGAAAAGACGGTTTACCTCTGCTCCTGTTCTCATCACTCCTGATTCACTGCGCAGTTTGTGGTGGAGGTGGATGCTTCCAATGATGGCGTGGGGCTGTGTTGTCACAACGTTCAGCCAAGGACAGCAAACTTCACCCATGTGCTTCTCTGTCACGTAAGTTAACACCTGCTGAACGCAACTATGATGTAGGCAACAGAGAACCTTTGGCAGTCAAAACAGCGCTTGAGGAATGGAGACACTTTCTGGAGGGGTCAGAGCAACCTTTCATAGTCTGGACGGAGCTAAGAGACTGAACTCACGTCAGGCAAGATGGGCTTTGTTCTTCACTCGTTTGAACTTTTCCTTGTCATTCAGACCCGGTTCACAAAATGTCGAGCCAGATGCACTCTCTCGTGTTTTTGACCCTGAACCCTCGGCAAAGGAACCAAAGCTCATCCTTCCACTAAACGGTGTGGTTGGAGCGGTAACTTGGCCAATAGAAACAGAGGTGAAACGAGCTAACGGTGAGAGCCCGACACCTAGGGGTTGCCCCCCAAATAGGTTGTTTGTTCCTCAAACTGTGCGCCCTAAGGTCATTCAATGGGCTCGCACTCGCTGCTCACCTGCCATCCTGGGGTAAAAAAAACCATGTACGTCATCAAGCAACGGTTCTGGTGGACATCTATGGAGAAGGATGTCAAGGAGTATGTGGCCGCCTGCACCATCTGCGCCAGGAATAAGACCTCTTCCAGGCCCCAGATGGGTCTGCTCAGGCCGCTGCCTATCCCCAGTCGGCCCTGGTCCGACATCTCAGTGGATTTTGTCACCGGACTGCCAGAATCCAAAGGTAACACCACCGTCCTCACGGTGGTGGATAGATTCTCTAAAATGACACATTTTATTGCTTTGCCTAAACTGCCATCGGCCAAAGAAACGGCTGAAGTGTTGTTGCACCATGTTTGTCGTCTCCACGGTTTTCCCAGGGACATCGTGTCAGACCGGGGTCCTCAGTTTGTCTCCCGTTTCTGGAGGGAGTTTTGCAGCCTCATCGGGCCTCTGTCAGCCTCTCTTCCGGCTACCATCCCCAATCAAATGGACAAACGGAGAGACTGAATCAAGAACTGGAAACCTGCCTCCGGTGCCTGGTGTCCCAAAACCCGGCTTCTTGGAGTAAACACCTCACGTAAAACAAACTCGTTGCCTACCTCTGCCACCGGATTGACCCCGTTCCAGTGCGTCTACGGTTACCAACCTCCCATGTTCTCAGAGACAGAGAAAGAAGTCATGGTTCCCTCGGCACACGCACTGGTCAGGCGCTGTCATGGCATTTGGGCTTCAGCACGTCGGGTCCTCCTTAGGACTTCGGCCCGCATGAAAAAAGCGCTGATCGGCATCGCGTCCTGCACCTGTGTACAGACCGGGTCAGAAAGTGTGGCTATCCACCAGAGACTTGCCCCTGAACGTAGTCTCTAGGAAGCTGGCACCAAGATGTGTAGGCCCATTCACTGTGGAACAGTGTATTAACCCTGCGTCTGTTCGTTTGCGCCTGCCTCGATCACTCAGAGTCCATCCAACATTCCATGTAAGCAAACTCAAGCCGGTCAAGGAAAGCAAAATGGTTCCCGCTTCCAAGCCCCCCCTCCTCCCAGGCTCATTGATGGAGTTCTGGTCTACACCGTCAAGCGTCTGCTGAAGGTCAGAAAACGAGGAAGGGGTCAGCAGTTTTTAGTGGACTGGGAGGGTTATGGACCGGAAGAGCGGGAATGGATCCCGTCGAGCTTCATCGTGGACCAGAACCTGATAAAGGATTTTTACAAAAGCCATCCTGAACTCGCTGGGCCGTCCGGAGCCGTCCGTAAAGGAGGGGGCACTGTGGTGTCTAGACAGTGGTGTTGTCCTTTTGTCTTGTGCCTTGTGATTTCCTGTTTTATTGTGTAGTAACCTTTCCCTCTCGTTCCAGAGCATTGCTGCCCTGGTGTGTTTCCCCCCGTGTGATTGTCAGCCCCTCCCTTAATTGTTGCCACCTGTGTCCCCTTACCTAGTGTGTGTATATAGTCTGCGTCTCCCTTTGTCTCGTGTCAGTTCGTCTTGTCTCGTCAAGCCTGCCAGTCATCCCTTGACCGTGTGAAGCATACTGTGATAGTCCTGTAGGTGCTGATCCTCCAGGAGCGCTCTGTTGGACCTTCATTAGAGACCTTGTTCATTCTGATCTGTTTCTGGTGCGTTTGGGTCCTGAGCCTCCTGACATTCTTAACAGACAGTCGTCAGCGATCCGGCAGGGGCCCTAGCTCTGGGCCAAGAGGTGT
>CM070445.1:1017500-1045000 GCA_036324595.1 Champsocephalus gunnari
TGTCCCCGGCGTGTCCCCGGCGTGTCCCCGGCGTGTCCCCGGGTGTCCCCGGCGTCAGGAGACTCTCAAAGTGTCAGGGAAGAAGACCCTCTCTCTTCTCCTCCGTTCCTCAGCGAGGTTAATAATGATGTTGATAAAGTAGTACCGTGTGTCTGGGTGGTGATTCGCCGCTGGGCGTATGTAGCCAGACCCTCGCTCAGCCACATCTCCTCCCAGCTGGCGTTGGTCACGGCGTTCCCAAACCAGCCGTGAGCGATCTCGTGCACGACGTCGATCACCAGGAACTCGCTGCTCTCCAAGATGGAGGCGATGATGAAGATGAGGCACGGGTTCTCCATGGCAACGATGGGGAAGGAGGGGGGGAGGAACACGATGTCACACCTGGGGGGGGTATCAATAAGAGGTGTGACCGTCAAACGATCATATCATCATTTATTATATTATATATTATTATTATTATTATGTTGTACTTTCTCGTTTACTCCTCGTCTGCTGACATAACGTGCCACGCCTCGTGTCTCCACTCGTGTGCAACAGACGGTGTGAGGGCAGTTAGGCCACGGGGCAGAGAGGTGTGAGGGCAGTTAGGCCACGGGGCAGAGAGGTGTGAGGGCAGTTAGGCCACGGGGCAGAGAGGTGTGAGGGCAGTTAGGCCACGGGGCAGAGAGGTGTGAGGGCAGTTAGGCCACGGGGCAGAGAGGTGTGAGGGCAGTTAGGCCACGGGGCAGAGAGGCGGCTCAGGCCCGGGGGTTCAGCGTCGCTCAGAGGACAGAGCGGCTCTGTCCTCTGAGCGACGCTGCACTTTATGTGGACTTTATTAAATATAACAGAAGACACACTCTCCGTGTCCCTCCGTGTCTCTCCGTGTCCTCCGTGTCTCTCCGTGTCCCTCCGTGTCTCTCCGTGTCTCTCCGCGTCTCTCCGTGTCCCTCGCTCTGAGCTCACCTGCCCCACAGGTAGGGTCCGAACAGCTGCTCAGCGACGGCCAGCCAGCGCTCCACGCTGCCGCCCAGCTTCTGCACGGCCACCGGCAGCAGGCAGGGCTCGGCCCACACCCGGCTCCTGGCACAACCAGAAGAGACCAGTGTCAAGTGCAAACCAGTACAACCAGTGTAAACCAGTGTAAACCAGTGCACAACCAGTGTAAACAAACCAGTGTAAACCAGTGCAAACCAGTGTAAACCAGTGCAAACCAGGGAACATTACATGTCATTTGTTAGATGCTTTTATCCAAAGCGACTAACATTCACTCAGCACTGAGGGCAACCAGGGGCACTTTGGGGTGAAGTGTCTCAGGGACACCACGACATGCTGACTGCAGAGGGACTCGAACTTGCTACCCCCTGATTCGAAGTCCAGCACTCTATCCACTGAGCCACAGCCAGAACACCAGTATAAACCAGTATAAACCAGTATAGAAAGTACCATAAGTTCATAACCCAGTAAAACCACTATAACCCAGTTTAAGCCAGTATAAGCCAGTATAACTCAGTATGACCCAGTATAACCAGTATGACCCAGTATAACCAGTATAACCCAGTATAACCCAGTATAACCCAGTATAACCAGTATAACCCAGTATAACTCAGTATGACCCAGTATAACCCAGTATAACCAGTATAACCCAGTATAACCAGTATAACCAGTATAACCCAGTATAACCAGTATAACCCAGTATAACCAGTATAACCCAGTATAACCAGTATAACCCAGTATAACCCAGTATAACCAGTATAACCCAGTATAACCAGTATAACCCAGTACAACCAGTATAACCAGTATAACCAGTATAACCCAGTATAACCAGTATAACCCAGTATAACCAGTATAACCCAGTACAACCAGTATAACCAGTATAACCCAGTATAACCAGTATAACCCAGTATAACCAGTATAACCAGTATAACCCAGTATAACCAGTATAACCCAGTACAACCAGTATAACCAGTATAACCCAGTACAACCAGTATAACCCAGTATAACCAGTATAACCCAGTATAACCAGTATAACCCAGTACAACCAGTATAACCAGTATAACCCAGTATAACCAGTATAACCCAGTATAACCAGTATAACCCAGTATAACCCAGTATAACCCAGTATAACTAGTATAACCCGTATAACCAGTATAACCAGTATAACCCAGTATAACCAGTATAACCCAGTATAACCCAGTATAACTAGTATAACCCAGTATAACCAGTATAACCCAGTATAACCAGTACAACCAGTATAACCAAGTATAACCCAGTATAACTAGTATAATCCAGTATAACCAGTATAACCCAGTACAACCAGTATAACCCAGTATAACCAGTATAACCAGTATAACCCAGTATAACCAGTATAATCCAGTATAACCAGTATAACCCAGTATAACCCAGTATAACCAGTATAACCCAGTATAACCAGTATACCCAGTATAACTAGTATAACCCAGTATAACCAGTATAACCCAGTATAACCCAGTATAACTAGTATAACCCAGTATAACCAGTATAACCAGTATAACCCAGTATAACTAGTATAATCCAGTATAACCCAGTGTAACCAGTATAACCAGTATAACCCAGTATAACCCAGTATAACCAGTATAACCCAGTATAACCCAGTATAACTAGTATAACCCAGTATAACCCGGTATAACCAGTATAACCAGTATAACCCAGTATAACCAGTATAACCCAGTGTAACCCAGTATAACCCAGTATAACCAGTATAACCAGTATAACCCAGTATAACCCAGTATAACTAGTATAACCCAGTATAACCAGTATAACCCAGTGTAACCCAGTATAACCCAGTATAACCAGTATAACCAGTATAACCCAGTGTAACCCAGTATAACCAGTATAACCCAGTATAACCAGTATAACCCAGTATAACCCAGTATAACTAGTATAACCCAGTATAACCCAGTATAACTAGTATAACCCAGTATAACCCGGTATAACCAGTATAACCAGTATAACCCAGTATAACCAGTATAACCCAGTGTAACCCAGTATAACCCAGTATAACCAGTATAACCAGTATAACCCAGTATAACCCAGTATAACTAGTATAACCCAGTATAACCAGTATAACCCAGTGTAACCCAGTATAACCCAGTATAACCAGTATAACCAGTATAACCCAGTGTAACCCAGTATAACCAGTATAACCCAGTATAACCAGTATAACCCAGTATAACCCAGTATAACTAGTATAACCCAGTATAACCCAGTATAACCAGTATAACCCAGTATAACCAGTATAACCAGTATAACCAGTATAAATAAACCCAGTGTAACCAGTACACTGACCGCGGGCCCACGTCCACGTGCTGCAGCTCTCCGGCCACCAGGGCCACCAGGTAGGAGGGCACTGGGAGCTCCATGGAGAACTGGAAGACCCGGTCCAGACTGGAGTAGGAGCTCCGAGACGCACTCATCAGAACCGTGATGCCTTCAGGGACCTGGGGAAGAACCACAACTGCATCACACAAGAGAACAAGTGTGTGTGGTGTGTGTGTGGTGTGCGTGTGTGTGTTTGTGTGGATGTGTGTGGTGGGAGTGGTGTGTGTGGGGTGTGTGTGTGTGGGTGGGGTGTGTGTGTGTGTGCGTGTGTGTGCGTGGTGCGTGTGTGTGCGCGTGTGTGTGTGTGAGTGTGTGTGTGAGCGTGTGTATGTGAGCGTGTGTGTGGTGTGTGTGTGGGCGTGCGTGTGTGTGTGGGGGTGTGGTGTGGTGTGTGAGTGTGGTGTGTGTGTGTGTGGTGTGTGTGCGTGTGTGCGTGCGTGTGTGTGCGCGGTGTGTGTGTGTGCGGTGTGGGTGTGGTGTGTGCGCGTGTGTGTGTGTGTGTGTGTGAGCGTGTGTGTGTGTGTGTGTGTGTGTGTGCGTGCTGTGCGTGTGCGCGTGTGTGTGTGTGTGTCCCACCCTCACGGATGCCGTGTACGTGCTCTTCACAGCTGGAGTGTCGAAGCAGGGGAAGAAGGATCTGTTGCAGACGGAGTGTCCCTGAGTGAAGACCAGGGGACGGGCCTGTCCACAGGTGAGCTCCGAGTCCAGCCACCAGATCTGCACACAGGTGAGCATCAGGTCCCACAATGCACTGCACATCCCACAATGCACTGCAGATCCCACAATGCACTGCAGATCCCACAATGCACTGCTCCTCCTGGTTTATGGACTAAAGTAAAAATGTTTCCTTACCTTAAAACAGAGACTAAAAACCCTTAACTAGAGACGGATAAACCCTTAACTTAAAGACTAAATGCCTCAGACCCTTACCGCGGGCCCGTCTGTGCTGCTGTACCAGAGACTGATAAACCCTTAACTTAAAGACTAAAAGCCTCAGACCCTTACCGCGGGCCCGTCTGTGCTGCTGTACCAGAGACGGATAAACCCTTAACTTAAAGACTAAAAGCCTCAGACCCTTACCGCGGGCCCGTCTGTGCTGCTGTACCAGAGACGGATAAACCCTTAACTTAAAGACTAAATGCCTCAGACCCTTACCGCGGGCCCGTCTGTGGTGCTGTACCAGAGACGGATAAACCCTTAACTTAAAGACTAAATGCCTCAGACCCTTACCGCGGGCCCGTCTGTGGTGCTGTACCAGAGACGGATAAACCCTTAACTTAAAGACTAAAAGCCTCAGACCCTTACCTCGGGCCCGTCTGTGCTGCTGTACCAGAGACGGATAAACCCTTAACTTAAAGACTAAATGCCTCAGACCCTTACCGCAGGCCCGTCTGTGGTGCTGTACCAGAGACGGATAAACCCTTAACTTAAAGACTAAATGCCTCAAACCCTTACCGCGGGCCCATCTGTGCTGCTGTACCAGAGACGGATAAACCCTTAACTTAAAGACTAAATGCCTCAGACCCTTACCTCGGGCCCATCTGTGGTGCTGTACCAGAGACGGATAAACCCTTAACTTAAAGACTAAATGCCTCAAACCCTTACCGCGGGCCCGTCTGTGCTGCTGTACCAGAGACGGATAAACCCTTAACTTAAAGACTAAATGCCTCAGACCCTTACCGCGGGCCCGTCTGTGCTGCTGTACCAGAGACGGATAAACCCTTAACTTAAAGACTAAATGCCTCAGACCCTTACCGCGGGCCCGTCTGTGGTGCTGTACCAGAGACGGATAAACCCTTAACTTAAAGACTAAATGCCTCAGACCCTTACCGCGGGCCCGTCTGTGGTGCTGTACCAGAGACGGATAAACCCTTAACTTAAAGACTAAATGCCTCAGACCCTTACCGCGGGCCCGTCTGTGCTGCTGTACCAGAGACTGATAAACCCTTAACTTAAAGACTAAATGCCTCAGACCCTTACCGCAGGCCCGTCTGTGGTGCTGTACCAGAGACGGATAAACCCTTAACTTAAAGACTAAAAGCCTCAGACCCTTACCGCGGGCCCGTCTGTGCTGCTGTACCAGAGACGGATAAACCCTTAACTTAAAGACTAAATGCCTCAGACCCTTACCGCGGGCCCGTCTGTGGTGCTGTACCAGAGACGGATAAACCCTTAACTTAAAGACTAAATGCCTCAGACCCTTACTGCGGGCCCGTCTGTGGTGCTGTACCAGAGACGGATAAACCCTTAACTTAAAGACTAAAAGCCTCAGACCCTTACCTCGGGCCCGTCTGTGGTGCTGTACCAGAGACGGATAAACCCTTAACTTAAAGACTAAAAGCCTCAGACCCTTACCGCGGGCCCGTCTGTGGTGCTGTACCAGAGACGGATAAACCCTTAACTTAAAGACTAAAAGCCTCAGACCCTTACCTCGGGCCCGTCTGTGGTGCTGTACCAGAGACGGATAAACCCTTAACTTAAAGACTAAATGTCTCAGACCCTTACCGCGGGCCCGTCTGTGGTGCTGTACCAGAGACGGATAAACCCTTAACTTAAAGACTAAAAGCCTCAGACCCTTACCTCGGGCCCGTCTGTGCTGCCGTACCAGAGACGGATAAACCCTTAACTTAAAGACTGAATGCCTCAGACCCTTACCGCGGGCCCGTCAGTGCTGCTGTACCAGAGACGGATAAACCCTTAACTTAAAGACTAAAAGCCTCAGACCCTTACCGCGGGCCCATCTGTGGTGCTGTACCAGAGACGGATAAACCCTTAACTTAAAGACTGAATGCCTCAGACCCTTACCGCAGGCCCGTCTGTGGTGCTGTACCAGAGACGGATAAACCCTTAACTTAAAGACTAAAAGCCTCAGACCCTTACCGCGGGCCCGTTTGTGGTGCTGTACCAGAGACGGATTAACCCTTAACTTAAAGACTGAATGCCTCAGACCCTTACCGCGGGCCCGTCTGTGGTGCTGTACCAGAGACGGATAAACCCTTAACTTAAAGACTAAAAGCCTCAGACCCTTACCGCGGGCCCGTCTGTGGTGCTGTACCAGAGACGGATAAACCCTTAACTTAAAGACTGAAAGCCTCAGACCCTTACCGCAGGCCCGTCTGTGGTGCTGTACCAGAGACGGATAAACCCTTAACTTAAAGACTGAATGCCTCAGACCCTTACCGCGGGCCCGTCTGTGGTGCTGTACCAGAGACGGATAAACCCTTAACTTAAAGACTGAATGCCTCAGACCCTTACCGCGGGCCCGTCTGTGGTGCTGTACCAGAGGCGGATAAACCCTTAACTTAAAGACTGAATGCCTCAGATCCTTACCGCGGGCCCGTCTGTGGTGCTGTACCAGAGACGGATAAACCCTTAACTTAAAGACTAAATGCCTCAGACCCTTACCGCGGGCCCGTCTGTGGTGCTGTACCAGAGACGGATAAACCCTTAACTTAGAGACTGAATGCCTCAGACCCTTACCGCGGGCCCGTCTGTGGTGCTGTACCGGACCGTGACCTGGATCAGTCGGCCCGGCTTCAGGCCGTTCGGCAGGCTGATGTTCAGAGCGGAGCCGTAGTCTGAGAAGGGGTCAAGGCGGTAGGTGAGGGACGTGAGACCCGTCTGACCCGGGACCTTACAGTCTACAGTCTGAATCAGCAGGGAGGGGTGGCAGTCCAGAACCAGGCTCTGGAGCCCCGGCTGCAGCGGGACCAGGTCCAGAACCAGCCAGCCGCTCAGCTCCTTCACCGCAAAGTTAATCCTGAGGTCCAGGTGCAGGTGCTTCAGTGAGAAGCAGCTGAAGTTAGAGGCCGAGGCCACGTCCACCAGGGGGCGTCGCTGAGGGGGACCAGAACCAGAACTAGAACCGGAGGAGGGACCAGAACCTGAGGAGGGACCAGGACCTCCTGCTGAGGGACTAGGACCTGCTGAGGGACCAGGACCTCCTGCTGAGGCTCGGGACCCTGGGACCGGAGGGGATTTCCGGCAGCAGCACAGAGAGGTGGGGGTCTGCTGGAGGTCCGCCATCCTGCTGCTAAACCCGGACCAACTGCATCCAGAACCAGAACCAGCTGTCTTCAGGGGTCTTAGTCGTGCGTTCTTCACCAGCGCTGAGCTCTCTGAAGTCCAGTCTGACACACGACTCGTCCCAGCTGCCGACCCAAAAGCCTTGTCGCCGGTCTCTGCTCCCGTCTGTTGACTTCTTGTTAAGTGTTAGTGAGAAAGTGAAGCACCTGTAAGGACACTTGAATAAAGAAAGGAGACCCAGGAGTAAAACCAGAACCAGGTCTCAAACTGGTCTGTATGTGAAGAACGTTCAGCTGAAACCAGACCAGGTCCAGAGCGGCTGTAAACAGATAGGAACCAGAACCACATCAAACAGCAGTAAGGACCTGTGATCCGGACCAGGTCTCCCACAGGACCCTGCGTCTCAACTGAAACCTGAACCACATCCTGAACCGGACTGCATGAGAACCTGAACCGAAGACCTGGACCCTTTAGCCTCTCACAGGAACCACAACAAGCCAGTGAGTTCAATCTAAACCTGGTCTAGACCCAGACAGGAAGAGGCTTTAAAAGGGACCCTGAACTTAACCCTCATCCAGACTACTTGGAGACCCTTAACCCTCATGCATCCAGACTACTTGGAGACCCTTAACCCTCGTGTATCCAGACTACTTGGAGACCCTTAACCCTCGTGTATCCAGACTACTTGTAGACCCTTAACCCTCATGTATCCAGACTACTTGGAGACCCTTAACCCTCGTGTATCCAGACTACTTGGAGACCCTTAACCCTCGTGTATCCAGACTACTTGGAGACCCTTAACCCTCATGCATCCAGACTACTTGGAGACCCTTAACCCTCATCCAGACTACTTGTTGACCCTTAACCCTCATTCAGACTACTTGGAGACCTTTAACCCTCGTGTATCCAGACCACTTGGAGACCCTTAACCCTCATCTATCCAGACTACTTGGATACCCTTAACCCTCGTGTATCCAGACTACTTGGAGACCCTTAACCCTCATGTATCCAGACTACTTGGAGACCCTTAACCCTCATGTATCCAGACTACTTGGAGACCCTTAACCCTCATTCAGACTACTTGGAGACCTTTAACCCTCGTGTATGCAGACTACTTGGAGACCCTTAACCCTCATTCAGACTACTTGTAGACCCTTAACCCTCGTGTATCCAGACTACTTGGAGACCCTTAACCCTCGTGTATCCAGACTACTTGTAGACCCTTAACCCTCATGTATCCAGACTACTTGGAGACCCTTAACCCTCGTGTATCCAGACTACTTGGAGACCCTTAACCCTCGTGTATCCAGACTACTTGGAGACCCTTAACCCTCGTGCATCCAGACTACTTGGAGACCCTTAACCCTCGTGTATCCAGACTACTTGGAGACCCTTAACCCTCGTGCATCCAGACTACTTGGAGACCCTTAACCCTCATCCAGACTACTTGTAGACCCTTAACCCTCATCCAGACTACTTGGAGACCCTTAACCCTCATTCAGACTACTTGTAGACCCTTAACCCTCATCCAGACTACTTGGAGACCCTTAACCCTCATGTATCCAGACTACTTGGAGACCCTTAACCCTCATCCAGACTACTTGGAGACCCTTAACCCTCATGTATCGAGACTACTTGGAGACCCTTAACCCTCATGTATCCAGACTACTTGGAGACCCTTAACCCTCTCACGGGAACCATAACTAGCCCTCAGTGTCTTTAGACTGGGTTGACACCATCACGAACCAGTGAGCAGAATGTAAACCCGGACAGGAAGAGGCTTTAAGGGACACTTAAAGCTGATTAAGAACTAACTCAAACACATCAAAGCCCTTTTACCCGGGTTAGCTGCTGTGATTAGCCTCTTTAGCTCTCGTTAACCCGGTTTATAAACCGGCTAATTAGCATTAGCTCTGATTAGCTCCAGCAGACGGCGGCACTTCGGGAGCGCTACGGCCGGATCCCTGCCGTTTCCCGGGCTCTTCCAGGGGGTCGTCCCGGTGGTTCGCCGTGAGCAGAGATCCAGAGAGGGCGCGAGGAGGCTCTGCTCCCCGCAAACAGGAAGTCTCAGCCGGGAGAGTTACAGCAGACAGGGGGGGGCGCTGCGGAGCTCTCAGGAGTCCGTTATATATTTTCTTAGACATTTAATTAAGAATTAACAAAAATGTCCCCCAATTGGGACGAAGTATATCTTTATTTGTCGTTTGATTAAATCTACCTTTATGAGAACACAATGTACACCAAACAGATGAAAAACCAAAGACACACATTATAACGGGCCTATAATTCATCTATATTCAAATAGTTATTGCTATATTTTAAAGTTACAACAGATTTCTTAAAACCTTGTTTGCGCTCCTTTTCTCTCAGTTAACCGTTAACCGCGTTTCTGCCCCTCACTGTGACGTCACCGAGGCATCAACCGTCCGTTGCAGGCTCCTGATTGGCTGCTAATGTCAGAGGGGTGGGTCTTCAGAATAAAGTCGATTGTATCCCTTCTCAAACCCTTTCCTCACGCTCTGTGTTTCACCAGCATTTCACTCACTTTTAAATAATGTGATTATTAACCCTTTCAATAAAGCTTTGGCCCACAGTTTGAATAACGGGAAGGAAAGACCAGACGGGACTCGGAGGACAAGAATCAGTTTTTATTTAGACGTTTCTTCTTCTTCAGACTCGAGACGGGTACAGCATCTGAAACGAGAAGACAGGAAGTCAGACCCCGCCACAATAAAACACCGAGACGTCAGAGCGGCAGGGACACGTGTGTGTCTCTCTCTCTGTGTGTGTGTGTCTCTCTCTCTCTGTGTGTGTGTGTGTCTCTCTGTGTGTGTGTGTGTGTCTCTCTCTCTGTGTGTGTCTCTGTGTGTGTGTGTCTCTGTGTGTGTGTGTGTGTGTCTCTCTGTGTGTGTGTCTCTCTCTGTGTGTGTGTGTCTCTGTGTGTGTCTCTCTGTGTGTGTGTCTCTCTGTGTGTGTGTGTGTGTATCTCTCTCTCTCGGTGCGTTCAGGGAGCAGTGGCTCTGTGCGTTCAGACGGTGCGTTCAGGGACTGCAGGAGGACTCACCACTCTGATGCGGTGGCCCATGGCCTTGGCCGGCAGGTTGCTCCTGAACTTCGCTCTCACCATCCCGCTGCTGCCGTGCGCGCGGGTCACTTTGCCCCAGATCACTCGCGTCTTGTTGGGCTTCCCTCCGGGGGTCACTGTGTTCCTGAGGACGGACACACACACACACACCAGGGGTTAACACACACTGTCCTGAGGACACACACACACACACACACCAGGGGTTAACACACTGATCTGAGGACACACACACACTGTTCTGAGGACACACACACACACTGTTCTGAGGACACACACCAGGGGTTAACACACACACACACACACTGTCCTGAGGACACACACACACACTGTTCTGAGGACACACACACACACACACTGATCTGAGGACACACACACACACTGATCTGAGGACACACACACACTGATCTGAGGACACACACACCCCCCAGCAGCCCTGATGGAGGAGGGGCCTCTCGTTCCCTCGTGAGGTGAGTGCGTTTCATCAGCTCGTGCTTTTATTGTGAAGGTCTCGAGTTGGCGCTTCCTGTTTTGCACACCTCCCCTCTCTCGGGTGCATTCTGAGTGACAGTCTGGGGGTCTCAGGTTGAAAACTGGAGATCATGCCCCGCCCCCCCACCGGCCTCTCGCTGCGTGCTGATTGGTTCTGTTGGATGACATCATCACTGGGCGCCTGCAGGATCTCTGTACAGACTCGCTGTGATGTCACATCCTGTTTGTGATGTCACTTCCTGTCTCAGCAGTGGCTGGGACCATCATGCAGCACTAGAGCATGCTGGGAGCTGAGGCCGGCAGAGGGGATTGTGGGAAATCAGACCTTTTACTTATCATCACTGACCCCCGTCTGATCGGCATTGCTCTGTTGCATTGTGGGAAACTTAGGCACGGGTTCCCTCAGGGATATTACTGTATTAGTCTTGCTCTGTTGCATTGTGGGAAACGTAGGCACGGGTTCCCTCAGGTATATTACTGTATTAGTCTTGCTCTGTTGCATTGTGGGAAACGTAGGCACGGGTTCCCTCAGGTATATTACTGTATTAGTCTTGCTCTGTTGCATTGTGGGAAACGTAGGCACGGGTTCCCTCAGGGATATTACTGTATTAGTCTTGCTCTGTTGCATTGTGGGAAACGTAGGCTTGGGTTCCCTCAGGTATATTACTGTATTAGTCTTGCTCTGTTGCATTGTGGGAAACGTAGGCACGGGTTCCCTCAGGGATATTACTGTATTAGTCTTGCTCTGTTGCATTGTGGGAAACGTAGGCTTGGGTTCCCTCAGGTATATTACTGTATTAGTCTTGCTCTGTTGCATTGTGGGAAACGTAGGCATGGGTTCCCTCAGGTATATTACTGTATTAGTCTTGCTCTGTTGCATTGTGGGAAACGTAGGCTTGGGTTCCCTCAGGTATATTACTGTATTAGTCTTGCTCTGTTGCATTGTGGGAAACGTAGGCACGGGTTCCCTCAGGGATATTACTGTATTAGTCTTGCTCTGTTGCATTGTGGGAAACGTAGGCTTGGGTTCCCTCAGGTATATTACTGTATTAGTCTTGCTCTGTTGCATTGTGGGAAACGTAGGCATGGGTTCCCTCAGGTATATTACTGTATTAGTCTTGCTCTGTTGCATTGTGGGAAACGTAGGCATGGGTTCCCTCAGGGATATTACTGTATTAGTCTTGCTCTGTTGCATTGTGGGAAACGTAGGCATGGGTTCCCTCAGGGATATTACTGTATTAGTCTTGCTCTGTTGCATTGTGGGAAACGTAGGCATGGGTTCCCTCAGGGATATTACTGTATTAGTCTTGCTCTGTTGCATTGTGGGAAACGTAGGCATGGGTTCCCTCAGGGATATTACTGTATTAGTCTTGCTCTGTTGCATTGTGGGACACAACATGCGGCTGGGGGGCCATTTTAAATTGGACGGCGGTGAGAAGAAGGCCGTGTGCCTGGCCGGTGGCACAACGACTGACAAGTCACCGGGCGCTGTAAGTACTAGCCTAGCTGCCGTGACGAAGCTGCTTTACCCGCCGTCTAAACGGTACCGTTACCATGGTAACATCGGGCTCTTAGTTGCAACCGAATTGTTTTTTATATTAGTTTTCACTTTGATCCGAAAAGTGAAAATAACAGGAGCGATGTGGAACCTCTGGGGCCGAGGCACACACACACACACACACACACACACACACACACACACACACACACACACACACACACACACACACACACACACACACACACACACACACACACACACACACACACACACACACACACACACACACACACACACACACACACACACACACACACACACACACACACAGGCTGTTATTAAATGCATTGTTGTTACAACATAAAGTGTTGTGTATCTTCAGGTTGTAAAACGTAATGTGGAACCGGATGTGGTCTCCGGGCGCTGCGGCTCGGTTAGACGCAGAGGACTTTTAGTTTTAATGTATGCGAGTACTGAGACAATAAATACGTATACATCGTAACGGTACGCTCTTCCTGCGCTGCAGCGTGGCGTCGGGTGTCTCGGAAAGTGTTACGACATTTCTTTGTAACAAAAAAATAAAATCTTTCCACACCGAATATCCGGAGCCCGGTAAACGGCATCGGGGCAGCCGGAGAAGCGGCACAGCAGGCTGGTGAGACGGAGGGCGTCCACGTCCCGTCTGAAGAAGCTTCGAGCCGCGCCGCCTCGTGAGAGACGGCACGAAGAGGCTCGAACGCTCTCTGTGCCGTGAGACGCACAGCCGCTGCAGAGCACAACGAGGCTCCAACGAGGCGACGTGGAGCGGCCGCGACGTGGAGCCCTTTCTCTGCTGCCTTTCAGTGCAGTATAAAACAAATGCCTTCAACGGTCAGCAGCTCAGCTCCTGAACCTGAGCTGCTGACCGTCCCCCGCTAGAGATCTGAGTTCAACGACGCTAACGACGACTCCCCCACGAGTCCGACTGAAGTCACGAGACGGCCGCTCGGTGGGGTCTGTCTCTGAGAGAGTGTGAGTGAGAGTGAGTGTGTGTGTGAGTGAGAGTGAGAGTGTGTGAGAGTGTGTGTGAGAGTGTGTGTGTGTGAGAGTGTGTGAGTGAGAGTGAGAGTGTGTGAGAGTGTGTGTGAGAGTGTGTGTGTGTGTGAGTGAGAGTGAGAGTGTGTGAGAGTGTGTGTGAGAGTGTGTGTGTGTGAGAGTGTGTGAGTGAGAGTGTGTGAGTGAGAGTGTGTGAGTGAGAGTGTGTGAGTGAGAGTGTGTGAGTGTGTGAGTGAGAGTGAGAGTGTGTGAGTGTGTGTGTGTGAGTGAGAGTGTGTGAGTGAGAGTGTGTGTGTGTGAGTGTGTGTGTGTGAGTGAGAGTGTGTGTGTGTGAGTGAGAGTGTGTGTGTGTGAGTGAGAGTGTGTGAGTGAGAGTGTGTGTGTGTGAGTGAGAGTGTGTGTGTGTGAGTGAGAGTGTGTGTGAGTGAGAGTGTGTGTGTCTCTGTGTGAGAGAGTGTGTGTGTGTGTGTGCTCTCACTTCTTGGCCTTGTAGACGTAGGCGCAGCGCTTCCCGAGGTAGAAGTCCACCTCCGTGCGCGTGTAGCAGCCCTCCACCTTCAGCAGCGCCGTGTGCTCGCGCTGGTTCCTCAGCCCGCGCTTATAGCCGGTGAAGATGGCCTTGCTCCATAGTCTGAAACACACGGGAGCACTGAGCATCCTCCAGCACGAGGGCAGCATGCTCACAAGGGTATCAACTGTGAGCACGAGAGCAGCATGCTAACAAGGCACCAGCTAGCTGTAAGCATGCTCATCTCTGACATGGAGCTACTCTGGAGTAAAGATTGATCAAGCATGCTCATCTCTGACGTGGAGCTACTCTGGAGTAAAGATTGATCAAGCATGCTCATCTCTGACGTGGAGCTACTCTGGAGTAAACATTGATCAAGCATGCTCATCTCTGACGTGGAGCTACTCTGGAGTAAACATTGATCAAGCATGCTCATCTCTGACGTGGAGCTACTCTGGAGTAAACATTGATCAAGCATGCTCATCTCTGACATGGAGCTACTCTGGAGTAAACATTGATCAAGCATGCTCATCTCTGACATGGAGCTACTCTGGAGTAAACATTGATCAAGCATGCTCATCTTTGACGTGGAGCTACTCTGGAGTAAACATTGAATACTGCTTTCTGTTCCTGCATCTTGAGACTGAGTGCCTCCCTCTCTGGAGATCAGCAGGTGAAGGACACTGCTCAGGAACTAGTCTCTGTGTGAGGACTAGAGGACCCAGACACCTGGACCCCGAGAGGACCCAGACACCTGGACCCCGAGAGGACCCAGACACCTGGACCCCGAGAGGACCCAGACACCTGGACCCCGAGAGGACCCAGACACCTGGACCCCGAGAGGACCCAGACCCTGAGAGGACCCAGACCCTGAGAGGACCCAGACACCTGGACCCTGAGAGGACCCAGACCCCGAGAGGACCCAGACACCTGGACCCCGAGAGGACCCAGACCCTGAGAGGACCCAGACACCTGGACCCTGAGAGGACCCAGACCCTGAGAGGACCCAGACACCTGGACCCCGAGAGGACCCAGACACCTGGACCCCGAGAGGACCCAGACACCTGGACCCCGAGAGGACCCAGACCCCGAGCTGAAGCTCGAGCCGGGTCCAGGAGAGGACATAAACAACAACATGTGGCCTCAGAGCCGAGCTGCCGTCTGGGGTCAGAGGACTCAGATCGGAGCTGGCCGTAGCTCGTCTGCAGAGCACTCATCTCACCTTCCAGGCATAGTCAGTGTTCTCCGGGTGAATCCACCTGAAACAGATCAGAGAGAGCGTTATCACGAGCAGCAGCAGGAACACAAACCGGCCCCTGAGCCAGCATCAGGTCTCACATGGCGCTGTGGGGTGAGAGGGCATTTCAGTCCAGAAGCAACACTTTGAATCAACCCATTGCGCCTCCGTCCTGATCAGCAGACTCATCGCAACTCGTCCCGCACATCATCAGGAAGAGGAACTACTGATCTACCCCACCTCAGATCTACCCTTAAACGCGACTGGCTTTAGAGACTCAGTGTACAGGGAGGACCGGCAGCCATACGCGGCTCGGAGCGGGGTCCCAGAGGCAGACCTCCGGGTTAAACACTACCCAACACCGTACATATAAACATGACAACATGTCACCGAAGCTACAGCCGGCTGGACTCTCCGCGCTCTCCCGTGTTCAGACCCGGATTAAAGCACTCTGAAACCCCGACACATGTTGCCGTTCCCCCCGCAGACACACACTGAAGCTAGCATGCTAACACGCAGCATCAACAACTGAACTTAGCATCAAGTGTCCCCAAAGTCAAAGTTATAACATGATGTCCTAAACTGGATCAACACATACATTGTACTTTTAACGATCCAGAATCAATACGTTTCATTTTACATCTACATAGCTGAGAGAATGCTAAGTCTGACCCACATGCTAACAGGCTAACGCTAGCGCCTCGCGCTGAAACACCACGTTTCTCTCTATAAGCTCCGCAATGAACACCGACACTCCTCCCCGAGTCTCCCCGGGAATCAGGCTCCCTCCCCGGCTGCAGCTCCTCAGACACCTCGCCGTCTCCCCGGAGCCTCTCTGCTCTGTTAGCTCCTCGCTCTCAATCCGCGCTGAATCTCCGCCATCGCGGCTCTAAACGCGGATGAGCTCCCCCCGCCGTCCAGGCACCGTCCCCCCGGTAGGCGCTGAGGGCTATCGGGCTGAACGGCTGCGGATTTTAAGAGTTTCTCGACACTTTTCTCGGACATGTTGGATCTTACCGTAACTGTGAGGGGGAAGATGGCGGAAAAGAAAGCGAGCAGGGAATGCTGGGAAAATAAAGTAAACAGAGGTGACCGAGAATCTGCCTGAACAGAAAGAAGCGCTGTGGTCTAAAAGAGAAAACAACACTTTAGTAGGCTGCAATGTACAAAATAGAAAGTAAGAGATTATGGTTTGCATAATCTTAAAGCCAAATGTGGGATCAGCTGTATCTAACTTTAATTGCTCGTGTTATATATAGCTTGTGAGTTGAGAAAGTCGTGTCAGTTGACAAGTCCCCATAATAACCACGGACTTATTGTCTTGAAAAGTGAAATAATAGGTTTTTCTGTCTGAGGCCAATAACTGCAAGGATTTATTTGAATGTTCCACTTCTTTATAACTTTGCCTTATTTTGGTTTCAGAGTGCATTATATACTCTAAGTTGGTCTAAGGCAGGGGGGTCAAACTCACTTTCATCGCGGGCCACATCAGCATTATGGTTGCACTCAAAGGGCCGGTTGTAACTTCATAAATATATAATATATAAAGTAATGTGTTATATTACATGATTGCCTCTGAATTGGATTATTATCGGATAGGAGAATGACTTAAATAATTGCAAGTCTCTTCAGTGCGCATGTCACAAAACGAGATGCATTGTGGGACATGTAGTTTATGGGCAACCTGATTCTGTAAAGCGGCATTTCATCGTATAATAAACGTTACATTCTTTGCAAGCTCTTGCGGGGCCACATGCAATGAAGTCGCGGGCCGGATGTGGCCCCCGGGCCTCGAGTTTGACACCCCTGGTCTAAGGAATACCAAAAAGCAATTTCCACTCCTCTACTGTACTGTAGTGCATGATACATGATATGAATCCATGGCAGGCCAGCGTTACCTTGGAACATGGAGAGCATTACTCAGTTTCTTTCTTGCATCTCAATCTGTGACAGAAATTATCTCTAGTTTCTTTAAAACGTTTTCCTGCTATGTCTGTGCTGTTCTCCCAAGGGCAGCTTTGAAATAAAAAGGTGAACTCTAACCAATGGAGGGTATGGTTATTCTCCATTTTCTCTCCAGCATTCCCAGTCCCTCCATGTTCTGTTTTCTCATAGCCTCACATTCAGGGCTTCATGCATTGTGTTTCTCCTCACCTTCCCCTTCTCCTTTTTCACCTATACAGAGACACCCCTTAAAGTCACCTATACAGAGACACCCCTTAAAGTCACCTATACAGACACACCCCTTAAAGTCACCTATACAGAGACACCCCTTAAAGTCACCTATACAGACACACCCCTTAAAGTCACCTATACAGACACACCCCTTAAAGTCACCTATACAGACACACCCCTTAAAGTCACCTATACAGACACACCCCTTAAAGTCACCTCATGCTATACAGACACACCCCTTAAAGTCACCTATACAGACACACCCCTTAAAGTCACCTATACAGACACACCCCTTAAAGTCACCTATACAGACACACCCCTTAAAGTCACCTATACAGAGACACCCCTTAAAGTCACCTATACAGACACACCCCTTAAAGTCACCTATACAGAGACACCCCTTAAAGTCACCTATACAGAGACACCCCTTAAAGTCACCTATACAGACACACCCCTTAAAGTCACCTATACAGACACACCCCTTAAAGTCACCTATACAGACACACCCCTTAAAGTCACCTATACAGACACACCCCTTAAAGTCACCTATACAGACACACCCCTTAAAGTCACCTATACAGACACACCCCTTAAAGTCACCTATACAGACACACCCCTTAAAGTCACCTATACAGACACACCCCTTAAAGTCACCTATACAGACACACCCCTTAAAGTCACCTCATGCTATACAGACACACCCCTTAAAGTCACCTATACAGACACACCCCTTAAAGTCACCTATACAGACACACCCCTTAAAGTCACCTATACAGACACACCCCTTAAAGTCACCTATACAGACACACCCCTTAAAGTCACCTATACAGACACACCCCTTAAAGTCACCTATACAGACACACCCCTTAAAGTCACCTATACAGAACACCCCTTAAAGTCACCTATACAGACACACCCCTTAAAGTCACCTATACAGACACACCCCTTAAAGTCACCTATACAGACACACCCCTTAAAGTCACCTATACAGACACACCCCTTAAAGTCACCTATACAGACACACCCCTTAAAGTCACCTATACAGACACACCCCTTAAAGTCACCTATACAGACACACCCTTAAAGTCACCTATACAGACACACCCCTTAAAGTCACCTATACAGACACACCCCTTAAAGTCACCTATACAGACACACCCCTTAAAGTCACCTATACAGACACACCCCTTAAAGTCACCTATACAGACACACCCCTTAAAGTCACCTCAGCTATACAGACACACCCCTTAAAGTCACCTATACAGAGACACCCCTTAAAGTCACCTATACAGACACACCCCTTAAAGTCACCTATACAGAGACACCCCTTAAAGTCACCTATACAGACACACCCCTTAAAGTCACCTATACAGACACACCCCTTAAAGTCACCTATACAGACACACCCCTTAAAGTCACCTATACAGACACACCCCTTAAAGTCACCTATACAGACACACCCCTTAAAGTCACCTATACAGACACACCCCTTAAAGTCACCTATACAGACACACCCCTTAAAGTCACCTATACAGACACACCCCTTAAAGTCACCTATACAGACACACCCCTTAAAGTCACCTATACAGACACACCCCTTAAAGTCACCTATACAGAGACACCCCTTAAAGTCACCTATACAGACACACCCCTTAAAGTCACCTATACAGAGACACCCCTTAAAGTCACCTATACAGAGACACCCCTTAAAGTCACCTATACAGACACACCCCTTAAAGTCACCTATACAGACACACCCCTTAAAGTCACCTATACAGAGACACCCCTTAAAGTCACCTATACAGACACACCCCTTAAAGTCACCTATACAGACACACCCCTTAAAGTCACCTATACAGAGACACCCCTTAAAGTCACCTATACAGACACACCCCTTAAAGTCACCTATACAGAGACACCCCTTAAAGTCACCTATACAGACACACCCCTTAAAGTCACCTATACAGACACACCCCTTAAAGTCACCTATACAGACACACCCCTTAAAGTCACCTATACAGACACACCCCTTAAAGTCACCTATACAGAGACACCCCTTAAAGTCACCTATACAGACACACCCCTTAAAGTCACCTATACAGACACACCCCTTAAAGTCACCTATACAGACACACCCCTTAAAGTCACCTATACAGACACACCCCTTAAAGTCACCTATACAGACACACCCCTTAAAGTCACCTATACAGACACACCCCTTAAAGTCACCTATACAGAGACACCCCTTAAAGTCACCTATACAGACACACCCCTTAAAGTCACCTATACAGAGACACCCCTTAAAGTCACCTATACAGACACACCCCTTAAAGTCACCTATACAGAGACACCCCTTAAAGTCACCTATACAGACACACCCCTTAAAGTCACCTATACAGAGACACCCCTTAAAGTCACCTATACAGACACACCCCTTAAAGTCACCTATACAGACACACCCCTTAAAGTCACCTATACAGACACACCCCTTAAAGTCACCTATACAGAGACACCCCTTAAAGTCACCTATACAGACACAACCCTTAAAGTCACCTATACAGACACACCCCTTAAAGTCACCTATACAGACACACCCCTTAAAGTCACCTATACAGACACACCCCTTAAAGTCACCTATACAGACACACCCCTTAAAGTCACCTATACAGACACACCCCTTAAAGTCACCTATACAGACACACCCCTTAAAGTCACCTATACAGAGACACCCCTTAAAGTCACCTATACAGAGACACCCCTTAAAGTCACCTATACAGACACCCCTTAAAGTCACCTATACAGAGACACCCCTTAAAGTCACCTATACAGACACACCCCTTAAAGTCACCTATACAGAGACACCCCTTAAAGTCACCTATACAGACACACCCCTTAAAGTCACCTATACAGACACACCCCTTAAAGTCACCTATACAGACACACCCCTTAAAGTCACCTATACAGAGACACCCCTTAAAGTCAGTGTTAAGTCATTTAGCACGGAGGCCTGATCGCCCCTAGCAACCCGGTCTCACGGCATGTCGTGTTAAAGTCACGACGTGTAATCTATCGATTCGTGTTCACCATCACGATGTCCCTCTTTTCTCCGCGTCACACAGAACGATTTAGAAAGCGATGTATTTCTCTTGTCGTGTGTTTCGTGCCGGCAGCTCGTCTTCGTGTCCGGTCGGGTCGTGGGGTTCATGAAAACATGTTCTTACTCAATATCTGACCCTGAGCCGACCCCAGGGCCGGATCCACCACACACACTGGGGGGACACATCCCCCCAGTGTGTGTGGTGGATCCCCCCAGTGTGTGTGGTGGATCCCCCCAGTGTGTGTGGTGGATCCCCCCAGTGTGTGTGGTGGATCCCCCCAGTGTGTGGTGGATCCCCCCAGTGTGTGGTGGATCCCCCCAGTGTGTGTGGTGGATCCCCCCAGTGTGTGTGGTGGATCCCCCCAGTGTTCAGACACGCTCAAACCCCCCCCCAATAGAGCCTCACTGATATCATTTTTTTAATAAAATTGCGATTCTATGACTTTTTTATTTCTGCTATTTGTATACTTGTAAATCTGTATGTTCTGCTTTTGTGAACTTCACCAAAATGAAATATCCTTCACATGTAAATTGGTTCCGCCTTTGTTTGTTTACGCAGATCTTTATTTTGTACCCGGGGGTGTATTTCGCTGTCGCACGTCCGAGCCCAGCTCCAGCTAGCGCTGATGCTCCAGCAGGTCAGCCATGTTGCCCTCCATCGGCCCCTCTCTTCTAGCCCTAAACTATATCATGTATTTCGTAATGGACCCTCCGGGTTAGCTTCTTGGTGTGAACAGCTTGTCGTTCTGACGCTGAACCAAACCGCCCAGGAGCAGCAGCTCGGGGCGATTCACAGGGTCAGAGAGGTGTCCACAGACCTCTCACGTGGCTCTCAAAGTGAACCAGATTGATGTGTAGTTCCAGTAATCCAAGATTCGGCGCACAGAGAGCAAATAAGCTCGACTCGGACAAAACACGTCTCAGGATAGTTTGTGTTTTACTTACACAAAAAGATATCAAATACAAACACACATTCTGTCAGGTCAAAAAACTGTGTTGCTCGGAGCTTCCTCCTCCTTCTCACCCCGATCCCAGCAGCTGCCGTCGGCCACAACGTCTCGTAATCACGAACAGCTGCGGTCGTCTATGCCGTTAATTTCACACGGCTGGTTCCAATAAATGATATACTAGCACTAACAACAAATGAAAATAATATTCAAATATACATTTTAACATATGGCTCCTACAAGATGCTTCAACTTCAACATTTAGAAACAATCTTCCCGGGTTGTAAAGTGTCCCATGTGTGAGTGCATTGGGATAGGTCTTCCTTCAGAACATCCGGAACCTGGAGTTCAGATTTAGATTTCATTGTTGGTCAACAGCCACTGACAAACAGAGCTCACGTTGCCCCGGGCACCAGGGGGCGCTGTCCGTCCTGGTTATGGCACGTTGGAGCATTTAGTGGTGTCCTGTCCCCGATTGGCTGCTCTGAGAACATGTTATGGGGGGGGGGTCCACTTTGTGTCCGTGGCCCAAACGCATCCTGAGGAAGAGGGGAGCTCTAGGTGAGATGCTGCAGCGCTCCGTCCGGCGCTGATGGACCCTCTGCAGGGGGCTCTGTGAAGGACTCTCAGGCTGAACCTTGAAGGACACGTGCAGTCTTTGTTTTGGAAGTGTGTAACGAGGGTCAATGATCTTTATCTGGTGCTGCTGAACATCTGTTTATGTACCTGATCGTGATGCATTAGGTTTCTCTTGTATGTTTAAAACAAATGCAAATAACATGTTCAAAATCTCATCCAAATGTAATCAGAATTAAACACATGTATTATATTATATCTGAGCAGATTTGAGCTTCGTCTGAAATGCATAAATATAAATAACGAGTTCCTGTCACATTCAAATATTTATTAAAGCATCTGAAACTCTTCTTCAAACAGGAAGTATCACAAAGTGACAAAATGCAGAACTTAAAAACGGTGAGTCGGTCCTCCGCGGAGAGACGGGGAATGTCCTTTAGAGGATGTCACATGACCTCCATCACATGACCTCCATCACATGACCTCTGTCACATGACCTCTGTCACCGCTGCAGGAGAAACCCACGAAGAAGAGGAACAGTGAACATCTGTACACGCCGTCCTCACGTGATGCTGCGTTCAGGTGCAACAGGAACACGCTGGAGGTGTCCCACGTCCCCTGAATGCAGCACGAGCACTTATCAAAACATGGAAATATAAAATGTTTAAATTAAAAACTAAACTCTGGTTCCCGTCAGCGAGTGCACGGCGTCAGATCAGAGTCAAGAGCCGCGTTCACACCGCGGGACTTTCCCCACAAAGGTTCATGGAACTTAGTTCATGATCGCGTTCACACCAAAAAGAGCCGGGACTAAAAGTAGTTCATGTGAACCTTTGTACCCGCTCCAAAGTCCCTGCTAGAGAGCATGCTAGAGAGCATACTCTCTAGCATGCTAGAGAGCATACTAGAGAGCATACTCTCTAGCATGCTAGAGAGCATACTAGAGAGCATGCTCTCTAGCAGGGACTTTGGAGCGGTTCTTTGTGAGGAAAGAGCTATATTCCTGATTGGCTGGGCGGATTGCAAACCACGCCCCGTAACACTCCCAAAGAGTTTTGTGAAGCCGCCATTTTATTATCCTCGCATTAGCATTAGCATTATTAGCATCATTAGCATTATTAGCATTATTAGCATTAGCATTAGCCCAGCGCAGAAACGCAGAGAGACTAACTTATGGCAACACAAAATGAAAGCATGGGAGCGGTGGAGATGAGGAGGTGTCGGCGTTCTGGAGATTCACTCGGAAGGCTTCAGTAGCAGCTGCTGGGACTCCCAGCAGCTGCTACTGAAGCCTTCCCCAACTCCGGGGACTTCCGGCCGGGGCCTCCGGGGGCAGTATACGCCGTGAAGTGGGTTGCGGCCTGCCAGTAAGCCCAAAGCAGAAGAAGAAGAAGAAGTGACGTCAGCGGCTTCATTTGCCTCATCCTCCCACCCAGGGACTTGTTCCGGTGTGAACGCGATCTGTGCTTAGTTCATGAGAACTAGAGAGTTCTGATGAACCTTTGTGGGGAAAGTACCGCAGTGTGAACGCGGCTATGGAATACTACTGGGAGACTAGTGTCCCCTAGTCTCCCAGCTGTGTGCGTCAGTCTTTAGTGTCCCCTGGTCTCCAGCTGTGTGCGTCACTCTTTAGTGTCCCCCGGTCTCCCAGCTGTGTGCGTCACTCTTTAGTGTCCCCTAGTCTCCCAGCTGTGTGCGTCAGTCTTTAGTGTCCCCTGGTCTCCAGCTGTGTGCGTCAGTCTTTAGTGTCCCCTGGTCTCCAGCTGTGTGCGTCAGTCTTTAGTGTCCCCTGGTCTCCAGCCGTGTGCGTCAGTCTTTAGTGTCCCCTGGTCTCCCAGCTGTGTGCGTCACTCTTTAGTGTCCCCTGGTCTCCCAGCTGTGTGCGTCACTCTTTAGTGTCCCCTGGTCTCCCAGCTGTGTGCGTATCTCTTTATTGTCCCCTGGTCTCCCAGCTGTGTGCGTCACTCTTTAGTGTCCCCTGGTCTCCAGCTGTGTGCGTCTCTCTCTAGTGTCCCCTGGTCTCCCAGCTGTGTGCGTCACTCTTTAGTGTCCCCTGGTCTCCCAGCCGTGTGCGTCACTCTTTAGTGTCCCCTGGTCTCCAGCTGTGTGCGTCTCTCTCTAGTGTCCCCTGGTCTCCCAGCTGTGTGCGTCACTCTTTAGTGTCCCCTGGTCTCCCAGCTGTGTGCGTCACTCTTTAGTGTCCCCTGGTCTCCAGCTGTGTGCGTCACTCTTTAGTGTCCCCTGGTCTCCAGCTGTGTGCGTCACTCTTTAGCGTCCCCTGGTCTCCAGCTGTGTGCGTCACTCTTTAGTGTCCCCTGGTCTCCAGCTGTGTGTGTCACTCTTTAGTGTCCCCTGGTCTCCAGCTGTGTGCGTCACTCTTTAGTGTCCCCTGGTCTCCCAGCTGTGTGCGTCACTCTTTAGTGTCCCCTGGTCTCCCAGCTGTGTGCGTCACTCTTTAGTGTCCCCTGGTCTCCAGCTGTGTGCGTCACTCTTTAGTGTCCCCTGGTCTCCAGCTGTGTGCGTCACTCTTTAGTGTCCCCTGGTCTCCAGCTGTGTGCGTCACTCTTTAGTGTCCCCTGGTCTCCAGCTGTGTGCGTCACTCTTTAGCATCCCCTGGTCTCCAGCTGTGTGCGTCACTCTTTAGTGTCCCCTGGTCTCCAGCTGTGTGCGTCACTCTTTAGTGTCCCCTGGTCTCCAGCTGTGTAAACGCTGCACGTGGTCAAGCTGCTGGAGACGTGTCTGAGTGAGGACAGGAACATGGGCGACAGCTGACTCAGGTGTAGCACCCGCTGCAGGCGAACAGGCGAGTCTTAATGATGCAGCAGCTGTAACTGTGTCGCTGTATCAATAAAGGTTGAATATATTATTGAATGTTTTCCTCTGCTGACGGGTTCCAGCTTGACCTTTGACCTCAGACTGATGCTGTGTGTTCATGGCAACACACACACACACACACACACACACACACACATATATATATATGTATATATTTACAGAGTATATTTGTACACATATATTTAGTAAAAACTGTAGAAGAGTCCACACACTGTTTTAGTGTCACCTTTCTCAACATAGAACATGTCCCAGAATGCAACAGAAAGAGGCGTCTCACGAATGACCTCTGAGCTGCAGCACATGATCGTTCACTGCATTCGGGTGACCCAGAGACGCTCATCACATGATCGATGACGTCACTGACATCCAATCAGAGCTCAGGAGAGTTTGGACCTGACGGAGAGACTGAGCGACGTTAGCTAGCATTAGCACTGAGCTAAGCTAGCTTCAGGTTATAATCTTACTGTTATGATAGCGCTAAGCTACAATGGCTTCCACTGAAAAAGTAAACATTAGCTAAGGTGCTACATTAGCTTCAGCTCAGTTTAATAGCTAGCTACTTTAGCTTGTTAGCTAGCCTCCAGCCCTTCCGGGTCCATAGTGTTAACATGTATTCTATAATCTACTGTACATTTGTGTTTAAAGCTAGCCATTAGCATTGTTGGTGTTAGCTCTAAACCAATAGAACTACTTTAGCTTCCTCCTTAAAGGGGACCTATCATGCATCCTTCGTACGTCTTTTATACGTGAACATGTGTCCCCGGTGTTCCAGGGAGCTCACCAAGTGTCAGGAAACACATCCCTCTCTTTCCCCCGTACCCACATCTCTCAAAAAGCGGCTGCAACGGGTCTGATCCAGATTTGAATTATCTCTGACGTCAGGAACGAGGAGCTCTGCCGATATGGCCAACTCTCCACCAATCAGGAGGAGACAGCCACGGCCATTGCCGCTCGAAAGCGCTGGAGACGCTGTAGTACATATGCTAGGCCTGTAGGTGGCGCTGTAGTCTGCCACAAAAGCAGCGAAGAAGACTTCTCACAGAATCAGCCCTTGCAAAAGCAGGGCTGGAAAAGAGCCAATGGAGCGAAATGAGGCTGAAATGCATCATTTGTGAGAGGAGTGGCCCTACAATATGCGTTTCAAATATAGCATGATAGGTCCACTTTAAGCCAAGTAGGCTAATATCAGATACAGTTTACAGCTAGCTGTGTTAGCTTAATCTCCAAACCAACAAGGTTCATAATGTTTGCTAATATTAGCAGCAAGCTACGTTAGTGTCATCTCAACAATCTGCTGTACCTTTAGCTATCATTAGCAGTTAGCATCACGCTATCTAAACCTACTTTTATAAAAAGGAAACTTTCTTGGTAATGCCAAAGTTAGTATTTAGCCACATTAGCTCAGTATCTAAATCACCTGGACGTTCCATAGACTTTAATGAGAATATTTCTCAAGTTTTAAAGATTTAATGTTGTTTAGCGTCAAAATATTAATGTTTTTAGACCCATTAATATAACCAAAGCTCAATAATTTAAACTGAAGCCATGAAGGCATTAGCCTAGCCTAGCACAACAAGTGTGTAACAGACAGCAGTTAGCCACCGTTAGCAGTTAGCCACAGCTAGCAGTTAGCCACCGTTAGCAGTTAGCCACCGTTAGCAGTTAGCCACAGCTAGCAGTTAGCCACAGCTAGCAGTTAGCCACCGTTAGCAGTTAGCCACCGTTAGCAGTTAGCCACAGCTAGCAGTTAGCCACCGTTAGCAGTTAGCCACAGCTAGCAGTTAGCCACCGTTAGCAGTTAGCCACAGCTAGCAGTTAGCCACCGTTAGCAGTTAGCCACAGCTAGCAGTTAGCTTGTTGCTAACCCTCTTTATTTGTGTAGCATTAGATGTAGTATTGTTATTGTTTGTTTCAGGTTTAGCGGGTCTCTCCGTCAGCTGCTCTGGGATCAGTTTCTGTACTGAGTGTGTGTGTGTGTGTGAGGGGGGGTCTACATGCTGGGGAGGGGTCCGGGGGTGACGGGGTGTCGGGGGGGGGCCAGCTCCAACAGTGCGGCCACCGTCCCGGCCACCAGGGGGAGCCCTCGCTCCTCCAGGATGTGCAGAGGAAGACACAGCTGAGTCTACACACACCACCGAAGAAGAAGAAGCACGGAGAAACAACGGAAAGGAGGGTCAACGGATGGTAAAAATAAAATAAGGAGTAAAGCAACAGTAATCATGAAAACATAAGGGATTAAAGGAGCAAATCAAAACAGAGTGAACTGATGAGGAGAAGAGAGAGAGAGAGAGAGAGTTATCCAGGAGGAGGAGGAGAGAGAGAGAGAGAGTTATCCAGGAGGAGGAGGAGAGAGAGAGTTATCCAGGAGGAGAAGAGAGAGAGAGAGAGTTATCCAGGAGGAGGAGGAGAGAGAGAGAGAGTTATCCAGGAGGAGGAGGAGAGAGAGAGAGAGAGTTATCCAGGAGGAGAGAGAGAGAGAGAGAGTTATCCAGGAGGAGGAGGAGAGAGAGAGAGAGAGAGAGTTATCCAGGAGGAGGAGGAGGAGAGAGAGAGAGAGAGTTATCCAGGAGGAGGAGGAGGAGAGAGAGAGAGAGAGTTATCCAGGAGGAGGAGGAGAGAGAGAGTTATCCAGGAGGAGAAGAGAGAGAGA
>CM070445.1:1050000-1057500 GCA_036324595.1 Champsocephalus gunnari
GACCCTGATCACATGACGTTAACCACAGGTGAGACAGGTCACCTGAGGGACCCTGATCACATGACGTTAACCACAGGTGAGACAGGTCACCTGAGGGACCCTGATCACATGACGTTAACCACAGGTGAGACAGGTTACCTGAGGGACCCTGATCACATGACGTTAACCACAGGTGAGACAGGTCACCTGAGGGACCCCGATCACATGACGTTAACCACAGGTGAGACAGGTCACCCGAGGGACCCCGATCACATGACGTTAACCACAGGTGAGACAGGTCACCCGAGGGACCCTGATCACATGACGTTAACCACAGGTGAGACAGGTCACCTGAGGGACCCCGATCACATGACGTTAACCACAGGTGAGACAGGTCACCTGAGGGACCCCTGATCACATGACGTTAGCCACAGGTGAGACAGGTTACCTGAGGGACCCTGATCACATGACGTTAACCACAGGTGAGACAGGTTACCTGAGGGACTCCGATCCTGCGACACGCCTCCAGGAAGTTCTCTACGTTCCGTCGACATTTGGCCATTGTGAGTTTAGGCTGCAGGGAAACGGGATTACTTAGAACAAGCCGGTCCACTCAGGATCAATAATAATAACAACAACTAAAGACGATAACAAAGATACATTCACAATAGTAAGATATATGATAAAATAATAATATGAATAATGATGATGTATCGATCCGGGGCTCACCACAGCGGGGGAGGGCACGTGGATGCTGGGCACAGAGCGCGGCCTCACGTGATTGGCCAGATGACAAAGCACCACGCCGTCCGTCAGCGCGGCGCCGAGGTCGCTCGGAAGAGACACCTTCAGACGGGCCTCGATGTTCTGCAACGACCAAAACATTCAATCACTAATAATCTGAAGAGACGCCTTCAGACGGGCCTCGATGTTCTGCAACGACCAAAACATTCAATCACTAATAATCTGAAGAGACGCCTTCAGACGGGCCTCGATGTTCTGCAACGACCAAAACATTCAATCACTAATAATCTGAAGAGACGCCTTCAGACGGGCCTCGATGTTCTGCAACGACCAAAACATTCAATCACTAATAATCGAAGAGCGCTTCAGACGGGCCTCGATGTTCTGCAACGACCAAAACATTCAATCACTAATAATCTGAAGAGACGCCTTCAGACGGGCCTCGATGTTCTGCAACGACCAAAACATTCAATCACTAATAATCTGAAGAGACGCCTTCAGACGGGCCTCGATGTTCTGCAACGACCAAAACATTCAATCACTAATAATCTGAAGAGACACCTTCAGACGGGCCTCGATGTTCTGCAACGACCAAAACATTCAATCACTAATAATCTGAAGAGACGCTAATGAAGCTCACCTTCCTGAGCTGCTCCACCAGTACAGCGTCTTCTCCAATGAGAGGAGGGGGAGGGGGAGGGGGAGGAGCCTCCTGAGGAGCAGTGTCACCTGAAACACACACAGCGTCACATCCTACTCTGCGCCTGCCCCTGAACGCATCACATTATTCTTTACCCCTCCCCTCCTCACATTAGGAGAGGAGATTAGGAAAGGAGACAGAGGAGCTTAGGAAAGAAGACAGAGGAGGTCAGGAAAGGAGACAGAGGAGATCAGAGGTCAGGAAAGGAGACAGAGGAGGTTAGGAAAGGAGACAGAGGAGGTCAGGAAAGGAGACAGAGGGGGTCAGGAAAGGAGACAGAGGGAGGGTCAGGAAAGGAAACAGAGGAGGTCAGGAAAGGAGACAGAGGAGGTCAGGAAAGGAGACAGAGGAGGTTAGGAAAGGTGACAGAGGAGGTTAGGAAAGGAGACAGAGGAGGTCAGGAAAGAAGACAGAGGAGGTCAGGAAAGGAGACAGAGGAGATCAGGAAAGGAGACACAGGAGGTTAGGAAAGGAGACAGAGGAGACAGAGGAGGTCAGGAAAGGAGACAGAGTAGGTCAGGAAAGGAGAAAGAAGAGGTCAGGAAAGGAGACAGAGGAGGTTAGGAAAGGAGACAGAGGAGGTCAGGAAAGGAGACAGAGGAGGTTAGGAAAGGAGACAGAGGAGGTTAGGAAAGGAGACAGAGGAGACGGAGGAGGTCAGGAAAGGAGACAGAGGAGGTCAGGAAAGGAGAAAGAAGAGGTCAGGAAAGGAGACAGAGGAGGTTAGGAAAGGAGACAGAGGAGGTCAGGAAAGGAGACAGAGGAGGTTAGGAAAGGAGACAGAGGAGGTTAGGAGGACAGAGAGGCAGGAGGACAGAGGAGACGCCTCACCTTTCCGCCGCTCCTCTTTCTGCCCGAGGCGGAACAGGACGCTCTCCGGCCTCTGATTGGTCCGGCAGGAGGCCACGCCCCCGGGGCTCGGGTAGGAAGGCGACTGATTGGCTGAAAGGAAAATCAATGAGTCAAATGGACCAATCAGAAGGAGTGAGAGATGTGAGAGTGTCTCACCTGTAGGAGAGAGAGCGGTCCGGTCCTCTCCCTGCACACAACAACACACATTATTAATAACAACAACAACAACAACAACAACAACAACATGTTCAGAAACCAGCAGCAAGCGTCGGGTTGATTCAACATGTTATATATAGTCACAGTTTTCTAACTGATATTTTTGGGTAAAATGTGTGAAATATTCAAATGTTTGGTTGTTCGTTTATTTTATATCAAGATTTAGTTTTACTAGTTAGTACAGTTACTTTTAGATTTGTTCAAGATGTCAGTTATTGATCATTTTTAGTATTGTTTGAATTGTTAGTCAAGTAGTTTATTTTCTTTGAGTCTTTTTTTTACGTTTTGTAGGTGTTAGTAGATTTTTGGAGGTGTGGCCAAACTCTTACCATAAAGAGGGCGGAGTCATCTGTGTGGGTGCAGCGTCTGGAGGGGTATCCAGTCTGAGGACAGACAGGCGAGAGTTAACAGGTGGAGGGGAGTGGCCTAAATCCTAGTGGGCGGAGCTAAAACAACCAAAACTGGATCTAACCAAGCCCCCAGGAAGAGCCCCAGGTGAGCTCAGAGGAGAGCATGTGTGTGTGTGTGTGTGTCTCTGTGTGTGTGTGTGTGTGTGTGTGTGTGTGTGTGTGTGTGTGTGTGTGTGTGTGTGTGTCTGTGGTGTGTGTGTGTGTGTGTGTGTGTGTGTGTGTGTGTGTGTGTGTGTGTGTGGTCTCTGTGTGTGTGTGTGTGTGTGTGTGTGTGTGTGTGTGTCTCTGTGTGTGTGTGTGTGTCTGTGTCTGTGTGTGTGTGTGTGGTGTGTGTCTCTGTGTGTGTGTGTGTGTGTGTCTCTGTGTGTGTGTGTGTCTGTGTGTGTGTGTGTGTCTGTCTGTCTGTGTGTGTGTGTGTGTCTGTGTGTGTGTGTGTGTGTGTGTGTGTGTGTGTGTGTGTGTGTGTGTGTGTCTGTGTGTGTGTGTGTGTGTGTGTGTGTCTGTGTGTGTGTGTGTGTGTGTGTGTGTGTCTGTGTGTGTGTGTGTGTGTGTGTGTGTGTGTGTGTGTCTGTGTGTGTGTGTGTGTGTGTGTGTGTGTGTGTGTGTGTCTCTGTGTGTGTGTGTGTGTGTGTCTGTGTGTGTGGTGTGTGTGTGTGTGTGTGTGTGTGTGTGTGTGTGTGTGTGTGTGTGTGTGTGTGTGTGTGTGTGTGTGTGTGTGTGGTGTGTGTGTGTGTGTGTGTGTGTGTGTGTGGTCTCACCTCACTGTCTGACTTTGTTGGGCTCTGCGTTGTGTTTGGCTGTGAATAAACAACAACAGTTAGTGAAGGTTTCTCAGTTCACTAATTTCTCCTCCTCGACTCCTATCCTCGACTCCTATGCTCGACTCCTATGCTCGACTCCTATCCTCGACTCCTATCCTCGACTCCTATGCTCGACTCCTATGCTCGACTCCTATCCTCGACTCCTATCCTCGTGTCGTAGTTCCGCCCACAGGAGATGTGAGTGGAGGATTCGGGGAGGGGAACCGAGGAGAAAGGAGCCGAGGAGAGAGGATTCGAGGAGGCGAGGAGAGAGGAAGGGGAACCGAGGACTGAGGAGGGGAACCGAGGAGAGAGGAGGGGAACCGAGGAGAGAGGAGGGGAACCGAGGACTGAGGAGGGGAACCGAGGAGAGAGGAGGGGAACCGAGGACTGAGGAGGGGAACCGAGGAGAGAGGAGGGGAACCGAGGAGAGAGGAGGGGAGCCGAGGGGAGGGGAGCCGAGGAGAGAGGAGGGGAGCTGAGGAGAGAGGAGGGGAGCCGAGGAGAGAGGAGAGGAGCCGAGGAGAGAGGAGGAGAGGAGCCGAGGAGAGAGGAGGGGAGGCGGTGAGAGGAAGGAGAACTCCTCTCCTCTGAGCGGTCATCTTAAAGAGACGTCCATTAGTGATGACAGGAGGCTCAGCCTCTGTCTGAGGACACACGTGTTCAAGACCACTTCTAATACTCTATTACTATACATATATACTATATGATTCATTCACACACACACACACACACACACACACACACACACACACACACACACACACACACACACACACACACACACACACACACACACACACAC
The DNA here is from genome assembly GCA_036324595.1 of Champsocephalus gunnari. Classification (NCBI taxonomy): domain Eukaryota; kingdom Metazoa; phylum Chordata; class Actinopteri; order Perciformes; family Channichthyidae; genus Champsocephalus; species Champsocephalus gunnari. The sequence goes on from CM070445.1 coordinate 1,054,507, forward strand.
ACACACACACACACACACACACACACACACACACACACACACACACACACACACACACACACACACACACACACACACACACACACACACACACACACACACACACACACACACACACACACACACACGTATGAAGCACTCTCACTATAAGCTACCTTTGTCTTGCTCTTCTGTCTCTCCTCGTCGTACCTGAGCGCCGCCAGGTGAGCCTCCCGCCTCACCCGCTCCACCCCCCCCCCTCTCTGAGGGACAGACACATACAGGTGAGAGACAGACAGGTGAGAGACAGACAGGTGAGACACCCCCCCCACCTCTCTGAGGGACACACTCATCTCAAACATTATTTATATCTAGGCAGCTCCATGGAAACAGAGAGGTGTTACCTGACTGTGGCCACCAGACGGCGCTGTGACACCGTCCACCACACTCCTGCAGGGGAGACAGGTGAGAGACAGGTGAGAGACAGGTGAGACACATACAGGTGAGAGACAGACAGGTGAGAGACAGACAGGTGAGAGACAAGTGAGACAGACAGGTGAGAGACAAGTGAGACACAGGTGAGAGACAGACAGGTGAGAGACAGACAGGTGAGAGACAAGTGAGACACAGGTGAGAGACAGACAGGTGAGAGACAGACAGGTGAGAGACAGACAGGTGAGAGACAGACAGGTGAAAGACAGACAGGTGAAAGACAGACAGGTGAGAGACAGGTGGGAGACAGGTGAGAGACAGGTGAGAGACAGACAGGTGAAAGACAGACAGGTGGGAGACAGGTGAGAGACAGGTGAGACACAGGTGAGAGACAGACAGGTGAGAGACAGGTGAGACACATACAGGTGAGAGACAGACAGTGAAAGACAGACAGGTGAGAGACAGACAGGTGAGAGACAGACAGGTGAAAGACAGACAGTGAGAGACAGGTGGGAGACAGGTGAGAGACAGGTGAGAGACAGACAGGTGAAAGACAGACAGGTGAGAGACAGGTGGGAGATAGGTGAGAGACAGGTGGGAGACAGGTGAGAGACAGGTGAGAGACAGACAGGTGAGAGACAGGTGAGACACATACAGGTGAGAGACAGGTGAGACACATACAGGTGAGAGACAGGTGAGACACATACAGGTGAGAGACAGACAGGTGAGAGACATACAGGTGAAAGACAGACAGGTGAGAGACAGGTGGGAGACAGGTGAGAGACAGGTGAGAGACAGACAGGTGAAAGACAGACAGGTGAGAGACAGGTGGGAGATAGGTGAGAGACAGGTGGGAGACAGGTGAGAGACAGGTGAGAGACAGACAGGTGAGAGACAGGTGAGACACATACAGGTGAGAGACAGGTGAGACACATACAGGTGAGAGACATACAGGTGAGAGATAGGTGAGACACATACAGGTGAGACACATACAGGTGAGAGACAGGTGAGACACATACAGGTGAGAGACAGGTGAGACACATACAGGTGAGACAGGTGAGACACATACAGGTGAGACAGGTGAGAGACAGACAGGTGAGAGACATACAGGTGAGAGACAGGTGAGACACATACAGGTGAGAGACAGGTGAGAGACAGACAGGTGAGAGACAGGTGAGAGACAGGTGAGACACATACAGGTGAGAGACAGGTGAGAGACATACAGGTGAGAGACAGGTGAGACACATACAGGTGAGACAGTGAGAGACAGGTGAGACACATACAGGTGAGAGACATACAGGTGAGAGACATACAGGTGAGACACATACAGGTGAGAGACAGGTGAGAGACAGACAGGTGAGACACATACAGGTGAGAGACAGGTGAGACACATACAGGTGAGAGACAGGTGAGAGACATACAGGTGAGAGACAGACAGGTGAGAGACAGGTGAGACACATACAGGTGAGACAGGTGAGAGACAGACAGGTGAGAGACATACAGGTGAGAGACAGGTGAGACACATACAGGTGAGAGACAGGTGAGAGACAGACAGGTGAGAGACAGGTGAGAGACAGGTGAGACACATACAGGTGAGAGACAGGTGAGAGACAGGTGAGACACATACAGGTGAGAGACATACAGGTGAGAGACATACAGGTGAGACACATACAGGTGAGAGACAGGTGAGAGACAGACAGGTGAGAGACAGACAGGTGAGAGACAGACAGGTGAGACACATACAGGTGAGAGACAGGTGAGACACATACAGGTGAGAGACAGGTGAGAGACATACAGGTGAGAGACAGACAGGTGAGAGACAGGTGAGAGACAGGTGAGACACATACAGGTGAGAGACAGGTGAGAGACAGGTGAGACACATACAGGTGGGAGACAGGTGAGAGACATACAGGTGAGAGACAGATGAGAGACAGGTGAGACACATACAGATGAGAGACAGGTGAGACACATACAGGTGGGAGACAGGTGAGAGACATACAGGTGAGAGACAGGTGAGAGACAGGTGAGACACATACAGATGAGAGACAGGTGAGAGACAGACAGATGAGAGACAGACAGGTGAGAGAATACAGGTGAGACACATACAGGTGAGAGACAGGTGAGAGACATACAGGTGAGAGACAGGTGAGACACATACAGGTGAGAGACAGGTGAGACACATACAGGTGACAGACAGGTGAGAGACAGACAGGTGAGAGACAGACAGGTGAGAGACAGGTGAGAGACATACAGGTGACAGACAGGTGAGAGACGGGTGAGACACATACAGGTGAGAGACAGACAGGTGAGAGACAGGTGAGACACATACAGGTGAGAGACAGGTGAGAGACAGACAGGTGAGAGACAGGTGAGACACATACAGGTGAGAGACAGACAGGTGAGAGACATACAGGTGAGAGACAGGTGAGAGACATACAGGTGAGACAGACAGGTGAGAGACAGGTGAGACACATACAGGTGAGAGACAGGTGAGAGACAGGTGAGACACATACAGGTGGGAGACAGGTGAGAGACATACAGGTGAGAGACAGATGAGAGACAGGTGAGACACATACAGATGAG
>CM070445.1:1062500-1095000 GCA_036324595.1 Champsocephalus gunnari
ACACACACGAACACACACACACATTAACTTACTATAATAAACAAGACATATGAACAGAAATAGTCAGCTCCTGCTTCCGGTGAGACCCCCGCCCCCCCTATCCACTCATACACCCAGCAACATGGCACGAAGGGAACTGGTGCTTCATTCCCAGCCTGACTATTGTCCCAGTCCAGCCCTGTGTGTGTGTGTGTGTGTGTGTTTGAGAGTGTGCATGTGTGCGTGCGCACGTTAGTTTTAAAGACCCCCATAGAGCTCAGTTTATAACTCGAACCCTGATTGTAAAACATAATCACTGATGTTCCGCTGTAACGGGGGTGGACTCATCAGGACAGAGTGGGCGAGCTGACCAATCAGAGCACAGTGGGCTCACAGGGAGGGGGGGGAGCTCCAGCAAAAGCCTCTACACACCAAACTGACACCAAAGAACGCGTCCCGACGGAACGTCTCCTGCGTCTCGGCCATGTGTCTGCAGCGCGTACGCACTGCGCATGCGTGAGTGGCAATAACTCTCCTCACCAGCAGGCGGCGGTAGTGTGTATTCGTCATTCAAAAGAGGCAACCGGAATACAGACTGCGTGATATCCGAGAGAGAGACGCGTGATCCGAGAGAAAGAACAGACTGCGTGATATAAACAAACAACAAATAGCGTGCGTTCCATTTTCCATATTCCAAAATCTGTCTTTACTTTCGTTGACGAAAAATGAGGAGACGAAATATTATCAAAGATAACGTTACATCTCTCCCAGCAGTTCCATTTCCTGTGCTGCAGCTGGGCAGCAGCTGTGTGTCTGTGCTGCGGCTGGGCAGCAGCTGTGAGTCTGTGCTGCGGCTGGGCAGCAGCTGTGAGTCTGTGCTGCGGCTGGGCAGCAGCTGTGTGTCTGTGCTGCGGCTGGGCAGCAGCTGTGTGTCCGTGCTGCGGCTGGGCAGCAGCTGTGAGTCTGTGCTGCGGCTGGGCAGCAGCTGTGTGTCTGTGCTGCGGCTGGGCAGCAGCTGTGTGTCTGTGCTGCGGCTGGGCAGCAGCTGTGTGTCTGTGCTGCTGCGGCTGGGCAGCAGCTGTGTGTCCGTGCTGCGGCTGGGCAGCAGCTGTGTGTCCGTGCTGCGGCTGGGCAGCAGCTGTGTGTCCGTGCTGCGGCTGGGCAGCAGCTGTGTGTCCGTGCTGCGGCTGGGCAGCAGCTGTGTGTCTGTGCTGCGCTGGGCAGCAGCTGTGTGTCCTGCTGCGGCTGGGCAGCAGCTGTGTGTCCTGCTGCGGCTGGGCAGCAGCTGTGTGTCTGTGCTGCGTGCGGTGGTAGATTTGAGTTACACCGGGCAGCGGCACACTGTGAACTGTCAGGAAGACTCGGGCTCGGGTCTAACTCGTGGCGTTTTCTCCCGGAGGCCGAGGGAAGCCAGGCTTCCTCTGTTTTTTCGGATTGTAGTTATAATTTTAATAAATAAATAAAAACACTTTGTTTAGTTTCGGAAATTCTTTGTGTGTTGCTGCCGGCCCGTCTCTCCCCCATTCTCATTGAGTGTTTTACAAAGAGTGAAACAGCGCCCCTCTACATGTTGTGGTGGAACAGTAGATTGCACTCTCTGCTGCGAGAGGAGGCCAGCAGAATCTGGCTTCCCTTGGTGAAAAAAAATTGAGGGATTGACCAAACAGATGAGACTCACGTCATGCCTCTGCCAACCTGTGATTGGTCAGGGCCAACTCGTGGTCTAACCCGTGGTCTAGCTCGTGGTCTGACTCGTGGTCTAACTCGTGGTCTAGCTCGTGGTCTGACTCGTGGTCTGACTCGTGGTCTAACTCGTGGTCTAGCTCGTGGTCTAACTCGTGGTCTAACTCGTGGTCTAGCTCGTGGTCTGACTCGTGGTCTGACTCGTGGTCTGACTCGTGGTCTAACTCGTGGTCTAGCTCGTGGTCTGACTCGTGGTCTGACTCGTGGTCTGACTCGTGGTCTGACTCGTGGTCTGACTCGTGGTCTAACTCGTGGTCTAACTCGTGGTCTAACCCGTGGTCTGACTCGTGGTCTGACTCGTGGTCTGACTCGTGGTCTAACTCGTGGTCTGACTCGTGGTCTGACTCGTGGTCTGACTCGTGGTCTGACTCGTGGTCTAACCCGTGGTCTAACTCGTGGTCTAACTCGTGGTCTAACTCGTGGTCTAACTCATGGTCTAACTAACCTGATTCAACAGAAAATGAAATGGCAGCAACAGGGCTTGGAGCAGTGGTCGCGTTAACCGAATACCCCCCGTCAGCGCGAGTGAGTGATAAATTGTGCACTCGACGGGTAATAATGGATTATGACGGAATGTTACGATCCTGTCCGTCAAAATGACTGAAACGAAAGAGTCTAAAGCCACCACTGCTTGGGAGAAAGAAACGATGTGATATTTGGGCCCATTTTCGCTACAATGAGGCGGAGAGAAAAAGCGAATGCATTGTTTCATCAGAAGGGAAGCGATGCGGCCAAAACACAGCTGGTACACACACCACACACCTGATGCTCTCTGCAGAGCTGCTCAATCATTCAACCTGAGTTTCATCAAATAAGGACAAGATATAATTCTATTTATTTATATATACTAAAATGACAAATTATTGGTTTTGAGTAGTTTGACTGAAATGTTCTATAATCTGATGACTAAAATGAGACTAAAATGCTCCGACTTTTAGTCGACTAAAACTTGACTAAATAAAAACAGATGAAGGTGAGTAAAACTAAAAAGGAAATTTAACACAGGACTAAAACTAAAATAAAAAAAATTGCTGACGAAATGAACACTAGAGCAGTGTACATGCATTCTAGCAGACCTCGACTATGGAACTATGATCAGTGGAAAAGCCATGGGACCTTTAAGATAAATAGAAACAAATGTATAGATTTAAAACCTATAAATCAATAATGAAATGATTAATGCTTAATGTGTGTCTGTGTGTGTGTGTGTGTGTGTCTGTGTGTGTGTGTGTGTGTGTGTGTGTGTGTGTGTCTGTGTGTACCTGGGGGCAGGTGCATCAGGTGGTTCCTCCTGATGTTCAGGTCCCTCAGATTCTCCAGCTGACCGACCTGAGGGGGCAGCGTCTGGATCTCATTACAGCTCACATCCTACACACACACACACACACACACACACACACACACACACACACACACACACACACACACACACACACACACACACACACACACACACACACACACACACACACACACACACACACACACACACACACACACACACACACACACACACACACACACACACACACACACACACACACACACACACACACACACACACACACACACACACACACACACACACACACCACACACACACACACACACACACACACACACACACACACACACACACACACACACACACACACACACACAGTCTGAGCTGGTGCTGATCCAGGTGAGTATGGAAGAAGGGACGGTGTGCAGCGAGGCGGCCGTATGGGAGAACACCCTTCATGCTGATCAGGATCAGGTCCACATCACGACCGCCTCGCTGCACACCGTCCCGCTTATCACACGGCCACATTCTCAACAAAGTAACGACAGGAGAGAAATAGTCCGTTGTTACCGTTTGAACTAACGTAGCAACGGCAGGAGCTGCTTCCATGGCGCTTTTGAGGAGCTTTTTGATTACAGATTTGAAATCATCGTTGCTTGCTTTAAAAGTAGCACACTGCATGATGTCAGACCTTGGAGAGTATCTAGATATCCCTGCCCTGATGCCAGAGTAACTGCACACTGAATATGTGTCGCCATCTGATGTCTGTGTCTGGACCGCTGCGTAAAAAGGAGGGTTTCTGCCCGTCACTTCTCCGCTGTTTTCTTGTCCCAGTTCCAAACTGTACACAGTTCAATCGACCGGACTTCTTTCTGCAGATGTGAGCGCCCTTAACAACGGTCAATAAGTCCTTAACTACGGTCAATAAATCCTTAACTACGGTTAATAAGTCCTTAACTACGGTCAATAAGTCCTTGACAGCGGTCAATAAGTCCTTAACAACGGTCAATAAGTCCTTGACAGCGGTCAATAAGTCCTTAACAACGGTCAATAAGTCCTTGACAGCGGTCAATAAGTCCTTAACAACGGTCAATAAGTCCTTAACAACGGTCAATAAGTCCTGAACAACGGTCAATAAGTCCTTAACAACGGTCAATAAGTCCTTAACTACGGTCAATAAGTCCTTAACAACGGTCAATAAGTCCTTAACAACGGTCAATAAGTCCTTGACAGCGGTCAATAAGTCCTTAACTACGGTCAATAAATCCTTAACTACGGTTAATAAGTCCTAACTACGGTCAATAAGTCCTTGACAGCGGTCAATAAGTCCTTAACTACGGTCAATAAATCCTTAACTACGGTTAATAAGTCCTTAACTACGGTTAATAAGTCCTTAACAACGGTCAATAAGTCCTTGACAGCGGTCAATAAGTCCTTAACAACGGTCAATAAGTCCTGAACAACAGTCAATAAGTCCTTGACAGCGGTCAACAAGTCCTTAACTACAGTCAATAAGTCCTTGACAGCGGTCAATAAGTCCTTAACAACGGTCAATAAGTTCTTAACTACGGTCAATAAGTCCTTAACTACGGTCAATAAGTCCTTAACAACGGTCAATAAGTCCTTAACAACGGTCAATAAGTCCTTGACAGCGGTCAATAAGTCCTTAACAACGGTCAATAAGTCCTTAACTACGGTTAATAAGTCCTTAACTACGGTCAATAAGTCCTTAACTACGGTCAATAAGTCCTTGACAGCGGTCAATAAGTCCTTAACAACGGTCAATAAGTCCTTGACAGCGGTCAATAAGTCCTTAACAACGGTCAATAAGTCCTTAACAACGGTCAATAAGTCCTTAACAACGGTCAATAAGTCCCGAACAACAGTCAATAAGTCCTTGACAGCGGTCAATAAGTCCTTAACTACAGTCAATAAGTCCTTGACAGCGGTCAATAAGTCCTTAACAACGGTCAATAAGTTCTTAACTACGGTCAATAAGTCCTTAACTACGGTCAATAAGTCCTTAACAACGGTCAATAAGTCCTTAACAACTGTCAATAAGTCCTTGACAGCTGTCAATAAATCCTTAACTACGGTCAATAAGTCCTTAACTACGGTTAATAAGTCCTTAACTACGGTCAATAAGTCCTTGACAGTGGTCAATAAGTCCTTAACAACGGTCAATAAGTCCTTGACAGCGGTCAATAAGTCCTTAACAACGGTCAATAAGTCCTTAACAACGGTCAATAAGTCCTTGACAGCGGTCAATAAGTCCTTAACAACGGTCAATAAGTCCTTAACTACGGTCAATAAGTCCTTAACAACGGTCAATAAGTCCTTGACAGCGGTCAATAAGTCCTTAACAACGGTCAATAAGTCCTTAACAACGGTCAATCCTTAACAACGGTCAATAAGTCCTGAACAACGGTCAATAAGTCCTTGACAGCGGTCAATAAGTTCTTAACAATGGTCAATAAGTCCTTAACAACGGTCAATAAGTCCTTAACTACGGTCAATAAGTCCTTAACAACGGTCAATAAGTCCTTAACAACGGTCAATAAGTCCTTAACAACGGTCTGTCTGTTCTGGATTAACAAGGTCTCACGTGTTCTGAATTGACCAATCAGAATGGAGTATTCAACTGAGCCATGTAATAATGATGATATTGATCAGTACCAGCTCGGTGAGGTGTCTCAGCTGGCCCACTTCCTCGGGCAGAGCCATCAGTTTGTTGTTCCCGGCGATCAGGACCTTGAGAGGCAGACTGCAGATCACCGGGGGCAGCGCACACAGCTGGTTCCGGCTGCAGAGGGACACGTGTTACTCAGCAATTACATTTCACATATTCATCATTTATTTATCAATTTATGCATTTCACTATTCACATAACATTTGGCCATTTTCCACTTTTTAAATCTTATTTAACTAACACATTTTAAAAAGAAAAATCTCATATTTAACCAATAATATTTGGCTGTTTTCCCCCAAAATTCACACATTTTACTAATAATTATTTTTCACATTTTGTCATAAGACATTTAAGACATTTTTGAAATTAGTGATCGCAAATGTACCTGATTGTTTTTGGACATTTTCCATATTTAAAAATATATATGAATATTGGTTTCATGTGTGTGTGTGTGTGTGAGTGAGTGAGTGAGTGAGTGAGTGAGTGTGAGAGAGAGAGAGAGAGAGAGAGAGTGTGTGAGTGTGTGAGTGTGTGAGTGTGTGAGTGAGTGAGTGAGTGAGTGAGTGAGTGAGTGAGTGAGTGAGTGAGTGAGTGAGTGAGTGAGTGAGTGAGTGAGTGAGTGAGTGAGTGAGTGAGTGAGTGAGTGAGAGAGAGAGAGAGAGAGAGAGAGAGTGAGTGAGTGAGTGAGTGAGTGAGTGAGTGAGTGAGTGTGTGTGAGTGAGTGTGTGTGTGAGTGAGTGAGTGAGTGAGTGAGTGAGTGAGTGAGTGAGTGAGTGAGTGAGTGAGTGAGTGAGAGAGAGAGAGAGAGAGAGAGTGAGTGAGTGAGTGAGTGAGTGAGTGAGTGAGTGAGTGAGTGAGTGAGTGAGTGAGTGTGTGAGTGAGTGAGTGAGTGAGTGAGTGAGTGAGTGAGTGAGTGAGTGAGTGTGTGAGTGAGTGAGTGAGTGAGTGAGTGAGTGAGTGAGTGTGTGTGAGTGAGTGTGTGTGTGTGTGTGTGTGCGTACCTGAGGTTCAGGTAGGTGAGGCTCTGCAGGTTCAGCAGGCTCTCAGGTAAAGTCCTCAGGCAGTTCTGGTACAGGTTCAAACTCTCCAGAGACACGAAGAGACACACCTCCAGAGGAAGCTCCGAGAGGCGGTTACGGGACACGTCTGCAACACACACACACACACACGCACGCACGCACGCACACACACACACACACACACACACACACACACACACACACACACACACACACACACACACACACACACAATAAATAAATAAAAGTGTCTTAATAAGACGACTAAACGTCATCACAAAAAAATTGGAATCAATAAAGTATATCTGGCTGGATGCAGGTGTGTGTCACTGGCTGTGTGCAGGTGTGTGTCACTGGCTGTGTGCAGGTGTGTGTCACTGGCTGTGTGCAGGTGTGTGTCACTGACTGGGTGCAGGTGTGTGTCACTGACTGGGTGCAGGTGTGTGTCACTGGCTGGATGCAGGTGTGTGTCACTGGCTGTGTGCAGGTGTGTGTCACTGGCTGTGTGCAGGTGTGTGTCACTGGCTGTGTGCAGGTGTGTGTCACTGGCTGGATGCAGGTGTGTGTCACTGGCTGTGTGCAGGTGTGTGTCACTGGCTGTGTGCAGGTGTGTGTCACTGGCTGTGTGCAGGTGTGTGTCACTGGCTGTGTGCAGGTGTGTGTCACTGGCTGTGTGCAGGTGTCAGGAGACTCAGAGCATCGCACCCTGAGAGCTTCAGGTCAAGCACTTCACGTGTCATCATGTGAAGTGCTTATAGCTTAACAAAAGCTCAACACACTTCATGATGATGCCACACAGACACACACCTGTCTGACGGGATGCCACACAGACACACCCTGTCTGACGGGATGCCACACAGACACACACCTGTCTGACGGGATGCCACACACCTGTCTGAGGGAGGCCACCTGGTGAACATCTGGGTTTCATAACAACAGGTGATCAGTGGTTTGTGTTGTTCAGGCCATTCACGGACTGTGAGCGGGTTATGGACACATCCTGACACCCCACACCGCGTGCTACACCATGCATTATATTATTACTGTAGTATATATATATTATTACTGTAGTATTCTGTAGTATTATATATATTATTACTGTAGTATTCTGTAGTATTATATATATTATACTGTAGTATTCTGTAGTATTATATATATTATTACTGTAGTATTCTGTAGTATTATATATATTACTACTGTAGTATTCTGTAGTATTATATATATTATTACTGTAGTATTCTGTAGTATTATATATATTACTACTGTAGTATTCTGTAGTATTATATATATTATTACTGTAGTATTCTGTAGTATTATATATATTATTACTGTAGTATTCTGTAGTATTATATATATTACTACTGTAGTATTCTGTAGTATTATATATATTATTACTGTAGTATTACTTGTTATTATAACTCACCGTTCCTGACCCTGTCGGTCAGGTCGTGGTTGTTGTGTTTATATATATATATATATATATATATATAATATATATATATAACCACCCAGCTCTGGTAGTACCCCTCAGGTTGTTGTTGTTGTTGTTGTTGTTGTTGTTGTTGTGTTATTATATTAACTACCCAGCTCTGGTAGCACCCCTCAGGTTGTTGTTGTGTATTATATTCACTACCCAGCGGTAGTCGTGTCGGTGAGATCGGGCTCCCGGTGGTCCAGGGGACTCCTTCAGTTTACTATGCCTAGTTATTGTGTATTATTTAACATATATATATATATATATATTGGTATATCTGATACACTAACCAGCGGTAGTCGTGTCGGTGAGATCGTGGTTCTCGGTGATCCGGGGGAACTCCTTGAGCTTCCGGCCGCTGAGGTTGAGCCTCCCGGTGCTGGATCCTTCCTCCAGAGCCCGGTCCAGGGATCGGTTCCAGGAGGCGGTGCTCCCGGGGCTCCCGGTGCTGTTCCCCGGCCCCACGGTCCCTCTGAAGCCCGATCCCACGGTCCCTCTGGAGGACGGGCCTTCCCCGGGGAATCCGCTGCTTCCTCCGGTGTTTTCCACTGAGCCCAGCAACACCGAGGCCGCCATTACTCTGTTAGCTCCTCTGTGCTAACGGCTAACTCCACCCTAAACTCTGCAGCGCATGCGCAGTGCGGCGCGCACTGTCACTGACGGAACACCGAGTCGCGTGCACCCGCCAAAATATAATAAGTTCATAAATAACAATAACATTGTTTTATTATTTATTAACTTATTATTGTATTATGTGATGGCCCTTTAGGGATAGGAAACATATGATGCAGTGCTTCCCACGATTTGGTTCTATTGGGGACACCGCACCGCACCCACCGCACCACACCGCACCGCACCGCACCACACCGCACCGCACCGCCCCGCACCGCACCGCACCACAACGCACCGCACCGCAACCGCACCGCACCGCCCCGCACCGCACCGCACCACACCACACCACACCGCACCACACCGCACCGCACCGCTCCGCTCTGGTTCTGGTTCATAATTGTCCCCCTCTGTGGTACTGATAAAGGTTCTGGTTCTGGTAGGGGTTCTGGTACTGATGACGGTTCTGGTTCTGGTACTGATGACGGTTCTGGTTCTGGTAGGGGTTCTGGTACTGATGACGGTTCTGGTTCTGGTAGGCGGTTCTGGTACTGATGACGGTTCTGGTTCTGGTAGGCGGTTCTGGTACTGATGACGGTTCTGGTTCTGGTACGGGGTTCTGGTACTGATGACGGTTCTGGTTCTGGTAGGGGTTCTGGTACTGATGACGGTTCTGGTTCTGGTAGGGGTTCTGGTACTGATGACGGTTCTGGTTCTGGTAGGGGTTCTGGTACTGATGACGGTTCTGGTTCTGGTAGGGGTTCTGGTACTGATGACGGTTCTGGTTCTGGTAGGGGTTCTGGTTCTGATGACGGTTCTGGTTCATAAATGTTCTTGAATAGACAAATAAAAACAAGACTAACATAAAGTCCACCCGTTCAGGTCCTCCCTTCACTCTGAAGGACCTGTGGGTTCGGATTGAGAGGAGCCCGGGTCCAGTAGGGGGCGGGGCCTGTGTGAGACAGAACTGCAAACACCACGTGTGGATAAAGGGTTTCTCATTTATTTGTATTCTCTTTTTCTTCAGCTTGTCACATGTGTACAGTCACAGATAATACCATATCCTCAAACTGCATCTTTGGGGATAACACAGAGGCCTCACTGAGCGTCAAACGGGCTATCACATATAGACAGAACATAAACACGAACAGGGGTATGGGGTGTACCTGCACCTCACTCAAACCAGGGGGGTATTGGTGAAACGTATATTATCCATTTCCCATTTGACAAGAACCTTCCCTGTTGCCGTCTCAAAGCAAGGGTTATCCTCTCCATCTTAAACGTATCTCACACGATGTCGACCCACTCGTCCAAAGCAGGGCTTCCTGGTTTTCACCACGCTCTGGTGAGGGCCTCCTCGCAGCAGCACTCGGGACTCCAAACGGATATCTGTCTCCAGAGGAAAGCACTTCCGGTGGTAAAGCACCCAAATATCACGATCCAGATTTAATGGGATGTCCACCTGAAAAACCTTTAGTAGACCTCCACGAGCCTGCTGCCAGAACGATCCAGTGATGTGCAAGAGCAGCGTGTATGACCATGAGGCCTCCAGAGGATTAGTGTAGCGTCTGGAGTAATGAACCCGTGTGAGGTTCTTCCAGCAGAACCCTCGCCACGAGGCTGAGCTTGTATCTCACGTGCTCCCAGTCTTCTTCCTGCAGAACTACATTCCTTCCCTTTCCCATTTGTGTTTCACATACAGCGAGTTGCCTTTTGTCTGTTGTAAACTCCTATCGATCCTATAGAGACAACTTTCTGGTTTGAGCCTCAGATAGGCATCTTTGAAACCCTTTACCAGGTGTTATCGCAGTGCGTCCTCTCCCTCTATTTCATCGATGGAATGACGAGCTTGAAGGAACCTGCAGATCATCACGTCTCGAGTCACACTGCCCCTTCACATTCTGAAAGCTGTCATGGACCCCTGTGCTGTCAGGCCTTTTGAAGAGCAACACTTACATCCTGCGTCCCACCTTCCAGGCAGACATTCTAGATCACACACACACACACACACACACACACACACACACACACACACACACACACACACACCATCTGAAACACATTACAGCCCCCCTCACGTGGCTCTGAGTTACAGTCTGTTCCACACCTTGAGCGACAGACAGATCCATGGGTTTCAGTTCATTCAGTTTAATCATCACGACCTTGTCCCCGGTTGCAGCTTGAATTGGTAATTCCTCTGATACAGCACTCTCAACCTCCTTCCATCGAGCAGCGCACTTTGCACCAGCATAGCAATGGTCTCAATTGAGCCGCGATACAGTAATCCTTTGAACATGGGAGTGCGACACCACCCTTGTTCTTAGCCAATTGTAAACTCTGGTATTTAAATCTTGGCCTTCGTCCCTGCCGAATGGACCTTGAGATATGTTTATCCCATTCCTGAAATTGTTGGTCAGATAGATCTAGAGCAGGGGGTGTCAAACTCAATTTCATCTCGGGCCACATCAGCATTATGGCTGCACTCAAAGGGCCGGCTGTAACTTTGAGACTATATAAAACTACATATATAAATATTTAATATATATAAAATAATGTATTATTTACATCATTGCCTCTGCATTGGATTATCATCGGATAGGGTAAGAACTTCATAATTAACTACGGTGTGAAAGCAGAGGTCTAGGGCTAATAATTGCAAGTCTCTTCAGTGCGTATGTCCCAAAATGATTTAAAAAGAAAAGCCAAATTCTGGAGAAAGAAGAAATAGAAGTGACATTTAGAAATAAGATCTAATTCTGAGAAAAAGGAATTCTATGAAAAAAATGCATATTCTGAGAAAAAAGTCGTACTTTGAGATGCATTGTGGGACATGTAGTTTACGGGCAACGTGCTTCTGTAGCGTGTAACCGTATAATAAACATATTATATTCTTTGCAAGCTCTTGAGGGGCCGCATGAAATGAAGTCGCGGGCCGAATGTGGCCCCCGGGCCTCGAGTTTGACCCCCCTGATCTAGTGGAAGGGACTGGAAGAGATACAGCAGTCTCGGCAAAATAACCATTTTGATTCAACGCGTGAACTAAAACTGAGAGCAGGAACCAGGTCCCACCTCCTATGTCTTCCCTAATCTGTTGGTTCAAAGGTAGTTCAGTGAAAACAGTTTGGTCAAATCTATTGGAATACTTACTCCCAAGTACTTCATGGATTCAGCATCCCACCTCAATGTATAGTTTTTCTTCATATTTACTGCGGGGCAGTACTTAAACCTCAAAATGTGTGTCTTCAAAACATTCAGTTTATGTCCAGAGAAGGATCCATATTGTGCTACAATGGAAAATAACTGCACCAGAGATTGTTCTGGGCTGGATAGATACACCAATATGTCATCAGCAAATAAGGAGATCTTTTGTTCCACCGCCTTCATTACTATTCCCTTGATACTGTTATTCTGAATATCCACTGGCTCAGAGGTTCGATGAAGATCGCAAACAAGAGAGGGCGAATTGGGCAGCCGGATAATATATAACATATTTAATTTTAATTTAAGTCAATTTATTTTAATATAATTATCTAATTTAAATGGTGAACATTTATACGTTTGTATGTTGTTGTACTTTTTAATGATTTAATTATTATTTTAAACATGTAAACAATAATAATTCTAATTTATTTTCTATCCATTTTGATTCGTGTAGTATTCTCATCTGAAATCATCATGAAAACTGCATCCCCCAGAATCCTCGGCGCAGTCCGCATATTGACGCATGCGCGGTGTGGCGGCAGTGTCGGGGCCGGGTATCATGGCGACGTACGTGGACATCCTGAGGAGCGAGTTTCCTCACATCGACACGGAGGTCTTCGACTACATTAAAGGTGAGGGACCGGGGGGAAAGGGTCCCTGAGAGCCGGGGGAAGAGGAGCTATTTGTCCGGGAGAGAGGAGCTGTTTGTCGGGACAGAGGAGAGATTCACCGGCCTTTAATCTGCTGCTAGCCGGGCGGAGCTAACAGGCTAACACCGTGTGGAGACACCGGTTAGAGATCATGACTCCGGCCGGGAATCAGAGCTGAAACCCGGGGGAGGGAGGGGTTATATACCGGTGTACTGGAGGTGTTAGACGTACTCAGATATGGTACTTTAGTTGAAGTAGAAATACTCAGATCGTGTACTTGAGTACAAATAGAAGTACTTAGATCTTGTACTTTAGTTAAAGTAGAAGTACTCAGATCTTGTTCTTGAGTAAAAGTAGAAGTACTCAGATGTTGTACTGGAGTAAAAGTAGAAGTACTTAAAAATAGAAGTACTCAGATGTTGTACTTGAGTAAAAGTAGAAGTACTCAGATGTTGTACTTGAGTAAAAGTAGAAGTACTCAGATCTTGTTCTTGAGTAAAAGTAGAAGTACTCAGATCTTGTACTTGAGTAAAAGTAGAAGTACTCAGATTACAGCAGTATCTCAGGTAGTATTTGATGCAGTATCCAGGTAGTATTTGATGCAGTATTTGAGGCAGTATCCAGGTAGTATTTGATGTAGTATTTGAGGCAGTATCCAGGTAGTATTTGATGTAGTATTTGAGGCAGTATCCAGGTAGTATTTGATGCAGTATTTGATGCAGTATCCAGGTAGTATTTGATGTAGTATTTGAGGCAGTATCCAGGTAGTGTTTGATGTAGTATTTGAGGCAGTATCCAGGTAGTATTTGATGTAGTATTTGAGGCAGTATCCAGGTAGTGTTTGATGTAGTATTTGATGCAGTATCCAGGTAGTGTTTGAGGCAGTATCCAGGTAGTATTTGATGTAGTATTTGATGCAGTATCCAGGTAGTATTTGATGTAGTATTTGAGGCAGTATCCAGGTAGTATTTGATGCAGTATTTGATGCAGTATCCAGGTAGTATTTGATGTAGTATTTGAGGCAGTATCCAGGTAGTGTTTGATGTAGTATTTGAGGCAGTATCCAGGTAGTGTTTGATGTAGTATTTGAGGCAGTATCCAGGTAGTGTTTGATGTAGTATTTGATGCAGTATCCAGGTAGTGTTTGATGTAGTAGCCAGGTAGTATTTGAGGCAGTATCCAGGTAGTGTTTGAGGCAGTAGCCAGGTAGTATTTGAGGCAGTATCCAGGTAGTGTTTGAGGCAGTATCCAGGTAGTATTTGATGTAGTATTTGAGGCAGTATCCAGGTAGTGTTTGATGCAGTATCCAGGTAGTATTTGATGTAGTATTTGAGGCAGTATCCAGGTAGTGTTTGATGTAGTATTTGAGGCAGTATCCAGGTAGTGTTTGATGTAGTATTTGAGGCAGTATCCAGGTAGTGTTTGATGTAGTATTTGAGGCAGTATCCAGGTAGTGTTTGATGTAGTATTTGAGGCAGTATCCAGGTAGTGTTTGATGTAGTATTTGAGGCAGTATCCAGGTAGTATTTGATGTAGTATTTGAGGCAGTATCCAGGTAGTGTTTGATGTGATTGAGCAGTATCCAGGTAGTATTTGATGTAGTATTTGAGGCAGTATCCAGGTAGTGTTTGATGTAGTATTTGAGGCAGTATCCAGGTAGTATTTGATGTAGTATTTGAGGCAGTATCCAGGTAGTGTTTGATGTAGTATCCAGGTAGTATTTGATGTAGTATTTGAGGCAGTATCCAGGTAGTGTTTGATGTAGTATTTGAGGCAGTATCCAGGTAGTATTTGATGTAGTATTTGAGGCAGTATCCAGGTAGTGTTTGATGTAGTATTTGAGGCAGTATCCAGGTAGTATTTGATGTAGTATTTGATGTAGTATTTGAGGCAGTATCCAGGTAGTATTTGATGTAGTATTTGAGGCAGTATCCAGGTAGTGTTTGATGTAGTATTTGAGGCAGTATCCAGGTAGTGTTTTGATGCAGTATCCAGGTAGTATTTGATGTAGTATTTGAGGCAGTATCCAGGTAGTATTTGATGCAGTATTTGATGCAGTATCCAGGTAGTATTTGATGCAGTATTTGATGCAGTATCCAGGTAGTATTTGATGTAGTATTTGAGGCAGTATCCAGGTAGTATTTGATGCAGTATCCAGGTAGTATTTGATGTAGTGTTTGATGCAGTATTTGAGGCAGTATCCAGGTAGTATTTGATGCAGTATCCAGGTAGTATTTGATGTAGTATTTGAGGCAGTATCCAGGTAGTATTTGATGTAGTATTTGAGGCAGTATCCAGGTAGTATTTGATGCAGTATCCAGGTAGTATTTGATGCAGTATCCAGGTAGTATTTGATGTAGTATTTGAGGTAGTATTTGATGTAGTATTTGAGGCAGTATCCAGGTAGTATTTGATGTAGTATTTGATGCAGTATCCAGGTAGTGTTTGATGTAGTATTTGAGGCAGTATCCAGGTAGTATTTGATGCAGTATCCAGGTAGTGT
The DNA here is from genome assembly GCA_036324595.1 of Champsocephalus gunnari. NCBI lineage: Eukaryota > Metazoa > Chordata > Actinopteri > Perciformes > Channichthyidae > Champsocephalus > Champsocephalus gunnari. The sequence goes on from CM070445.1 coordinate 1,077,653, forward strand.
TTGATGTAGTATTTGATGCAGTATCCAGGTAGTGTTTGATGTAGTATTTGAGGCAGTATCCAGGTAGTATTTGATGTAGTGTTTGATGCAGTATCCAGGTAGTATTTGATGTAGTATTTGAGGCAGTATTCAGGTAGTGTTTGATGTAGTATTTGATGCAGTATCCAGGTAGTGTTTGATGTAGTATTTGATGCAGTATCCAGGTAGTATTTGATGTAGTATTTGATGCAGTATCCAGGTAGTGTTTGATGTAGTATTTGAGGCAGTATCCAGGTAGTATTTGAGGCAGTATCCAGGTAGTTTTGAGTATTTTGAGGCAGTATCCAGGTAGTGTTTGATGTAGTATTTGAGGCAGTATCCAGGTAGTATTTGAGGCAGTATCCAGGTAGTATTTGATGCAGTATCCAGGTAGTATTTGATGTAGTATTTGAGGCAGTATCCAGGTAGTGTTTGATGTAGTATTTGAGGCAGTATCCAGGTAGTATTTGATGCAGTATTTGATGCAGTATCCAGGTAGTATTTGAGGCAGTATCCAGGTAGTGTTTGATGTAGTATTTGAGGCAGTATCCAGGTAGTATTTGATGTAGTATTTGAGGCAGTATCCAGGTAGTATTTGATGCAGTATCCAGGTAGTGTTTGATGTAGTATTTGAGGCAGTATCCAGGTAGTATTTGATGTAGTATTTGATGTAGTATTTGAGGCAGTATCCAGGTAGTATTTGATGCAGTATCCAGGTAGTGTTTGATGTAGTATTTGATGCAGTATCCAGGTAGTGTTTGATGTAGTATTTGAGGCAGTATCCAGGTAGTATTTGATGCAGTATTTGAGGCAGTATCCAGGTAGTGTTTGATGTAGTATTTGATGCAGTATTTGAGGCAGTATCCAGGTAGTGTTTGATGCAGTATCCAGGTAGTGTTTGATGTAGTATTTGATGTAGTATCCAGGTAGTGTTTGATGTAGTATTTGATGCAGTATCCAGGTAGTGTTTGATGTAGTATTTGAGGCAGTATCCAGGTAGTATTTGATGCAGTATCCAGGTAGTGTTTGATGCAGTATTTGATGCAGTATCCAGGTAGTATTTTGATGCAGTATTTGAGGCAGTATCCAGGTAGTGTTTGATGTGTACTGTGTGTTGCAGGTGTGTTGGAGAGCTGCGGGCCAGACTTCGAGGATGGGGAGGAAGTGTTCGACGCGGTGGGAGGAGTCCTGCAGGAAGTCTGCACCGACAATAAAAACGAGGACGACGTCAAAGAGATCTGCTACCAGATGTTCAACACTCTCAAACTGTGAGCAGGAATATCACGCGGAATAACGTTTCCTTAGGGAACAACATGCGTTTCCTTCAGGGACGACATGCGTTTCCTTCAGGAACAACATGCGTTTCCTTAGGGAACAACATGCGTTTCCTTCAGGGACGACATGCGTTTCCTTCAGGGACGACATGCGTTTCCTTCAGGAACGACATGCGTTTCCTTCAGGGAACGACATGCGTTTCCTTCAGGGACGACATGCGTTTCCTTCAGGAACAACGTACATTTTGTGTGTGGAGTTGTCTTCCTGTAATGCGTGTTGTGCTCATCAGGAATAACCATCATGGGAATCACAGGCAGGTTCTGTTGGACGCTCCCGTTCAGCTCTCTCAAATCTCTGCAGACAGCGGTAAGAAAACAATTACTATTCTAAACGCAGCGTTTGATGTTAACCCCGTCTCTCGGTGTTTGATCTTAACCCGTCTCTCTGTGTTTGATGTTAACCCCGTCTCTCTGTGTTTGATGTTAACCCCGTCTCTCTGTGTTTGATGTTAACCCCGTCTCTCTGTGTTTGATCTTAACCCCGTCTCTCTGTGTTTGATGTTAACCCCGTCTCTCGGTGTTTGATCTTAACCCGTCTCTCTGTGTTTGATGTTAACCCCGTCTCTCGGTGTTTGATGTTAACCCCGTCTCTCTGTGTTTGATGTTAACCCCGTCTCTCTGTTTGATCTTAACCCCGTCTCTCTGTGTTTGATGTTAACCCCGTCTCGCGGTGTTTGATCTTAACCCCGTCTCTCTGTGTTTGATGTTAACCCCGTCTCTCTGTGTTTGATCTTAACCCCGTCTCTCTGTGTTTGATGTTAACCCCGTCTCTCTGTGTTTGATCTTAACCCCGTCTCTCTGTGTTTGATGTTAACCCCGTCTCTCTGTGTTTGATGTTAACCCCGTCTCTCTGTGTTTGATGTTAACCCCGTCTCTCTGTGTTTGATCTTAACCCCGTCTCTCTGTGTTTGATGTTAACCCCTGTCTCTCGTGTTTGATGTTAACCCGTCTCTCTGTGTTTGATGTTAACCCCGTCTCTCTGTGTTTGATGTTAACCCTGTCTCTCGTGTTTGATGTTAACCCCGTCTCTCTGTGTTTGATGTTAACCCCGTCTCTCTGTGTTTGATGTTAACCCCGTCTCTCGGTGTTTGATGTTAACCCCGTCTCTCTGTGTCTGATCTTAACCCCGTCTCTCTGTGTTTGATCTTAACCCCGTCTCTCGGTGTCTCCTGTGCTCAGTGTGTGCAGCAGAGGACGTGCAGGGCATCTGGATGATGAAGCGCGGCCAGAACACAGTAGGTCGCCTCTCTTCCCTCCATTTAAACTCCTGTTTAAACAACAGCTGATCTGTAAGAGTTGATCATGTGACTTCCTGTCTGCAGACGGTCAACGCTAAGAAGCTGGAGAAGGCCGAGGCGAAGCTGAAGGCTAAACTCGACCGCCGCACGGAGAGGGACGTCCTGAGACCCGCTGCTCCAATGTGAGTACTCACCTGTCCTCTAAGTACTCAACTGTACTCACCTGTACTCACCTGTACTCGTGTTGCACGGTGTACCGATACTTGAAAGGTACCGCGATACCCTGCCGTTAAAAACGTTACGATTCCTCCGCTTCATTAGTATCGGTACTTTAAGAATGATGGGGGAAAGTACTCCGGTGAGAATAAGAGCCGTGTGTGTTCAGCGCTCTGCTTCCACTCCCTACAGTCCCTCCCCTCTCAAGCACGCTCTAAGTCCCTCCCCTCTCAAGCACGCTCTAAGTCCCTCCCCTCTCAAGCACGCTCTAAGTCCCTCCCCTCTCAAGCACGCTCTAAGTCCCTCCCCTCTCAAGCACGCTCTAAGTCCCTCCCCTCTCTCAAGCACGCTCTAAGTCCCTCCCCTCTCTCAAGCACGCTCTAAGTCCCTCCCCTCTCAAGCACGCTCTAAGTCCCTCCCCTCTCTCAAGCACGCTCTAAGTCCCTCCCCTCTCTCAAGCACGCTCTAAGTCCCTCCCCTCTCTCAAGCACGCTCTAAGTCCCTCCACTCTCTCAAGCACGCTCTAAGTCCCTCCCCTCTCTCAAGCACGCTCTAAGTCCCTCCCCTCTCTCGCACGCTCTAAGTCCCTCCCCTCTCTCAAGCACGCTCTAAGTCCCTCCCCTTTCTCAAGCACGCTCTAAGTCCCTCCCCTCTCTCAAGCACGCTCTAAGTCCCTCCCCTCTCTCAAGCACGCTCTAAGTCCCTCCCCTCTCTCAAGCACGCTCTAAGTCCCTCCCCTCTCTCAAGCTCACTCTAAGTCCCTCCCCTCTCTCAAGCACGCTCTAAGTCCCTCCCCTCTCTCAAGCACGCTCTAAGTCCCTCCCCTCTCTCAAGCACGCTCTAAGTCCCTCCCCTCTCTCAAGCACGCTCTAAGTCCCTCCCCTCTCTCAAGCACGCTCTAAGTCCCTCCCCTCTCTCAAGCACGCTCTAAGTCCCTCCCCTCTCTCAAGCACGCTCTAAGTCCCTCCCCTCTCAAGCACGCTCTAAGTCCCTCCCCTCTCTCAAGCACGCTCTAAGTCCCTCCCCTCTCAAGCACACTCTTCTTTTTTAAGAAAAGTATCGAAAAAGAATCGGAATCGCAATTCTTGACCTGGTATCGAAACCAAAATGTTGGTATCGTGACAACACTACCTGTACTCACCTGTACTCACCGGTCCTCTCAGTACTCACCTGTACTCACCTGTACTCACCGGTCCTCTCAGTACTCACCTGTACTCACCTGTACTCACCGGTCCTCTCAGTACTCACCTGTGCTCTCAGTACTCACCTGTCCTCTCAGTACTCACCTGTGCTCTCAGTACTCACCTGTGCTCTCAGTACTCACCTGTCTTCAGAGTACTCACCTGTCCTCTCAGTACTCACCTGTCCTCTCAGTACTCACCTGTCCTCTCAGTACTCACCTGTGCTCTCAGTACTCACCTGTCCTCTCAGTACTCACCTGTGCTCTCAGTACTCACCTGTCCTCTCAGTACTCACCTGTGCTCTCAGTACTCACCTGTCCTCTCAGTACTCACCTGTGCTCTCAGTACTCACCTGTCCTCTCAGTACTCACCTGTCCTCTCAGTACTCACCTGTCCTCTCAGTACTCACCTGTGCTCTCAGTACTCACCTGTCCTCTCAGTACTCACCTGTCCTCTCAGTACTCACCTGTCCTCTCAGTACTCACCTGTCCTCTCAGTACTCACCTGTCCTCTCAGTACTCACCTGTCTCTCAGAGTACTCACCTGTCCTCTCAGTACTCACCTGTGCTCTCAGTACTCACCTGTGCTCTCAGTACTCACCTGTCCTCTCAGTACTCACCTGTCCTCTCAGTACTCACCTGTCCTCTCAGTACTCTCCTGTCCTCTCAGTACTCACCTGTCCTCTCAGTACTCACCTGTCCTCAGTACTCACCTGTCCTCTCAGTACTCACCTGTCCTCTCAGTACTCACCTGTCCTCAGTACTCACCTGTCCTCCTGTCTTGTCTCTCAGAGTCCTGGAGGAGGCGTCGGCCAGTCAGGCGAGCAATAAGAAAGACACCCGAATCGACCTATCAGGGAAGAACAAGAGCTATGACATCCGCATCGAGAACTTTGATGTTTCCTTCGGAGAAAGGTGAGTCGATAGCAGCTGGTCCCAGGTCAGCCTGAAGCAGCCCTCACTATAAGAGGAGAGTCTTCAGTCTATAGCAGCAGAACTAGCAGCTGGTCCCAGGTCAGTCTGAAGCAGCCCTCACTGTAAGAGGAGAGTCTTCAGTCTATAGCAGCAGAACTAGCAGCTGGTCCCAGGTCAGTCTGAACCAGAGGAGAGTCTTCAGTCTATAGCAGCAGAACTAGCAGCTGGTCCCAGGTCAGTCTGAACCAGCCCTCACTATAAGAGGAGAGTCTTCAGTCTATAGCAGCAGAACTAGCAGCTGGTCCCAGGTCAGTCTGAACCAGCCCTCACTATAAGAGGAGAGTCTTCAGTCTATAGCAGCAGAACTAGCAGCTGGTCCCAGGTCAGTCTGAACTAGCCCTCACTATAAGAGGAGAGTCTTCAGTCTGTAGCAGCAGAACTAGCAGCTGGTCCCAGGTCAGTCTGAACCAGCCCTCACTATAAGAGGAGAGTCTTCAGTCTATAGCAGCAGAACTAGCAGCTGGTCCCAGGTCAGCCTGAACCAGCCCTCACTATAAGAAGAGAGTCTTCAGTCTGTAGCAGCAGAACTAGCAGCAGGTCCCAGGTCAGTCTGAACCAGCCCTCACTATAAGAAGAGAGTCTTCAGTCTGTAGCAGCAGAACTAGCAGCAGGTCCCAGGTCAGTCTGAACCAGCCCTCACTATAAGAGGAGAGTCTTCAGTCTGTAGCAGCAGAACTAGCAGCTGGTCCCAGGTCAGTCTGAACCAGCCCTCACTATAAGAGGAGAGTCTATAGCAGCAGAACAAGCAGCTGGTCCCAGGTCAGTCTGAACCAGCCCTCACTATAAGAGGAGAGTCTATAGCAGCAGAACTAGCAGCTGGTCCCAGGTCAGCCTGAACCAGCCCTCGCTATAAGAGGAGAGTCTTCAGTCTATAGCAGCAGAACTAGCAGCTGGTCCCAGGTCAGTCTGAACCAGCCCTCGCTATAAGAGGAGAGTCTTCAGTCTGTAGCAGCAGAACTAGCAGCTGGTCCCAGGTCAGTCTGAAGCAGCCCTCACTATAAGAGGAGAGTCTTCAGTCTGTAGCAGCAGAACTAGCAGCTGGTCCCAGGTCAGCCTGAACCAGCCCTCACTATAAGAGGAGAGTCTTCAGTCTGTAGCAGCAGAACTAGCAGCTGGTCCCAGGTCAGTCTGAACCAGCCCTCACTATAAGAGGAGAGTCTTCAGTCTGTAGCAGCAGAACTAGCAGCTGGTCCCAGGTCAGTCTGAACCAGCCCTCACTGTAAGAGGAGAGTCTTCAGTCTATAGCAGCAGAACTAGCAGCTGGTCCCAGGTCAGTCTGAACCAGCCCTCACTATAAGAGGAGAGTCTTCAGTCTGTAGCAGCAGAACTAGCAGCTGGTCCCAGGTCAGTCTGAATGACTATACTCTCTGTGCAGGTGTCTGCTGCAGGGGGCGGAGATCTCTCTGTCTTCGGGCCGGCGCTACGGTCTGATTGGTCGTAACGGTTTGGGGAAGACGACCCTCCTGAAGATGTTGGCCAGTCGCAGCCTGCGGGTCCCGCCTCACATCACCATCCTGCACGTGGAGCAGGAGGTGGCCGGGGACGAGACCGGAGCCCTGCAGAGCGTCCTGGAGAGCGACTCCGTGAGGGAGGGGCTGCTGGCGGAGGAGAAGAACCTCAACGCGCGCATCGCCACCGGAGCGTAAGACACATCACGTTATCTCAGACACGCAACACGTCTCCACGTCGTATGGAGCAAAGGCATCGAGTTTCTCTATGTCTTTAGTTCATTTGTTTTCATGGAGAATCTTGAAGTGTTTATTTTGTCTTTGTGTTGTTGTTGTTGTTGTTGTTGTTGTTGTTTTTAATATGTTGTTCTCTATAACCCCAGTATTGACGGGAATGAGAGCGTCCGGCTGACGGAGATCTACGCCAAGCTGGAGGAGATCGAGGCGGACAAAGCCCCGGCCCGGTGAGGAGGCTGCTGCTGCTGCTGTTGTTGTTGCTGCTGTTGTTGTTGTTGTTGTTGTTACCTTCATGTCACCCACTGGGTCTGACTGGTGATGTGTTTGTGATTGACATCTGTCTCGTCCAATCAGAGCGTCCGTCATCCTGGCCGGACTCGGGTTTTCTTCCAAAATGCAACAGCAGACCACCAAGTGAGCACACACACACACACACACGCACGCACGCACACACACGCACGCACACACACACACACACACACACACACACCCCATATCAAACATATTGGTTTTATAATAATGTGTGTGTGTGTGTGTGTGTGCAGGGAGTTCTCCGGAGGATGGAGGATGAGGCTGGCGTTGGCCAGAGCTCTGTTCGCTAAGTGAGTGTTTCTGTTTCTCTACGAGCTATTATTCAGTGTGTGTGTGTTAACTCTTCTGTGTGTGTGTGTGTGTGTGTGTGTGTGTGTTAACTCTTCACTGTGTGTTTCAGGCCGGACCTGCTGCTGCTGGATGGTGAGTCCGAGAGAGAGAGAGAGTTTGTGATAGTGTTGTTGTGGAAGCTCCAGAATGAGTTTTGAACATCACTGTAAATGGAAGATCCCCATAGGCCCCGCCCACTCATCCCTGATCCCCATAGGCCCCGCCCACTCATCCCTGATCCCCATAGGCCCCGCCCACTCATCCCTGATCCCCATAGGCCCCGCCCACTCATCCCTGATCCCCATAGGCCCCGCCCACTCATCCCTGATCCCCATAGGCCCCGCCCACTCATCCCTGATCCCCATAGGCCCCGCCCACTCATCCCTGATCCCCATAGGCCCCGCCCACTCATCCCTGATCCCCATAGGCCCCGCCCACTCATCCCTGATCCCCATAGGCCCCGCCCACTCATCCCTGATCCCCATAGGCCCCGCCCACTCATCCCTGATCCCCATAGGCCCCGCCCACTCGATCGGATCATCCCTGATCAGCAGTACACCTGGACAATGCAGGAGTATTATGTGTAGTATAGTGATATTATAATGTGTCAGAATAATGGGTATAATGTGCGTGTGTGTGTGTGTGTAATGTGTGTGTGTGTGTGTGTGTTTCAGAGCCCACCAACATGCTGGACGTCAGAGCCATCCTCTGGTTGGAGACCTACCTGCAGGTCTGTGCCTCTCCTCCCGTTAGCATTCCTCATTGAGAACAGTGGTAGCCGTTAGCCTGGAGCTAACCGAACCCCCCTCCTCCTCCACAGACGTGGCAGTCCACCATCTTGGTGGTTTCTCACGACAGGAACTTCCTGAACGCCGTGGTGACCGACATCGTGCACCTGCACAACCAGACCCTGGACAGTTACCGTGGCGACTACGAGAACTTCATCAAGACCAAAGAGGACCGACAGAAGAACGAGAAGCGAGAATACGATGCTCAGCTGCAGTACAGACAGCACATACAGGTACTACTACTACTGCAGTACATACAGGTACTACTACTACTGCAGTACAGACAGGTACTACTACTACTGCAGTACATACAGGTACTACTACTATGGCAGTACAGACAGCACATACAGGTACTACTACTGCAGTACATACAGGTACTACTACTACTGCAGTACAGACAGGTACTACTACTACTACTGCAGTACAGACAGCACATACAGGTACTACTACTGCAGTACAGCATGCATTGCGTCACTGACGGCGTGTGTCTGTGCTTCAGGTGTTCATCGACAGATTCCGGTACAACGCTAACAGAGCAGCTCAGGTCCAGAGCAAACTGAAACTACTGGAGAGACTGTGAGTACACACACCTGACACACACCTGACACACACCTGACACACACCTGACACACACCTGACACACAGCTTGGGTTCTGCTGCTATCTCTCTTAAGGGGGAGGAGCTTGGGTTCTGCTGCTATCTCTCTTAAGGGGGAGGAGCTTGGGTTCTGGTGCACACACCTGACACACACCTGGTACACACACCTGATACACACACCTGTGCCCCTTGCTACCTGACAGACGGCTCATTCTGTTTGTTTCCTCCTGCAGACCTGAGATGAAGCCGCTCGAAAAAGAGATCGAGGTCTCCCTAAAGTAAGAAGAGCTGATGTATTGCTTAATTGACTGATTGCTTAATTGACGAGTTAATTGATTGACTGATTGATTGATTGACGAGTTAATTGATTGATTGATTGATGGTTGATTGATTGGTTGGTTGGTTGACTGATTGATTGATTGATGAGTTAATTGATTGGTTGATTGATTGATGAGTTAATTGATTGCTTAATTGACGAGTTAATTGATTGCTTGACGGACATGCGTTGTGTTCCTCAGGTTCCCAGATAACTTTGAGAAGTTGTCTCCTCCCATCCTTCAGCTGGATGAGCTGGAGTTTTACTACACTCCGGACCGCCCTCTCTTCTCTGGACTCAACGTGTCGGCCGACCTCGAGTCTCGCATCTGCATCGTGCGTTCAACCGGCCAATCACAGCCCAGCATTCACACCTGTCTGCATGTTCTGTAATCAGTGCCCTGAACACCTGACGCTGTTCTGTTTCCTGATAGGTCGGTGAAAACGGCGCGGGTAAAACCACCGTCCTGAAGCTGCTGATGGGCGACTTAACGCCGGTCAACGGAATGAGACAAGCCCACAGGTACCCGTCCACAGGGACCCTCACTCTAAACGTATTGCAATGCTCTCTCCTCGGTGAGTCGTTAAGGCTCTGCCTATCGGTTCATTTAGGGAACCTTGCTCTCCTCTGTGAGTCGTTAAGGCTCTGTCTATCGGTTCATTTAGGGAACCTTGGTCTCTCCTCGGTGAGTCGTTAAGGCTCTGCCTATCGGTTCATTTAGGGAACCTTGGTCTCTCCTCGGTGAGTCGTTAAGGCTCTGCCTATCGGTTCATTTAGGGAACCTTGGTCTCTCCTCGGTGAGTCGTTAAGGCTCTGTCTATAGGTTCATTTAGGGAACCTTGCTCTCCTCGGTGAGTCGTTAAGGCTCTGCCTATCGGTTCATTTAGGGAACCTTGCTCTCTCCTCGGTGAGTCGTTAAGGCTCTGCCTATCGGTTCATTTAGGGAACCTTGCTCTCTCCTCGGTGAGTCGTTAAGGCTCTGCCTATCGGTTCATTTAGGGAACCTTGCTCTCTCCTCGGTGAGTCGTTAAGGCTCTGCCCTATCGGTTCATTTAGGGAACCTTGGTCTCTCCTCTGTGAGTCGTTAAGGCTCTGTCTATCGGTTCATTTAGGGAACCTTGCTCTCTCCTCGGTGAGTCGTTAAGGCTCTGCCTATCGGTTCATTTAGGGAACCTTGGTCTCTCCTCGGTGAGTCGTTAAGGCTCTGTCTATCGGTTCATTTAGGGAACCTTGTTCTCTCCTCGGTGAGTCGTTAAGGCTCTGCCTATAGGTTCATTTAGGGAACCTTGCTCTCTCCTCGGTGAGTCGTTAAGGCTCTGCCTATCGGTTCATTTAGGGAACCTTGCTCTCTCCTCGGTGAGTCGTTAAGGCTCTGCCTATCGGTTCATTTAGGGAACCTTGGTCTCTCCTCGGTGAGTCGTTAAGGCTCTGCCTATAGGTTCATTTAGGGAACCTTGCTCTCTCCTCGGTGAGTCGTTAAGGCTCTGCCTATAGGTTCATTTAGGGAACCTTGCTCTCTCCTCGGTGAGTCGTTAAGGCTCTGCCTATAGGTTCATTTAGGGAACCTTGCTCTCTCCTCGGTGAGTCGTTAAGGCTCTGCCTATAGGTTCATTTAGGGAACCTTGGTCTCTCCTCGGTGAGTCGTTAAGGCTCTGCCTATAGGTTCATTTAGGGAACCTTGCTCTCTCCTCGGTGAGTCGTTAAGGCTCTGCCTATCGGTTCATTTAGGGAACCTTGCTCTCTCCTCGGTGAGTCGTTAAGGCTCTGCCTATCGGTTCATTTAGGGAACCTTGGTCTCTCCTCGGTGAGTCGTTAAGGCTCTGCCTATAGGTTCATTTAGGGAACCTTGCTCTCTCCTCGGTGAGTCGTTAAGGCTCTGTCTATAGGTTCATTTAGGGAACCTTGCTCTCTCCTCGGTGAGTCGTTAAGGCTCTGCCTATAGGTTCATTTAGGGAACCTTGCTCTCTCCTCGGTGAGTCGTTAAGGATCTGTCTATTGGTTCATTTAGGGAACCTTGCTCTCTCCTCGGTGAGTCGTTAAGGCTCTGTCTATAGGTTCATTTAGGGAACCTTGCTCTCTCCTCGGTGAGTCGTTAAGGATCTGTCTATAGGTTCATTTAGGGAACCTTGCTCTCTCCTCGGTGAGTCGTTAAGGCTCTGCCTATAGGTTCATTTAGGGAACCTTGCTCTCTCCTCGGTGAGTCGTTAAGGATCTGTCTATTGGTTCATTTAGGGAACCTTGCTCTCTCCTCGGTGAGTCGTTAAGGCTCTGCCTATCGGTTCATTTAGGGAACCTTGCTCTCTCCTCGGTGAGTCGTTAAGGCTCTGTCTATAGGTTCATTTAGGGAACCTTGCTCTCTCCTCGGTGAGTCGTTAAGGATCTGTCTATTGGTTCATTTAGGGAACCTTGCTCTCTCCTCGGTGAGTCGTTAAGGCTCTGCCTATCGGTTCATTTAGGGAACCTTTCTCTCCTCTGTGAGTCGTTAAGGCTCTGCCTATCGGTTAACTCTTAGTTTAGAAACTCTATTTAGGGAACCGTTAACTCTTAGTTTAGAAACTCTATTTAGGGAACCGTTAACTCTTAGTTTAGAAACTCTATTTAGGGAACCGTTAACTCTTAGTTTAGAAACTCTATTTAGGGAACCGTTAACTCTTACGTGTTTGGTGTTGAATTTCTCCTGAGGTTCATCTGTTGTTTTGTCCCCAGGAGCCTGAAGATCGGTTACTTCAGTCAGCATCACGTGGACCAGCTGGACATGAACGTCTGCTCCATAGAGCTGCTGCTCAACCGCTTCCCCGGTAACCACAACAACAACAAACACAACAACAACAATAAACACAACCAAACACCATGCTGAGCTGTGTCTGCTTCTGATTGACTGGTCCTGATTGGCTGGTCTTGGTCCCGATTGGCTGGTCCTGATTGGCTGGTCCTGATTGGCTGGTCCTGGTCCTGATTGGCTGGTCCTGATTGGCTGGTCCTGATTGGCTGGTCCTGATTGGCTGGTCCTGATTGGCTGGTCCTGATTGGCTGGTCTTGGTCCTGATTGGCTGGTCCTGATTGGCTGGTCCTGATTGGCTGGTCTTGATCCTGATTGGCTGGTCCTGGTTCTGATTGATTGTGTGTTTGTGTGCAGGTCGGCCGGAGGAGGAGTACCGGCACCAGCTGGGCGGGTACGGGATCACTGGTGAACTCGCCACGCGGCCGGTGGCCAGTCTGTCGGGGGGGCAGAAGAGTCGCGTGGCCTTCGCTCAGATGACCATGCCGTGGTAGGAGAACACTCCGGGGTTTCAAAGTGTCTCTTCCTGCAGACTCGTGGAGCTTTAGTGACTCGTCTAATCCAAACCACGGTTTCTTGAAGTTGTTATAGTTTATGACGACATCACCGCAAACTATAACGACCGTCATTTAAAGATTCAAAGGCCTTATCATCGGACGCTCAGCGGCGTAGTAAACTGTAAACATGTGAAACAGAAAGTGTGTGTTTTTGTTCCCGTCAGTCCGAACTTCTACATCCTGGACGAGCCGACCAATCATCTGGACATGGAGACCATCGAGGCTCTCGCCAAGTCGCTCAACAAGTTCAGGGTGAGTGAACCACCGCCTCAGGGAACAGACTACTCTCTGGGACAGACTACTCTCTGGAACAGACTACTCTCTGGGACAGACTACTCTCTGGGACAGACTACTCTCTGGAACAGACTACTCTCTGGGACAGACTACTCTCTGGGACAGACTACTCTCTGGAACAGACTACTCTCTGGAACAGACTACTCTCTGGGACAGACTACTCTCTGGGACAGACTACTCTCTGGGACAGACTACTCTCTGAGGGAACAGACTACTCTCTGAGGGAACAGACTACTCTCTGAGGGAACAGACTACTCTCTGAGGGGACAGACTACTCTCTGAGGGGACAGACTACTCTCTGAGGGGACAGACTACTCTCTGAGGGGACAGACTACTCTCTGAGGGGACAGACTACTCTCTGAGGGGACAGACTACTCTCTGGGGGAACAGACTACTCTCTGGGGGAACAGACTACTCTCTGGGGGAACAGACTACTCTCTGAGGGGACAGACTACTCTCTGAGGGGACAGACTACTCTCTGAGGGGACAGACTACTCTCTGAGGGGACAGACTACTCTCTGAGGGGACAGACTACTCTGAGGGGACAGAGACCTCCCAGGTGCCTCTCAGGCGCCTCTCCTCACTGTGTGATGTCATGTTTCAGGGCGGGGTCATCCTGGTGTCTCACGACGAGCGTCTGATCCGCATGGTGTGCAAGGAGCTGTGGGTGTGTGAGCACGGGAAGGTGGGCCGCATCGACGGAGGCTTCGACGAGTACCGGGACATCCTGCACGAGCAGTTCAAGAAGGAGGGTTACCTGTGAGGCCCCGCCCCACTTACCTGTGAGGCCCCGCCCCCTCTAACAACATCCTGTTATAGCAGCAATCAGCAGCCTGGAGGATGTTTTTTTTCTCTCCTCTGAACTGATGTGCTGCCGGCCGATTGGTCGATTTCCCCTGGTGATGTCAGTGAACTCTGGAGGAGGCGGAGTCTATTTAAAGTCCATCGTCACATTAAACCTTTTTTTCTGTATCATCGACTCTTTTAAAGGACCCAACGTTATATTTACATTCAGACACAAAGCAAATAAATCCATCAGATCTTGGTCTGGTCTTCTTCTGCTGATTCGTGGGGGGGGGGTACAGGGGGGTACAGTACAGGTGGGGTACAGGGGGGTACAGGTGTGGTACAGTACAGGTGGGGTACAGGTGGGGTACAGGGAGGGGGGGTACAGGTGTGGTACAGTACAGGTGGGGTACAGGGGGGTACAGGTGTGGTACAGTACAGGTGGGGTACAGGTGGGGTACAGGGAGGGGGGTACAGGTGTGGTACAGGGGGGGTGGGGTACAGGGAGGGGGGTACAGGTGGGGTACAGGTGGGGTACAGGGAGGGGGGTACAGGTGGGGTACAGGTGGGGTACAGGGGGGGGTACAGGTGGGGTATAGTACAGGTGGGGTACAGGTGGGGTACAGGTGGGGTACAGGTGGGGTACAGGGGTACAGGTGTGGTTCCTTTATGTCTACAGTCTGTCAGAAGTGTTTCTATAAAGATGTAGTATGAGTACTGTGTCTGTTTACTGATCTTGTTTATAAGATGTATCAATTCTCTCAAGACCGTGGCGGAGTAAACAACAACGTGAGGTCGTTGCTCGGTGAAAACAAAGCTGTCGCTCTGCTAAGTGTGATGTTCTACAAGGGACCCAGGGAAGCACAGAGAGGAAGGCGTTCAACATCTTTATTAGCAGTACTCTTCAAAGGACACTGAAGCAACAAACAGACCAGCAAGAAAAGGAGATGAGCTCAAGCCGCCTCACTCAGGCGGCGCCCCGAGGCCTCAGCGGTCCCTGGAAGCGTCCGAGCAGATCTCACCGGAAGGAGTCCCTGAGGGAGGGTTGAGGACGCTGACGTCACTCTCTTTGCGTTCACAACACGGAGTTTTAGGGGGTGGCGCATCGCCCGCATCGAAACGTAGTGGGCCGACCACCTCTCAGCGGGGAGGAGGTTTACGCGGACTAGTGGACATGTGAATACACTCTGCTCATAAGCCCCGGTGAAGAGTGAAGTGCGGTGAGCGTCAGGTATCTGGAGCGCACACCACAGAAGAAGAGCAGGGACTTTTTAAAGGGCTCAGATATATCCAGAGCCTGTCTCTGATTGGCTGAAACACCAAACAGAGCATTACCCATAATCCCCTGTCTGTTACTTTAGATGAAGATGAAGCCCCTCCCCTCCGAGAGAGATCTGGTTACAGAGATCTCATTGGAGCTCGAGAGGAGGTTCAGGTGATAAGGGGGGGGGGCGGTTACCATGGCTACACACAGGGCCGGCCAACTTGAGGCCCCACGCAAAGCTATATGATGAGCCCTCTTTAAAGTGTCTCTACAGCTCGGGGCTCCAGGACGCCCCCCCCCGTCTCTTAGGTGAGGCAGGACAGCGTCTCGGTAAAATGTCTCGAGTTTGGACAGCGTCTTCTGCCACAGCTCGGGGTCAAAGGTCACCGGGACCACGGCCGTCTCTCTAAGGGTGAAGACAACGAAATCGGCCTGATGGAGGCCCGTCACCGCCATCTGGAACTGGACCTGAGTGAAGTAGGTGTGGGACGACTTCAGGACGTACACCGGGACCTGGGAGGAGACGAGGAGACAAGGAGACGACGTTAGAGAGGAGGAGAGGAAGTTAGAGACGAGGAGAGGAAGTTAGAGACGAGGAGAGGAAGTTAGAGACGAAGAGACTAGGAGACGAGGAGACAAGGAGACGACGTTAGAGAGGAGGTTAGAGACGAGGAGAGGAAGTTGGAGATGAGAGGAGGAGAGGAGGTTAGAGACGAGGAGAGGAAGTTAGAGATGAAGAGACAAGGAGACGACGTTAGAGAGGAGGAGACAAGGAGACGACGTTAGAGAGGAGGAGAGGAAGTTAGAGATGAGAGGAGGTTAGAGATGAGAGGACGTTAGAGACGAGGAGACAAGGAGACGACGTTAGAGATGAAGAGACAAGGAGACGAGAAGAGGACGTTAGAGACAAGGAGACGACGTTAGAGAGGAGGAGAGGAAGTTAGAGATGAGGGGAGGTTAGAGACGAGGAGAGGAGGTTAGAGATGAAGAGACAAGGAGACGAGAAGAGGACGTCAGAGACAAGGAGACGACGTTGGAGACGAGGAGAGGACGTTAGAGACGAAGAGACAAGGAGACGACGTTAGAGACGAGGACATGTCAGTGTGATGTAGTCTGACCTCTCCGTCCTCGTCCTGTATCTTCAGGCAGAAGTTGGGGTCGTCCCTGCAGGCGTCCTCCACCCGTCTGTCCTTGTGTTTGTAGGGACACTTCACCTCCAGGCAGAGCAGCCATTGGCCGGTCCGGCTGTCCGTCACGATGCCATCTGGACTCGCACCCAACCAGGGCCTCTGAGCGTCCAGGAAGAGCCCGCAGGGCGAGCACCGAGACGCGCCGTCCCAACGCCGCCGTCTTCTTCACCTGCAGGACGAGGACAGGTCAGGACGAGGACAGGTCAGGACGAGGACAGCTCAGGACGAGGACAGGTCAGGACGAGGACAGCTCAGGACGAGGACAGCTCAGGACGAGGACAGCTCAGCGATGAACCAGTGCTTCGTAATACAGTCCCTTCTCAAATTTCTAACTTCATTTCTCAAAATCTCAAAATCCTGACTTTCCCTGAAACTCCCCGTCTGCCTCCGTCAGGGTAAACATTCAGTCTGCAGTCTCGTACGCTCGCGCTCGTCTCGTCGCGCCGCAGCCGAGCGACGAGACGAGAACACGCACTTTGAGAAACATTCAGTTTTTAACAAAATCTGGATTTTGAGATTTTGAGAAAAACATCTCCAAACTCTGCAGCCACCGACGGAGGGTGCTGCGAAGCATGCTACCGCCTCGATGAGGATGCTACGGCCTCGATGAGGATGCTCTGCAGCCACCGACGGAGGGTGCTGCGAAGCATGCTACGGCCTCGATGAGGATGCTCTGCAGCCACCGACGGAGGGTGCTGCGAAGCATGCTACGGCCTCGATGAGGATGCTCTGCAGCCACCGACGGAGGGTGCTGCGAAGCATGCTACGGCCTCGATGAGGATGCTCCGTCAGTGAGAGAGCAGCTCATGCTTCACCAGGTGTGTGATTCTGTACCTGGTAGCTGCGGACGGCCTCGGCCTCCATCTGGACCCCCCAGGACATGGCTCTGGTCTGGACCCTCCGCGCCTCGCCTGAGGAACAACCAGATGGTTATCTTCCCCATCATAGGTGTCCCTCACCCGAGTCCCTCACCCGAGTCCCTCACCCGAGACCCTCACCCGAGTCCCTCACCCGAGACCCTCACCCGAGTCCCTCACCCGAGTCCCTCACCCGAGTCCCTCACCCGTGTCCCTCACCCGAGTCCCTCACCCAGGTAGGAAGGGGGCGGGGCTTACCTGTGACAGCATCCAGGTAGGAGCGGGGCGGGGCTTGGCTCTTTCCGTTGACGAATCTGCAGTGAGCGATGCTGTGAGCAATGGAGGCTGTGATCCGGTTCTTCCTCCAGGCAAACCAGGCGGGGTTGGTGCTCTGCCCGCGGGTCAGAACCTCCACCTTCTCCACCTGCTGCTGGTCCATCCGGACCCCCAGACCCGGTGGCACCTGTTATGATTCAAGGCTGTTATGGTCATGTGTCCAGAGCCACAGGCTCCTCCCACAGAGCAACACAACAACACAGATACAATAATGCAAGGAGAGTAAAAGTAATTGCATTATGATATATTACACATATATATATATATATATATATATATATATATATATATTATAT
>CM070445.1:1097500-1102500 GCA_036324595.1 Champsocephalus gunnari
GATGTTGACGACCCTCGCTCTGATTGGCTAATATATAGGCTCATCATCATCATCTTTATTTAAAGAGACTCTTGGGCCCTTTCTGATTTCATCAAATCCCCCTCCTCGACTCCTCGACCCTCGACTCCTCGTCCTCCGGTAGTGACCCGGAAATGAATTTCAGCGCGCCATGTTGAAGGACATCTCATTTCTCTAAATGCACTTCGAGGACCGAGGATCGAGCATCGAGGAGGCTCTCTGGAGGAGCTCTCACCGAGGAGACACCTCGAGAGACACCTCGGTTAGAGACAGAGATGTTTGAAAGAGTCGTGACGCACGGCCGGACTGATCTCAGCCAATCACAGCCCTGGATATTATTTTAGAAACTGCTTTCATTTACAGAGAACAGCTGTGAGGTCCTGCAGAAAGCAGAGTGTAACATCTATCACTGAGTGGAACAGGCGACTCTCTGTACCTGCTTTAGTGGATATCTACACGGAGTCCAGACCTTTCTAACACCACTCAGTGCTTCACGATAAAATACACAACGGCTGTTAGCTGTGTGTGTGTGTGTGTGTGTGTGTGTGTGTGTGTGTGTGTGTGTGTGTGTGGTGTGTGTGTGTGTGTGTGTGTGTGTGTGTGTGTGTGTGTGTGTGTGTGTGTGTGTGTGTGTGTGTGAGTGTGTGTGTGTGTGTGTGTGTGTGTGTGTGTGTGTGTGTGTGTGTGTGTGTGTGTGTGGTGTGTGTGTGTGTGTGTGTGTGTGTGTGTGTGTGTGTGTGTGTGTGTGTGTGTGTGTGTGTGTGTGTGTGTGCTCCTTGCACACCATGTCTGTATTAATACACTAGATACACACAGCAGCCTGAGAGCAGTATGAACAGTGTGTATTAATACACTAGATACACACAGCAGCCTGTGAGCAGTATGAACAGTGTGTATTAATACACTAGATACACACAGCAGCCTGAGAGCAGTATGAACAGTGTGTATTAATACACTAGATACACACAGCAGCCTGTGAGCAGTATGAACAGTGTGTATTAATACACTAGATACACACAGCAGCCTGAGAGCAGTATGAACAGTGTGTATTAATACACTAGATACACACAGCAGCCTGAGAGCAGTATGAACAGTGTGTATTAATACACTAGATACACACAGCAGCCTGAGAGCAGTATGAACAGTGTGTATTAATACACTAGATACACACAGCAGCCTGTGAGCAGTATGAACAGTGTGTATTAATACACTAGATACACACAGCAGCCTGAGAGCAGTATGAACAGTGTGTATTAATACACTAGATACACACAGCAGCCTGAGAGCAGTATGAACAGTGTGTATTAATACACTAGATACACACAGCAGCCTGAGAGCAGTATGAACAGTGTGTATTAATACACTAGATACACACAGCAGCCTGTGAGCAGTATGAACAGTGTGTATTAATACACTAGATACACACAGCAGCCTGAGAGCAGTATGAACAGTGTGTATTAATACACTAGATACACACAGCAGCCTGTGAGCAGTATGAACAGTGTGTATTAATACACTAGATACACACAGCAGCCTGAGAGCAGTATGAACAGTGTGTATTAATACACTAGATACACACAGCAGCCTGAGAGCAGTATGAACAGTGTGTATTAATACACTAGATACACACAGCAGCCTGAGAGCAGTATGAACAGTGTGTATTAATACACTAGATACACACAGCAGCCTGTGAGCAGTATGAACAGTGTGTATTAATACACTAGATACACACAGCAGCCTGAGAGCAGTATGAACAGTGTGTATTAATACACTAGATACACACAGCAGCCTGTGAGCAGTATGAACAGTGTGTATTAATACACTAGATACACACAGCAGCCTGTGAGCAGTATGAACAGTGTGTATTAATACACTAGATACACACAGCAGCCTGTGAGCAGTATGAACAGTGTGTATTAATACACTAGATACACACAGCAGCCTGTGAGCAGTATGAACAGTGTGTATTAATACACTAGATACACACAGCAGCCTGAGAGCAGTATGAACAGTGTGTATTAATACACTAGATACACACAGCAGCCTGTGAGCAGTATGAACAGTGTGTATTAATACACTAGATACACACAGCAGCCTGAGAGCAGTATGAACAGTGTGTATTAATACACTAGATACACACAGCAGCCTGAGAGCAGTATGAACAGTGTGTATTAATACACTAGATACACACAGCAGCCTGAGAGCAGTATGAACAGTGTGTATTAATACACTAGATACACACAGCAGCCTGTGAGCAGTATGAACAGTGTGTATTAATACACTAGATACACACAGCAGCCTGTGAGCAGTATGAACAGTGTGTATTAATACACTAGATACACACAGCAGCCTGAGAGCAGTATGAACAGTGTGTATTAATACACTAGATACACACAGCAGCCTGAGAGCAGTATGAACAGTGTGTATTAATACACTAGATACACACAGCAGCCTGAGAGCAGTATGAACAGTGTGTATTAATACACTAGATACACACAGCAGCCTGTGAGCAGTATGAACAGTGTGTATTAATACACTAGATACACACAGCAGCCTGTGAGCAGTATGAACAGTGTGTATTAATACACTAGATACACACAGCAGCCTGAGAGCAGTATGAACAGTGTGTATTAATACACTAGATACACACAGCAGCCTGAGAGCAGTATGAACAGTGTGTATTAATACACTAGATACACACAGCAGCCTGTGAGCAGTATGAACAGTGTGTATTAATACACTAGATACACACAGCAGCCTGTGAGCAGTATGAACAGTGTGTATTAATACACTAGATACACACAGCAGCCTGTGAGCAGTATGAACAGTGTGTATTAATACACTAGATACACACAGCAGCCTGAGAGCAGTATGAACAGTGTGTATTAATACACTAGATACACACAGCAGCCTGAGAGCAGTATGAACAGTGTGTATTAATACACTAGATACACACAGCAGCCTGTGAGCAGTATGAACAGTGTGTATTAATACACTAGATACACACAGCAGCCTGTGAGCAGTATGAACAGTGTGTATTAATACACTAGATACACACAGCAGCCTGTGAGCAGTATGAACAGTGTGTATTAATACACTAGATACACACAGCAGCCTGAGAGCAGTATGAACAGTGTGTATTAATACACTAGATACACACAGCAGCCTGTGAGCAGTATGAACAGTGTGTATTAATACACTAGATACACACAGCAGCCTGTGAGCAGTATGAACAGTGTGTATTAATACACTAGATACACACAGCAGCCTGTGAGCAGTATGAACAGTGTGTATTAATACACTAGATACACACAGCAGCCTGTGAGCAGTATGAACAGTGTGTATTAATACACTAGATACACACAGCAGCCCTGAGAGCAGTATGAACAGTGTGTATTAATACACTAGATACACACAGCAGCCTGTGAGCAGTATGAACAGTGTGTATTAATACACTAGATACACACAGCAGCCTGAGAGCAGTATGAACAGTGTGTATTAATACACTAGATACACACAGCAGCCTGAGAGCAGTATGAACAGTGTGTATTAATACACTAGATACACACAGCAGCCTGAGAGCAGTATGAACAGTGTGTATTAATACACTAGATACACACAGCAGCCTGTGAGCAGTATGAACAGTGTGTATTAATACACTAGATACACACAGCAGCCTGTGAGCAGTATGAACAGTGTGTATTAATACACTAGATACACACAGCAGCCTGAGAGCAGTATGAACAGTGTGTATTAATACACTAGATACACACAGCAGCCTGAGAGCAGTATGAACAGTGTGTATTAATACACTAGATACACACAGCAGCCTGAGAGCAGTATGAACAGTGTGTATTAATACACTAGATACACACAGCAGCCTGTGAGCAGTATGAACAGTGTGTATTAATACACTAGATACACACAGCAGCCTGTGAGCAGTATGAACAGTGTGTATTAATACACTAGATACACACAGCAGCCTGAGAGCAGTATGAACAGTGTGTATTAATACACTAGATACACACAGCAGCCTGAGAGCAGTATGAACAGTGTGTATTAATACACTAGATACACACAGCAGCCTGTGAGCAGTATGAACAGTGTGTATTAATACACTAGATACACACAGCAGCCTGTGAGCAGTATGAACAGTGTGTATTAATACACTAGATACACACAGCAGCCTGTGAGCAGTATGAACAGTGTGTATTAATACACTAGATACACACAGCAGCCTGAGAGCAGTATGAACAGTGTGTATTAATACACTAGATACACACAGCAGCCTGTGAGCAGTATGAACAGTGTGTATTAATACACTAGATACACACAGCAGCCTGTGAGCAGTATGAACAGTGTGTATTAATACACTGGATACACACAGCAGCCTGTGAGCAGTATGAACAGTGTGTATTAATACACTAGATACACACAGCAGCCTGAGAGCAGTATGAACAGTGTGTATTAATACACTAGATACACACAGCAGCCTGTGAGCAGTATGAACAGTGTGTATTAATACACTAGATACACACAGCAGCCTGAGAGCAGTATGAACAGTGTGTATTAATACACTAGATACACACAGCAGCCTGAGAGCAGTATGAACAGTGTGTATTAATACACTAGATACACACAGCAGCCTGAGAGCAGTATGAACAGTGTGTATTAATACACTAGATACACACAGCAGCCTGTGAGCAGTATGAACAGTGTGTATTAATACACTAGATACACACAGCAGCCTGAGAGCAGTATGAACAGTGTGTATTAATACACTAGATACACACAGCAGCCTGAGAGCAGTATGAACAGTGTGTATTAATACACTAGATACACACAGCAGCCTGTGAGCAGTATGAACAGTGTGTATTAATACACTAGATACACACAGCAGCCTCTCTGGAAACATGGCGTCACCATGACAGCAGGTACTACAGTAACATCCAGGGATGCAGAGCTGTGATTGGCTGAGATCA
>CM070445.1:1112500-1292500 GCA_036324595.1 Champsocephalus gunnari
CTTTCTCAAACGTACCCCACCTTTAAGTTACGAATATTATTAAGGAGTGCGATGTGTACCAGCCTCCTTAGGCTTTCCATCCCAGTCATTACACTGGAATACATACTATATTGTTGACATGAGAATATGATGAATGTTCGCTGTTTAGAGTTACTAAGGCTTCGCTCCATGGGGACTCGGCATGAGAGAGAGCGCTGTGGAGATGTCTGCCTGCTGTACACACTTTGACCAGCAGGGGGCTCAGATGAAGCCTTTAGCGAACCAAGAGGCTGGAAAGCTTCAAAGCTTCAAAGCTTCATCTCGCCATCACCACTGGTACCAGACCAGTCCTACCAGCAGCTTCACATGCCTCGTGCAGGGGACACACGCCTATCAGCCAGACAACGGTGACCGGAACAAGAACACACTCGTAATAGTCTCAGCTGGTTGGGTGAGGTGTCAGCGGGCAGGTCACGTGCCGCGGGAGACGCTGAACTAGCACCGCTGCGGCGTTTTCCGAAGGGCCAGCTGACTGAAGAGGGGGGGCCAGCTGACTGAAGAGGGGGGGGCCAGCTGACTGAAGAGGGGGGGGCCAGCTGACTGAAGAGGGGGGGGTCGCTGACTGAAGAGGGGGGGGTCGCTGACTGAAGAGGGGGGGGTAGAGCTGACTGAAGAGGGGGGCCAGCTGACTGAAGAGGGGGGGCCCAGCTGACTGAAGAGGGGGGGTAGCTGACTGAAGAGGGGGGGGGTAGCTGACTGAAGAGGGGGGGCCAGCTGACTGAAGAGGGGGGGGCCAGCTGACTGAAGAGGGGGGGGTCGCTGACTGAAGAGGGGGGGTCGCTGACTGAAGAGGGGGGGGGTAGCTGACTGAAGAGGGGGGCCAGCTGACTGAAGAGGGGGGGCCAGCTGACTGAAGAGGGGGGGTAGCTGACTGAAGAGGGGGGGTAGCTGACTGAAGAGGGGGGGGCCAGCTGACTGAAGAGGGGGGGCCAGCTGACTGAAGAGGGGGGGCCAGCTGACTGAAGAGGGGGGGTAGCTGACTGAAGAGGGGGGGGCCAGCTGACTGAAGAGGGGGGGCCCAGCTGACTGAAGAGGGGGGGGCCAGCTGACTGAAGAGGGGGGCCAGCTGACTGAAGAGGGGGGGTCGCTGACTGAAGAGGGGGGGGGTAGCTGACTGAAGAGGGGGGCCAGCTGACTGAAGAGGGGGGGCCAGCTGACTGAAGAGGGGGGGGCCAGCTGACTGAAGAGGGGGGGGGTAGCTGACTGAAGAGGGGGGGGCCAGCTGACTGAAGAGGGGGGCCAGCTGACTGAAGAGGGGGGGGTAGCTGACTGAAGAGGGGGGGGCCAGCTGACTGAAGAGGGGGGGGGTAGCTGACTGAAGAGGGGGGGGCCAGCTGACTGAAGAGGGGGGTGTAGCTGACTGAAGAGGGGGGCCAGCTGA
This sequence comes from Champsocephalus gunnari, assembly GCA_036324595.1. Taxonomy (NCBI): domain Eukaryota; kingdom Metazoa; phylum Chordata; class Actinopteri; order Perciformes; family Channichthyidae; genus Champsocephalus; species Champsocephalus gunnari. The sequence goes on from CM070445.1 coordinate 1,113,921, forward strand.
CTGAAGAGGGGGGGCCAGCTGACTGAAGAGGGGGGGGCCAGCTGACTGAAGAGGGGGGGGCCAGCTGACTGAAGAGGGGGGGGGCCAGCTGACTGAAGAGGGGGGGGCCAGCTGACTGAAGAGGGGGGGCCAGCTGACTGAAGAGGGGGGCCAGCTGACTGAAGAGGGGGGGCCAGCTGACTGAAGAGGGGGGGGCCAGCTGACTGAAGAGGGGGGGGTAGCTGACTGAAGAGGGGGGGGTAGCTGACTGAAGAGGGGGGGGGTAGCTGACTGAAGAGGGGGGGCCAGCTGACTGAAGAGGGGGGGTCGTAAGGCGCGAGAAACAATGACACAAACAGCTCTGAATCTTGAAAAGTGGAAAGATGCGTTGGCCGGGAATCGAACCCGGGCCTACGGCTTGGAAGGCAGCTCCCCACCACCCCACCCACGCTGAGGGTCTCTGGGTTCGCTCGTTCTTCACCGTTTGTACACGTATTCTTTTGGATTATTTTCTGACACTTTCCCCACATTACATGGTTCTGTAGAGAGTGACACGGTTCAGATCTCCAGCAGACCGTCAGACGCCTCTCTCTCTCTCTCTCTCTCTCTCTCTCTCTCTCTCTCTCCTCTCTCTCTCTCTCTCTCTCTCTCTCTCTCTCTCTCTCTCTCTCTCTCTCTCTCTCTCTCTCTCTCTCTCTCTCTCTCTCTCTCTCTCTCTCTCTCTCTCTCTCTCTCTCTCTCTCTCCTCTCTCTCTCTCTCTCTCTCTCTCTCTCTCTCTCTCTCTCTCTCTCTCTCTCTCTCTCTCTCTCTCTCTCTCTCTCTCTCTCTCTCTCTCTCTCTCTCTCTCTCTCTCTCTCTCTCTCTCTCTCTCTCTCTCTCTCTCTCTCTCTCTCTCTCTCTCTCTCTCTCTCTCTCTCCTCTCTCTCTCTCTCTCTCTCTCTCTCTCTCTCTCTCTCTCTCTCTGTGTCTGTGTGTGTGCTCCTGTGTGTGTGTTCCTGTGTGTGTGTTCCTGTGTGTGTGTTCCTGTGTGTGTGCTCCTGTGTGTGTTCCTGTGTGTGTGTGTTCCTGTGTGTGTGTGCTCCTGTGTGTGTGTGTGTGTTCCTGTGTGTGTGTCCTGTGTGTGTGTGTGTGTGTGTGAAGCTTTGCTCCGGAGGCGGGGAGGAATCAGAACGAGTCGGACAGCGGGTGAAAAAAGACAACATAAAGTTTATTGAGACTCGACCCGGACCGGCCACTCCCGTCGTCCTGGGCAACAACAACAACAACAATAATAATAAAAAGGCGGGGCTTGTTGGGTCAGTACTGGAAGCTCCTCTTGGTCTGAATGTCGTCCAGAATCTGCTGCAGCTCCTCGTCCTCAAACCGGCCCTCCAGACTGAGACACAGGAGAGGGTCAGGGTGTGTGTGTGTGTGTGTCTCTGTGTGTGTTGTGTGTCTCTGTGTGTCTCTGTGTGTGTGTGTGTGTGTGTGTGTGTGTCTCTGTGTGTGTGTGTGTGTGTGTCTCACCTGGGGATCAGGGCCTTCCCCTCCTCTGCAGCTTCAGGGCAGAGATTAGCTAAACTGGCCAACTCGAACTTGTGCAGCTTCTTCTGCAGCAGGAGGCTGGAACGGAGACGCATGACATCATTACATACAACCCAACTTCCACACACAGCGCTCTGCTGACCCTGCCCCTCAGCAGCCGCCCCGCCCCCTCAGCAGCCGCCCGCCCCCTCAGCAGCCGCCTCAGCAGCCGCCTCGCCCCTCAGCAGCCGCCCCGCCCCTCAGCAGCCGCCCCGCCCCCTCAGCAGCCGCCCCCTCAGCAGCCGCCCCCCCTCAGCAGCCGCCCCTCAGCAGCCGCCTCGCCCCTCAGCAGCCGCCCCGCCCCCTCAGCAGCCGCCCGCCCCCTCAGCAGCCGCCCCGCCCCCTCAGCAGCCGCCCCGCCCCTCAGCAGCCGCCCCGCCCCCTCAGCAGCCGCCCCCTCAGCAGCCGCCCCCTCAGCAGCCGCCCCGCCCCCTCAGCAGCCGCCCCGCCCCTCAGCAGCCGCCCCGCCCCCTCAGCAGCCGCCCCCTCAGCAGCCGCCCCGCCCCCTCAGCAGCCGCCCCGCCCCCTCAGCAGCCGCCCCCTCAGCAGCCGCCCCGCCCCCTCAGCAGCCGCCCCCTCAGCAGCCGCCCCGCCCCCTCAGCAGCCGCCCCGCCCCCTCAGCAGCCACCCCGCCCCCTCAGCAGCCGCCCCGCCCCTCAGCAGCCGAGCCGCCCAGAGTGCCTGGTAGCCCTAGAGCATCCGGCTCGAGTCCGCCCTGACAGCATGAGCCTCGTGGTGTGTGTGTGTGGGAGATCGACCGATATGATTTTTCAAGGCCGAACCGATTATTAGTATCAAGGAAACGATACCGTATTTGGAATCGATAACATTTGCGGTAAAATCAGAAATCTGGTGTCAAAATGTAGAATAACATTTTCTTTGAAATGCCTTTTTGTGTTTAATGAACGTGTCAGCGTCTGGAAGCTGGTCTCCTCTCCGAGTAAAGGACATGAAGTGAAAACGACTAACACTTGTTCTGAACTTCTGATGTTTGAGTCTCACTCATTTAGCAGCTGCGAGGCTCCACTAGCCCCCCCCCAGCAGCAGCAGCCCCCCCCCCGGTGTAACTGGGAAACGGATAGACTGGATCATGAGATCGTGGTGTTTATTGAACTTCGGCTTCAACCGATTGACCTCTGGAACGCCGCTCAGCGCTGCCGCTGCTTGCCTCCGTCTTCGCACCGGCCTGTAATCTGAGAAGGTCCCGCCTCTCTGGCTGCAGCCCGGAGAATCTTCAGTGTTGATTGACACTTCAGTAATAGCCTATCAGAGAGCGCTGTGGGCGGGACATTGCTCGTGAACAGAGGTGGCTGCAGGCAGAGAAGCGGCCGCATCGAGCCAACGTGTTCTCGGCAATTTCATAAAAAAAGGCCGATAATCGGTCGACCCCTAGTGTGTGTGTGTGTGTGTGTGTGTGTGTGTGTGTGTGTGTGTGCGTGGTGTGCGTGTGCGTGTGTCTGTGTGTGTGTGTGTTACCTGCGCACAGCAGTGATGGTCTCTGTGGTGTGTGTGTGTTGTGTCTGTGTGTCTGTGTGTCTGTGTGTGTGTGTGTGTCTGTGTGATGTGTGTGTGTCTGTGTGTGTGTGTGTTACCTGCACACAGCAGTGATGGTCTCTGTGGGTGTGTGTGTCTGTGTGTGTGTGTCTCTGTGTGTGTGTGTGTGTTACCTGCGCACAGCAGTGATGGTCTCTCGGTTCTTGAACCGGCTGAACCGAGCCGTGTAGTTCAGCGTCTTCATGAACACTTCAGAGAGCTCCTGCTCGTCCTCCGCGCTCTCGTTCTGCTGCTTCCTGTGTTCCAGCAGCATGTGCACCTCCGAGTTCAGCAGCGTCTCCGAGCTCTCGAACTCTGAGGACACCACCATCATCATCACCTTCATCTTCATCACCACCATCATCATCACCATCATCATCATCATCATCATCTAACACACACACTGAGAGCTCCGAGTTCAGCAGCGTCTCCGAGCTCTCAAACTCTGAGGACACCACCATCATCATCACCTTCATCATCATCATCATCATCATCATCATCATCATCATCATCATCATCATCATATAGTCTTATACTCTGTTCATTGTATTGTTAGTCCCGTATGAGTTCAGAGACTTGTGTTAGGACTTCACTGCAGTACAAGTACTAATACTACACGGTAGGAATACTACACGGTAGGAATACTGCACGGTAGGAATACTACACTGTAGGAATACTGCACTGTAGGAATACTACACGGGAGGAATACTGCACTGTAGGAATACTACACGGTAGGAATACTACACGGTAGGAATACACGGTAGGAATACTACACGGTAGGAATACACGGTAGGAATACTACACGGTAGGAATACTACACGGTAGGAATACTGCACGGTAGGAATACTGCACGGTAGGAATACTGCACGGTAGGAATACTGCACGGTAGGAATATCCCGAAGGAAACACAGAACGCAGAACCCGTGCTCTCTGGAGATGGCGCTTCAGTGAGCACACCTGTAGCTGGTATTCATATATATATTAATATGATTATAAAGATGAACAAACCTTTGGGGAACAGCAGCTGTGACGCGTCTTCTTCAACATCTCCCAACACTAGTGTTAGTGGAGCAGGCTCCAGCCGCCATCACAACAACAAACAAACAACAAATAAACAACAACAAAACGTGCTAAGGGCTAGCGCTGCTCCCGCATCAGAGCTTCACAGAGCTAGATAAGAGCTAAGCTAACAGCTAAGCTAACAGCTAACAGCGGTCTGGGGTCTGGAGACAGGGGTCTCTGGGGTCTCTGGGGGTCATGGGGGTCTTTGGGGTCTGTGGGTCTATAGTCAGGTGAATACGAGGTAAAGACACATCTGATCTGATTCTCGGCGCCTTTTAGCCTCACAAACACAACACGATCACTTCCGCTGGTGACACAAATCACTTCCGGTCCGTAGTTTCCTTCTCCTTCAAAATAAGAGCTCGGTGCTGATATAATATTTGCATCGCTATTGTGAGCATTGGGGTGAGAGTTCATGTGTTGTGAGCATGCGCAGTCTGTCCTGAAGTTGTGAAAAGAGTGTGGTTGCCAGTAGAGATTTCTCAATACCCAAATTCCTATCCTCGACTCCTCTCCTCGAGACTTGAGCCTCATCCCAATACCCCTCCTCGACTCCTCTCTTCCCCTCCTCCGGGACTTGACACGGAAATCGACCAAGACACGCCATTTTGAAGGACATCCCAATAGCTGAAATGCACACGGAGGAGTCGAGGAGGGGATGAGGGAGGAGGGATGAGAGAGGAGACGAAGGGGAGGATACAGGAGAGCAGACTACGCGGAACTGTTTTCACTTCTCGTCCCCACCCCCACAGCTGGTCCATTTCAACAGAGCAAAACCTAACTGGAATATACAGTGCTTTATTGTAATTGGTTTTGAATAATTATTATAAATTGTTATATAATAATTAGGAGCCAAAATGCTTGTTTTTGCCTACTTATTATTTGAATTATTATCTTGTATTTCTGTTTGCATCGCGTTTCATTCTTGTTGTTTGTCACTTCCGGCAATGGTCACGTGGGTGTGGTTTATTGGTATTTAGTCAGCTGTTGGATGCCGGTTGGGAGGATATGATGTAGGAAGAGGGTGAATTTGCTCCAGGTCTGGAGTCGTATAGTGTTTGTTTTCGTCTTTATTAAACACCATGGACTACAAATGACTACGGACTCTTACATGGAACGCGTCACAGCAAAGAGCATCTTTAGCCTCTCAGCAGCTCATAGGGAGTTATTGCCGCTACAGACCGGTACATCAGACGCAGTGTCCGATAACATGTAACATGCAATAACACGCGGCTCCAATAACATTATCTGTAAAAGCAACACAATGAGCTTCTTCCCCAACAATCTGAATATATTCCAAATACAACATACACAGCTTATATAATATCCATTCAGGCAGGTTTCACTACCCTGTTCCACATAGCAGGGACAGAACAGACCGCCACGCGGGGACAACATGCGTTATTTGATGAATAACGGGGTAGCATGTAACTCCGCTCAGCGACTCAGTTGGAAAGTCTGTCATGGCGTAATACACTGATCTGGACCCGATGAACCAAATGGTACCACACATGTTTTGCCACCTCGGGTGGTACCGATATTTGGTCTGGCCCAGGGACTATATGTGTTCGCCCTAGCATATGTGTTCGGGGTCCGTCGCTTACCAATGACGTCACGCACCGTGAATGGCTGCAGGTAATCGCACGCTGATCGGTGTAACTCGGGGCGCTGACTCGGGAACACCGGGGGATAACGGGTCAAACCGTAAGCGACCGGTTATCGCTCAGGACACGACAGCGAAGCATCCGGGGAGCCTTCTGGCTCTTTACATCCGCGCTGCACGTCACATCTCCACATGACTGCTCACGTCACTGTCACTAGTATTATTTATACACACTAGGGCTGTACCCGAATATCCGAATATTCGTTCGTTGGAGCACTATTCGGGTTTCACTTTCGTTAATCGGATATTCGTTTTGTTTCTTCCCCGTTTTTTTCCAAATTGAATTTATTGAAAGCTCCAGACTCAACGTAAGAGCTTGTGCCTCTTCGGGGGGTGCTCACACGTAACCATAAACGTTATCCTTTACTTTCTCCGTCTTTATGTGTAGATGTCCTGGCTCCAAGATGGTGGAACGAGCTCCCATTGACATCAGGACAGCAGAAAGCTCACACACCTTCCAGACTGAAGCTCATCTCTCTCGACTCCACCTCGAGGATAGAACTACTAACAAAGCACTTATATACTAACAAAGCACTTATATACTAACAAAGCACTTATATACTAACAAAGCACTTATATACTAACAAAGCACTTATATACTAACAAAGCACTTATATACTAACAAAGCACTTATATACTAACAAATGACTTATATACTAACAAAGCACTTATATACTAACAAAGCACTTATATACTAACAAATGACTTATATACTAACAAAGCACTTATATACTAACAAATGACTTATATACTAACAAAGCACTTATATACTAACAAAGCACTTATATACTAACAAATGACTTATATACTAACAAAGCACTTATATACTAACAAAGCACTTATATACTAACAAAGCACTTATATACTAACAAATGACTTATATACTAACAAAGCACTTATATACTAACAAAGCACTTATATACTAACAAATGACTTATATACTAACAAAGCACTTATATACTAACAAATGACTTATATACTAACAAAGCACTTATATACTAACAAAGCACTTATATACTAACAAAGCACTTATATACTAACAAAGCACTGGCTCCTCTAAAGCCAGTTGAGGAGCACTTGAGATGTTTGGCTCTTTGAAACCTGATGTACTTTATGATTCTGTTTTCTTCAAGGTTGTATCTTGTTGGTCGAACGCACTTATTGTAAGCTCTGGATAAAAGCCTCAGCTAAATGCAATGAAATGTAATATTGCTTTTCTCCGTTAATCTCCGTCACGTTGTTTCCAAAGCAACAACAACTTCCTGTCAGCTGACCATCTGCTGCTGATAGTGCCTCAGACCAGGCTCAAACCACGAGGGCACCGAGCCTTGGCAGCGGCGGCCCCAGGCTCTGGAGCACTCCGCCTCCACGTGAGGTCGGCCCAGACCCTGGGGGTTAAATCTACACTAAAGACTCCCTTCTTCTCCCTGGCCTTCAGAGCGGAGCACGACTCCTGACCGTTCCCTGTGTTTGATTTTTACATTTGCTGTCGTAATTTATTGTCTTCTGTTTGCGACTGTAGTAATGTGTTATTTATTATGTGCATGTGCAGCACTTTGGCTCGACCAAAAATCGTTGTTAAAATGTGCTATATAAATAAAACTTGATTTGAATTGGTGTGTCTCTAAACGGAGGCGCTACACTGATATATCTTTGAAGCCTTAACACCTCGGACGTTACACTATTATTATATGTTTATGAAACTTTAATGAACAATGAACATTCAGGTCAGAAGAATTCATTGCCATTTTCTTGAAATGTAAAAAGTGAAAAGATGCGTTGGCCGGGAATCGAACCCGGGTCAACTGCTTGGAAGGCAGCTATGCTCACCACTATACCACCAACGCTCACAAGCACCACGCGCACCATGTGGCTTATATATACAGTCTGTTATGTAAAGTACCGTCTGGGGCCAGCAGGGAATCCATCAGTCTGAGGTATGATGTGTAGTATGCTGTTCCACGTATAGATCAGTAAACCCTTATGAATACAGGAGATGTAGATTGTTATCGACAAAGGAGGACGGGACAGGATAGAGGTTGGTGTTGGGATCAGGGGGGCACAGGTTCAAACTCCACCTCAGTCAGCACGAGACCCTTCACCCCAAAGTGCTCTGGTGGGGATCGCCCACAGTATTGAGTATGTAAGTCGCTTTGGATAAAAGCGTATATCAAGTAACATGTAATGTAAATAAATAAAAGACTACCTGTGGGCACTTTCAGACTCTCTAAATAACCCAAACCCCTAGGATTAATGTTTGCTATGTTCAGAAATGAAAGGTTCCTGTGGAGGAGCCCGCTACCCGCTATTAGAAAGGGCAGATAACCAATACAAGTTTAGAATATAACAAAACACACTTTAATGTATTTCTAAATGTATTTATTTATGGCCAGTAGTTTTAAAGGTATATCGTCTACAGCCACAGGATGGCGCTCGTGTACAGCTAATAGTTTCTCACTTCCTCTTCTCTCTGGGGTGTGGTGTCCTCTGGTGTCACACTGTATTCCGTCCCCTGGTTTATTTTCTTCCTCCCGGTTGGCAAGAGACAGTTTTCAGAGTGAGAGAATCTCAGGTCAGACTCGTCACTCTATGCTACTGGGTTTAGCTCAGTGCTAACAGCTAACGATGGCGAGATGAAGCCTTATGAAGCTTTGAAGCTTTCCAGCCTCTTGGTTCGCTAAAGGCTTCATGAGGCTTCATCTGAACACAACCCCCTGCTGGTCAAAGTGTGTACAACAGGCAGACTGGACATCTCCACAGCGCGCGCTCTCATGCCGAGTCCCCATTGAGCGACAGCCTTAGATAACTCTAAACAACGAACATTAATCATATTCTCATGTCAACAATATAGTATGTATTCCAGTGTAATGACTGTGATGGAAAAGCCTAAGGAGGCTGGTACACATCGCAAAGACGGGATTTATATTTCTTAATAATATTCGTAAACGTAACCGTGTTGTAGCCGGAGAAAGGCTAAACCATATCAAAGACTATTTATTAACTACATTATCTCATTTAGCTGTAGCTTTTATAAACAACAACAAAGACGTATTGACGAGTCGTTGAACCAGAGACCCTGCGGTCAGGAGTCGACTGCTTTCCAGCTGAGCCGCAGCGCGCTGAAGCTCCCTGACACACTGATACATGTATTCTGTATTATTGATGTTTTTATTCCTACATGTATTTATGCTTGTATCTATGTATTATGACATGTTCCGACCTCTATGAGTGAGGGTCTGAGCTCTCTTGATCCATCGTGTCCCCGGGCCCGGGTACAGGAGGGGTGATATGTTCTTATTATACATCCATGGGTATTATGAGCGTTGGGTTCAACGGTTCAACCGATCTGAGTCGCTTCGTGAAGCAGTCACGTGGTGTCGACAGGCAGCGAGGCTTCGTTTGTCATCGGTGGCGTCACTGGCCCAAAACGATACAAGCCTCGATACAGGCTTCACAAACAGCTTCGGGGATTACTCGACACACGCTCCGAAGCCTCGGCGCGATACGTAACATCACTACTAACAGCTGCTACATCTAACTATGCTAACAGCTTGCTAACTATGCTAACAGTATGCTAACTATGCTAACAACATGCTAACCAAAACAAATACTTGAGGTAGGAGATGAGACTGGTCGAATGTACTTACGTAAGTCGCTTTGGATAAAAGCGTCAGCTAAATGCAATGTAATGTAACAAACTGAAGGGAATCTGTTAGTGTGAGGACCAGAGGGGGTAGAAGTACTCAGATCGGTACTTTAGTCAAAGTAGAAGTACTCAGATCTGGTACTTTAGTCAAAGTAGAAGTACTCAGATCTGGTACTTTAGTAAAAGTAGAAGTACTCAGATCTGGTACTTTAGTAAACGTAGAAGTAGGCCTACTCAGATCTGGTACTTTAATAAAAGTAGAAGTACTCAGATCTTGTACTTTAGTAAAAGTAGAAGTACTCAGATCTGGTACTTTAGTAAAAGTAGAAGTACTCAGATCTGGTACTTTAGTAAAAGTAGAAGTACTCAGATCTGGTACTTTAGTAAACGTAGAAGTACTCAGATCTTGTACTTGATTAAAAGTAGAAGTACTCAGATCTGGTACTTTAGTAAACGTAGAAGTACTCAGATCTTGTACTTGATTAAAAGTAGAAGTACTCAGATCTTGTACTTTAGTAAAAGTAGAAGTACTCAGATCTGGTACTTTAGTAAAAGTAGAAGTACTCAGATCTGGTACTTTAGTAAAAGTAGAAGTACTCAGATCTGGTACTTTAGTAAACGTAGAAGTAGGCCTACTCAGATCTGGTACTTTAATAAAAGTAGAAGTACTCAGATCTGGTACTTTAGTAAAAGTAGAAGTACTCAGATCTGGTACTTTAGTAAAAGTAGAAGTACTCAGATCTGGTACTTTAGTAAAAGTAGAAGTACTCAGATCTGGTACTTTAGTAAACGTAGAAGTACTCAGATCTTGTACTTGATTAAAAGTAGAAGTACTCAGATCTGGTACTTTAGTAAACGTAGAAGTACTCAGATCTTGTACTTGATTAAAAGTAGAAGTACTCAGATCTTGTACTTTAGTAAAAGTAGAAGTACTCAGATCTGGTACTTTAGTAAAAGTAGAAGTACTCAGATCTGGTACTTTAGTAAAAGTAGAAGTACTCAGATCTGGTACTTTAGTAAATGTAGAAGTACTCAGATCTGGTACTTGATTAAAAGTAGAAGTACTCAGATCTTGTACTTGATTAAAAGTAGAAGTACTCAGATCTGGTACTTTAGTAAAAGTAGAAGTACTCAGATCTGGTACTTTAGTAAAAGTAGAAGTACTCAGATCTGGTACTTTAGTAAACGTAGAAGTACTCAGATCTTGTACTTGATTAAAAGTAGAAGTGCTCAGATCTGGTACTTTAGTGTAAGTAGAAGTACTCAGATCTGGTACTTTAGTAAACGTAGAAGTACTCAGATCTTGTACTTGAGTAAGAGTATAAGTACTCAGATCTGGTACTTTAGTGTAAGTAGAAGTACTCAGATCTGGTACTTTAGTAAAAGTAGAAGTACTCAGATCTGGTACTTTAGTAAACGTAGAAGTAGGCCTACTCAGATCTGGTACTTTAATAAAAGTAGAAGTACTCAGATCTGGTACTTTAGTAAAAGTAGAAGTACTCAGATCTGGTACTTTAGTAAACGTAGAAGTACTCAGATCTTGTACTTGATTAAAAGTAGAAGTACTCAGATCTGGTACTTTAGTAAACGTAGAAGTACTCAGATCTTGTACTTGATTAAAAGCAGAAGTACTCAGATCTTGTACTTTAGTAAAAGTAGAAGTAGGCCTACTCAGATCTGGTACTTTAGTAAAAGTAGAAGTACTCAGATCTGGTACTTTAGTAAAAGTAGAAGTACTCAGATCTGGTACTTTAGTAAAAGTAGAAGTACTCAGATCTGGTACTTTAGTAAAAGTAGAAGTACTCAGATCTGGTACTTTAATAAAAGTAGAAGTACTCAGATCTGGTACTTTAGTAAAAGTAGAAGTACTCAGATCTGGTACTTTAGTAAACGTAGAAGTACTCAGATCTTGTACTTGATTAAAAGTAGAAGTACTCAGATCTGGTACTTTAGTAAACGTAGAAGTACTCAGATCTTGTACTTGATTAAAAGCAGAAGTACTCAGATCTTGTACTTTAGTAAAAGTAGAAGTAGGCCTACTCAGATCTGGTACTTTAGTAAAAGTAGAAGTACTCAGATCTGGTACTTTAGTAAAAGTAGAAGTACTCAGATCTGGTACTTTAGTAAAAGTAGAAGTGCTCAGATCTGGTACTTTAGTAAAAGTAGAAGTAGGCCTACTCAGATCTGGTACTTTAATAAAAGTAGAAGTACTCAGATCTGGTACTTTAGTAAAAGTAGAAGTACTCAGATCTGGTACTTTAGTAAAAGTAGAAGTAGGCCTACTCAGATCTGGTACTTTAATAAAAGTAGAAGTACTCAGATCTGGTACTTTAGTAAAAGTAGAAGTACTCAGATCTGGTACTTTAGTAAACGTAGAAGTACTCAGATCTGGTACTTTAGTAAAAGTAGAAGTACTCAGATCTGGTACTTGAGTAAGAGTATAAGTACTCAGATCTGGTACTTTAGTGTAAGTAGAAGTACTCAGACCTTGTACTTTAGTAAAAGTAGAAATACTCGGATGTTATACTTGAGTGAAAGTAGAAGTATCAGATCTGTTACTTGAGTGAAAGTAGAAGTATCAGATCTGGTACTTGATGAATTGCCCTTCGAGTTGAAGCACTCAGACTCTATCAGGACATTATCGTCTTTACATTTATAAACTAAATCATTTTTTCAATCATTAAATCATGAATAGCTTTACATTTATTCCTTTTTTTTTAGCATGAATACATTTAAAAAAATCTATAAAGTAATATTAATCAGTCATTAAAACAATGTTAACATCAAATAAGTATTTCTTAAATAAAGGATATTTATTAATATTATAATTGTTTTAAATCAATATAATTACTTTTACACAAATTAGTTTATTTCTTCCCGTTTTTAACATATTATTATTTATTTATTTTATTCAGGGAAAGCAATTTAAATTAATACAATCATACAATAATTTTTTATTTATATTTATATTACTTTGCATTGAGCTGAGTCCGAGTCCGAGTCGCGTCAATCAGTGCGCGAGTCCGAGTCGAGTCACGAGTCCCGAAAATCGGCACTCAAGTCCGACTCGAGTCCGAGTCCAGGACTCGAGTACTCCATCTCTGCCGTGTACACCTCGTATAAGATCCTACAGTTAAGTATTTTCATTAAAATAAACACGATGCAGAATCAGCTGTTTGTCCGTCTGTCTCTGAACGGCACACACTCCGTGATGCAACGCTGCGTCGTCTTTTCTTACAGTTTGGTTAAAAAAGTACAGATTGTATATTTAGTGTTATTCAACCGCTCCAGCGGGGTCACGGAGGGGGGGTTCCCTGTCTCCTCCGACACTAACGAGCCCCGGGGGACGCCCCTGGTCCGTGTGGACACTCGGACACTAACAAGCGTCTCTAATGAGCTCATTAGCACACACTGCATCTTGGGAGGACAACTTGTCACCATGGTTACGGCTGTAAACAGCTGTGTGTGAACTCCTGGAGGCCGGTTGCATTTCAGCCAAATGACCGAGGACACGATGGGGGGCCGATCAGGTCTCAGCAATGAGCAGCCGGTAAACAACTCTAATGTAAATAATAACTTAGTGTCGTCATGTGTCAGTAGACCGGGCGCATGCAGAGAACAGAAACAATAATACAAATGAACAATAATAAGGATTTGATGTGACGGTTGTAAGATACAGTGACATCGATAATGTATGTTATTGTTTGCATATGAAATGATCATTGTGGGTAAAAGTAATACATACTATATGTGAAGTGTCATCTTGAAAAAAACAAACAAAAAAAGAGGTGGTGGTGGTGGCGAAGTCGATAGGAACTGGAAGGTCACCAGTTCAAGTCCCGGCAAGACCAAGTGCTACCGAGGTGTCCCTGAGCAAGGCACCGTTCCCCACACTGCTCCCCGGGCGCCGTTCAAAATGGCAGCACACTGCTCCTAACACAGGATGGGTCGAATGCAGAGAAACGATTTCCCCACGAGGATTAATAAAAGTCCATCTTATCTTAAGCGAAGTCAGTCGGATGTTGCAACGGCGCAATTTGAGATAATCGTGGATTATTCTAAAAACTTGTGTTTTGGTTGATTTTAGAATTTCACACGTTTATCGCCATGTTCAGAAAATAAATACATTTGAAGCTCGTGAAGACCGGGCGACTCCTCCCTCCCTGCGTCGCCCTGAATGGATCACCAGAGCAAGGCGAGGTCAGAGTCAGAGGTTACGTCTGATCTCAAATAAAAAAACGTCTTGGCTTTAAGAACATCAGCAAATTCAGATGAATAATACGGCGGGAGCTCGTAGAGTTACGGTGCCACGCGGCGGACGGAGCCGCAGAGCGACAGAGGCTCGACAGCAGGAGGCGCGTTGCCCCCAGAACGACTGATCATCACACCGGCAGATAGTGCTGCGTACCGGCAAGCCGAACCGGTACATCCAGGAGTCCCAACACGAAGAGCTGGGCGGCACCAGGTTCTGATCCGACCCACACCTACTGCATAAAGAGGCTGGCTGCACCCCACGGACGCCTGGCAGCTGCTGAGAGACGGGACCCTCCCAGAGAGACGAAGACCACCAGCTCTGACGTGAAGACCAGGAGAAGAACCGCCGCACACAAACCTGCCTCTGCACAGCGTGGAAGCTGCAGCCAGCCTTCATCCTGAACGCAGAGTGACTGAGGAAGACGAGCTAGAGGTCAGAGGTCACTGAGAGCCTTCATCCTGAACGCAGAGTGACTGAGGAAGACGAGCTAGAGGTCAGAGGTCACTGAGAGCCTTCATCCTGAACGCAGAGTGACTGAGGAAGACGAGCTAGAGGTCAGAGGTCACTGAGAGCCTTCATCCTGAACGCAGAGTGACTGAGGAAGACGAGCTAGAGGTCAGAGGTCACTGAGAGCCTTCATCCTGAACGCAGAGTGACTGAGGAAGACGAGCTAGAGGTCAGAGGTCGCTCAAAGCCTTCATCCTGAACGCAGAGTGACTGAGGAAGACGAGCTAGAGGTCAGAGGTCACTGAGAGCCTTCATCCTGAACGCAGAGTGACTGAGGAAGACGAGCTAGAGGTCAGAGGTCACTGAGAGCCTTCATCCTGAACGCAGAGTGACTGAGGAAGACGAGCTAGAGGTCAGAGGTGAAGATTGGTTTCTAGTAGTCTCCATCTTGGTTTCTAGTCGTCACCATCTTGGTTTCTAGTCGTAAACATCTTGGTTTCTAGTCGTCACCATCTTTGTTTCTAGTAGTCTCCATCTTGGTTTCTAGTCGTCACCATCTTGGTTTCTAGTAGTCTCCATCTTGGTTTCTAGTCGTCACCATCTTGGTTTCTAGTCGTCACCATCTTGGTTTCTGGTCGTCACCATCTTTGTTTCTAGTAGTCTCCATCTTGGTTTCTAGTCGTCACCATCTTGGTTTCTAGTAGTCACCATCTTGGTTTCTGGTCGTCACCATCTTTGTTTCTAGTAGTCTCCATCTTGGTTTCTAGTCGTCACCATCTTGGTTTCTGGTCGTCACCATCTTGGTTTCTGGTCGTCACCATCTTGGTTTCTGGTCGTCACCATCTTGGTTTCTGGTCGTCACCATCTTGGTTTCTGGTCGTCACCATCTTGGTTTCTGGTCGTCACCATCTTGGTTTCTGGTCGTCACCATCTTGGTTTCTGGTCGTCACCATCTTGGTTTCTGGTCGTCACCATCTTGGTTTCTGGTCGTCACCATCTTGGTTTCTGGTCGTCACCATCTTGGTTTCTAGTCGTCACCATCTTGGTTTCTGGTCGTCACCATCTTGGTTTCTGGTCGTCACCATCTTGGTTTCTAGTCGTCACCATCTTGGTTTCTAGTCGTCTCCATCTTGGTTTCTGGTCGTCAGCATCTTGGTTTCTAGTAGTCACCATCTTGGTTTCTGGTCGTCACCATCTTTGTTTCTAGTAGTCTCCATCTTGGTTTCTAGTCGTCTCCATCTTGGTTTCTAGTCGTCACCATCTTGGTTTCTAGTAGTCACCATCTTGGTTTCTGGTCGTCACCATCTTTGTTTCTAGTAGTCTCCATCTTGGTTTCTAGTCGTCACCATCTTGGTTTCTGGTCGTCAACATCTTGGTTTCTAGTCGTCAACATCTTGGTTTCTGGTCGTCACCATCTTGGTTTCTAGTCGTCAACATCTTGGTTTCTGGTCGTCAACATCTTGGTTTCTAGTCGTCAACATCTTGGTTTATAGTCGTAACCATCTTGGTTTCTAGTCGTCACCATCTTGGTTTCTGGTCGTCACCATCTTGGTTTCTGACTTTCTATTTCTACTATTTCTGACTGATTATTGTTAGATACAATAGATCAGGGGTATTCAACTCAAATTCAACGAGGTCCAGTTAGAGAAAATCTCCCCATGCAAAGGTCCGGAACATCAAAATGTCTAAGTTGCTTTATGAATTAGTGTGATATGTATTGAAGTAGCTGTAGCTTTATCAACGTCTGCATGTAATCAACAACTGACTGCCAAATAAAGAAAGTACAATTCAAAAACAACAATATCTATTGTCTATTAACATTCAACTCTACAGATGTACAGTAAATACTGTGGATATGTGTAATGTTCCTCTCGGGCTGCATTTAAAAATAAAATAGAGAAAATAAATAAACTAGCTTTTGAAAATATGTGCATCTTAAAAGTGCTTGATTTCAGATAAATAAAGTGTAGCAGAAACTTGAGTTTCCCTTTTTCTTTGTTAACCGTTTCGTTACCATCTTGGTTTCGAGTCGTCACCATCTTGGTTTCTAGTCGTCACCATCTTGGTTTCTAGTCGTCACCATCTTGGTTTGTAGTTGTCACCATCTTGTTTTTTGGTAGTCACCACCTTGGTTTCTAGTCGTCACCATCTTTGTTTCTAGTCGTCACCATCTTGTTTTCTGGTAGTCACCATCTTGATTTCTAGTCGTCACCATCTTGGTTTCTAGTCGTCACCATCTTGGTTTCTAGTCGTCACCATCTTGGTTTCTAGTCGTCACCATCTTGGTTTCTAGTCGTCACCATCTTGGTTTCGAGTCGTCACCATCTTGGTTTCTAGTCGTCACCATCTTGGTTTCGAGTCGTCACCATCTTGGTTTCGAGTCGTCACCATCTTGGTTTCTAGTCGTCACCATCTTGGTTTCGAGTCGTCACCATCTTGGTTTCGAGTCGTCACCATCTTGGTTTCTAGTCGTCACCATCTTGGTTTCTGTTAGAGAATAATTCTTCCTTACTCCTAAGATATTTAACATTTTCTGTGTGTTGACATTTACGATCAGCCCTGCTCCTTATCTTCCGTAAGGAATGTGATAATGGAGTTGTATGTTGATACTATAAGTTGTATGGCTTGACCTAGCGGACATAGGGGGTTTTACGCTAAGCTCCACAGATGGGAGAGACATCTCCTGTGTCTGCAGAATGTTTACGCCCATCCCCAATATGTGGATTTAACTCTCTGTAAACTAGTTAAAAGGTCTACCAAGATGCGAGGCTGAGCAGAATTGACATGGCAACCCACCCGTGCAGTCAGAACCTTTTGCTGCTGTGACTTGTGATATGAATTCTCCGGCCGTTGACTTGTAATAAACTACCAGTGTTTGATATCAAAGCTCCAACTCTCCTCGTGTCTCTCTGAGTCCTGACTCTCCATTGCTTGGTTTCTAGTCGTAAACATCTTGGTTTCTAGTCGTCAACATCTTGTTTTCTGATCATCACCATCTTGGTTTCTAGTCGTCAACATCTTGGTTTTTTAGTCGTCAACATCTTGGTTTTTTAGTCGTCACCATCTTTGTTTCTTGTCGTCACCGTGTTGGTTTCTGGTCGTCACCATCTTGGTTTCTAGTCGTCACTGCCAGTTTCCTCAGGACCTGGTTGTGGCACCATCGACTCCGGCCCTAGTGAACTTGATGTTTTTTGTTAGTGGTTTCGGGCATAGATAATGAGGCGGGAAACTGACAAAATCTAAATATGACAAGTCTCCCCGAAACAAATGAAAAGATTGTTTGACCGGGTTTTGGTTCTGAAGCGGTTTATTGATTCTCCTTTCCAGGCTTTAACACAGCCTTCGCCGTCTTTGTTTATGAACCTCTGTCACTCTAGCGCAAGTTTCCAGAACTAATATTGCATTTGACATTGTAGCAAAAACATCGTTAGGGTTTTCAGTAACTATCCCAAACAACAGGGAGAAAGACGTCATACCAATGAGGACCCTGGCTATGTTCACAAAACCCGGGTCTGTCCCATGCTGATCAAAGCCCCCGCCCCCACCCTCCCCCTTTACGTAATCTGCGCATAGAGAAAAAGTCCCTATCCAGAGCGCTCCTCCAGCTCAGGTTCAGCAGGTGAGTGTGCTGAACTGTGACAGCATGTCTTTGCTGCTGGTGACTGAACACTGTGAATAATGTGCTCAGCTCAGGCTAAACGTTTTATATCTTTAACAACCGGAGGATCATGATGAACTCTACGCACGTTTCATATTTCACTCTTGCTGCATACTTCGACACAGGGGTTTTTAAGTACTTGTTCTTCATGATCGTCATGTGTTTGTATGTGTGTATTTTAGGTGCCAACGTGTTGCTGATTGTGGTTATCTGTGTGAACAGGAGCTTACATGAACCCATGTACCTCTTCCTGTGCAGCCTGTTTGTAAATGAACTGTGTGGTAGTACAGGGTTGTTTCCATTCCTTCTGGTTCAGATCCTCTCTGACGTCCACACTGTCTCTGCTCCGCTCTGCTTCCTGCAGGTCTTCTCCGTGCACACGTACGGCAGTGTGGAACTGTTCACCTTAGGAATCATGTCTTATGACAGGTATCTTGCTATCTGCCACCCTCTGCAGTATAGCACACGTATGACTTCGAGCAGGGTTGCGTTCCTCACGGTGTTTGTGTGGGCGTACAGTTTTCTGGCGAGTGTGGTCATGCTGTCTCTGAGCGTCCCTCTGCAGCTGTGTGGGGACATCATTAACAAAGTGTACTGTGATAACTACTCCATCGTTAAGCTGGCCTGCTCTGACACTACGGTCATTAATGTCTGTGGACTGGTTTACATATTCACCGTGATAGCAGCTCTTATAATACTGATCGTGTACTCGTACATGAGGATCCTCAGAGTGTGCTTCTCTGGCTGTAAGCAGAGCAGACAGAAGGCCGTCAGCACCTGCACCCCTCACCTCGCTTCCCTCATCAACTTCTCCTTCGGGGCGTTCTTTGAGATCGTGCAGGGCAGGTTTAATATGAGGAAAATACCCAATATTGTGAGAATTATCTTATCGTCTTACTGGCTCTCGTGCCAACCGCTCTTCAACCCGTTATTGTACGGACTGAATGTAACCAAAATACGTGACATTTGCAGGAGTCTTGCTTTGTGGTAAAATAACGTGCAGAACTTCTCGTGTGTCTTACAGATTAGACGCCCTGATGATAGTGATAATGGTTCAAGTGTTTTATTTGTCATACGGACATAGCTACTGTGTAGTTATGGCGATGAAAGTCTTAGTGAAATAGTGCAATAAGATATGCAAGTAAGTGGAATAATATATTAGATAAATCATTTCTGAGTAGCAGCCAGATGAATGTTAGGGATGCGTTTCCAAGGTTCAAGTGTCTGACAGTCTGTGGGAGGAAACTGTCCCTGACTTGATGGCTAAATGATTCAACATAAAACCTGTTAATAAAGTGGATTGATCATGAATGCTGGTGGTGGATGTGTAAAGGCCGGATAGTAGGGATACGTCAGTGTGTGCACCGTGAGGATCGGTCATGCACACACTGGATGTGAGGAGTGCTCGTGATGTAACTCAGACCTTTAGAATATTTACACCAGCATCAGTCCATTTGCACTTGTTCTAGATGTTGATTCTTTACCGCTGTTTGAGTAAAATATAAATCTGTTATTCTTAAACTCTCCTTTGTCATACTCTAATACAGCATCTATTCCAAAAAGATATAATCAAAAACACTTGTATTGACCCACGAGGAGCAAGTTTAGTTTTTAACAAATACAATGTTTGAACACAACTATTAATATTCATTGAATCACAAATAGGGGTTGATACTTATAAGTGCTTAAAGTACATTTAAATGCCTTTCATATGGAATTGATATTCAAAAGTAATTTGTATTTAATGTAATTATTATATTAATGGATATAACTCAATGTACATCAAGTCACCTTACAGGGGGGCACCACTTTATATCTAAGGACAACCATAGACTCAACTGGTCAGGCCTCGGGACCCACTTTTACTTAAAGTGAAGTCCAGTGCATATCTCCCTTATATCCCTTCACAGAACTAAAGTATGCTTTTAAATAAGTTTAATGAGATGATGGAATCAAAGCTGAACTGTTTAACATCAAAAGGCCCACGTGCTGAAAACCCGACCCCAGCAGGGGGTCTGGGGGGATTCTCCCCCAGGAGATGTAATACTAACATAAACTACGCATTCTGGGACTCTGAGAAGAAAAAGATATTACTACCCGACATATTAATGATATTTGATGCCATTGTTTGTGTTTCACTTTGTTCTGACAGCTGGCTGCTCCTCGCAGAGAGAGAGAGTGTGTGAAGTGCTTTGTGGGGGAGGGGAGATAGCCCCCATTGCTCTGCGACCTGTCAGTCATCAGACCGGGTCATGTTTCATTATGTGTTCATTTCTATCTGAAGCTGTACCCATGGATGCATAAAGAATAGTTCTACCGCAAAGTTATCCTCCGTGGGGCTTCCGGCAACACTCTTCTTGATTCTGATTGGCCAGAAGACTCGAGAAAACATCAAAGATGTTTCGTGGAGAAGATGATCACTACGTGTCAGAAGTTTCCGGTACTTCCAGTCCAACGCCGACTGAATGATATGCGTTAGAACATCGGGCCTTCAAAATAAAAGTTTGACTTTTTTCCAAAAAACAAAAAAAGATATTGTTTTTATTTTCACCTTTTTCTTTTCTTCACTCACACGTCTGCGACCCACTCGACACGGGTCCGCGACCCACTTTTGGGTCGCGACCCACTAGTTGAGAACCACCGGACTAACTAATGAAGTCTGTTCTGCAATATGAATTTATAATTACATATCAATAAAGTAAAGGTTAATGGATTAAGGAATTCTTGTTTAGTCAAGGTTGTCAATAATCAGTCTTGATGTTAAAACACAGAAATGTAAGATTTTCAGAAAAAACTCTGTATTTAGAAAATGTTTAAACTTTGTTGACTTTCTACCAAAAAGTCAGAAACTTGAGAGAAGAAGAAGCAAGTTTCAAGTTTCAAGTCTTTATCATCATGTGCTCAGCAGCTACAGTGGAGATATGGCAATGGAAACTGAAGGCTCCTCCAAGAGAGCAACATGAATATATATCGGACATAAAACAAATAAAACAGATAAAATGGTAATAATAATAATAATAACGGGTTCCATTTATTAAGCACTTCATATTTGATTTCAAATCCCGAAGTGCTACGAGTAGTGAGCATGAACACTATAAATAAACATTACACAACACGGTAGAATTAATAAAAAAGCAAAACAAAAATAAAAAATAAATAAAAGGGTGATAAAAAGGTCAAAGGCTCTTTTGAAGAGATGGGTTTTGAGGCCTTTCTTAAAGCCTCCACGGTCTGTGGTGTCTCGTGCGGTCGGTCTGTGGCGTCTCGTGCGGTCGGTCTGTGGTGTCTCGTGCGGTCGGTCTGTGGTGTCTCGTGCGGTCGGGGAGAGCGTTCCACAGGCTGGGGCAGCCGATTAGAAACCAAGATGGTGACGACTACAAACAAAGATGGTAACTACTAGAAACCAAGATGGTGACGACTAGAAACTAAGATATTTACGACTAGAAACCAAGATGGTGACGACTACAAACCAAGATGGTGACGACTACAAACAAAGATGGTGACAAACGGAAAACAAGATGGTGACGACTGGAAAACAAGATGGTGACGACTGGAAAACAAAATGGTGATGACTAGAAACCAAGATGGTGACAAACGGAAAACAAGATGGTGACGACTGGAAAACAAGATGGTGACGACTGGAAAACAAAATGGTGATGACTAGAAACCAAGATGGTGACGACTAGAAACTAAGATGGTGACGATTACACTGTGGCAGTTGGACTTCCTGAGCAGCCAGGTCTCTCTCCTCACATGTGCGATGGGGTCAGTATTTTAAATGTTTTAGGTCAAACATCACAACGGTGAACAGAAATCAACATGAACACCCTGCACTACAGATTATTGCAGGTACAACACATCATATATTGATTATATGCAGACGTTGATAAAGCTACAGCTACTTCAATATATATCACACTAATTCATAAAGCAACTTAGACATTTTGATGTTCCGGACCTTTGCATGGGGAGATTTTCTCTAACTGGACCTGGTTGAATTTGAGTTGAATACCCCTGATCTATTGTATCTAACAATAATCAGTCAGAAATAGTAGAAATAGAAAGTCAGAAACCAAGATGGTGACGACCAGAAACCAAGATGTTGACGACTAGAAACCAAGATGGTTACGACTATAAACCAAGATGTTGACGACTAGAAACCAAGATATTTACGACTAGAAACCAAGATGGTGATGACCAGAAACCAAGATGGTGACTACTAGAAACCAAGATGGTGACGACCAGAAACCAAGATGTTTACGACTAGAAACCAAGATGGTGACGACTAGAAACCAAGATGTTTACGACTAGAAACCAAGATGGTGACGACTAGAAACCATGATGTTTACGACTAGAAACCAAGATGGTGACGACCAGAAACCAAGATGTTTACGACTATAAACCAAGATGTTGACTACTAGAAACCAAGATGGTGACAACCAGAAACCAAGA
Organism: Champsocephalus gunnari; assembly: GCA_036324595.1. Classification (NCBI taxonomy): domain Eukaryota; kingdom Metazoa; phylum Chordata; class Actinopteri; order Perciformes; family Channichthyidae; genus Champsocephalus; species Champsocephalus gunnari. The sequence goes on from CM070445.1 coordinate 1,136,180, forward strand.
TGTTTACGACTAGAAACCAAGATGGTGACAACTAGAAACCAAGATGTTTACGACTAGAAACCAAGATGGTGACGACTATAAACCAAGATGTTTACGACTATAAACCAAGATGTTGACGACTAGAAACCAAGAAGGTGACGACTAGAAACCAAGATGGTGACGACTAGAAACCAAGATGGTGAAGACCAGAAACCAAGATGTTTACGACTAGAAACCAAGATGGTGACGACTAGAAACCAAGATGTTTACGACTAGAAACCAAGATGGTGACGACTAGAAACTAAGATGTTTACGACTAGAAACCAAGATGGTGACGACTAGAAACTAAGATGTTTACGACTAGAAACCAAGATGGTGACGACTAGAAACCAAGATGTTTACGACTAGAAACCAAGATGGTGACGACTAGAAACTAAGATGTTTACGACTAGAAACCAAGATGGTGATGACTAGAAACCAAGATGGTGACGACTAGAAACCAAGATGGTAACGACTAGAAACCAAGATGGTAACGACTAGAAACCAAGATGATGACGACTAGAAACCAAGATGGTGACGACTGGAAAACAAAATGGTGATGACTAGAAACCAAGATGGTGACAAACGGAAAACAAGATGGTGACGACTGGAAAACAAGATGGTGACGACTGCAAAACAAAATGGTGATGACTAGAAACCAAGATGGTGACGACTAGAAACTAAGATGGTGACGATTACACTGTGGCAGTTGGACTTCCTGAGCAGCCAGGTCTCTCTCCTCACATGTGCGATGGGGTCAGTATTTTAAATGTTTTCGGTCAAACATCACAACGGTGAACAGAAATCAACATGAACACCCTGCACTACAGATTATTGCAGGTACAACACATCATATATTGATTATATGCAGACGTTGATAAAGCTACAGCTACTTCAATATATATCACACTAATTCATAAAGCAACTTAGACATTTTGATGTTCCGGACCTTTGCATGGGGAGATTTTCTCTAACTGGACCTGGTTGAATTTGAGTTGAATACCCCTGATCTATTGTATCTAACAATAATCAGTCAGAAATAGTAGAAATAGAAAGTCAGAAACCAAGATGGTGACGACCAGAAACCAAGATGTTGACGACTAGAAACCAAGATGGTTACGACTATAAACCAAGATGTTGACGACTAGAAACCAAGATATTTACGACTAGAAACCAAGATGGTGATGACCAGAAACCAAGATGGTGACTACTAGAAACCAAGATGGTGACGACCAGAAACCAAGATGTTTACGACTAGAAACCAAGATGGTGACGACTATAAACCAAGATGTTGACTACTAGAAACCAAGATGGTGACAACCAGAAACCAAGATGTTTACGACTAGAAACCAAGATGGTGACAACTAGAAACCAAGATGTTTACGACTAGAAACCAAGATGGTGACGACTATAAACCAAGATGTTTACGACTATAAACCAAGATGTTTACGACTATAAACCAAGATGTTGACGACTAGAAACCAAGAAGGTGACGACTAGAAACCAAGATGGTGACGACTAGAAACCAAGATGGTGAAGACCAGAAACCAAGATGTTTACGACTAGAAACCAAGATGGTGACGACTAGAAACCAAGATGTTTACGACTAGAAACCAAGATGGTGACGACTAGAAACTAAGATGTTTACGACTAGAAACCAAGATGGTGACGACTAGAAACTAAGATGTTTACGACTAGAAACCAAGATGGTGACGACTAGAAACCAAGATGTTTACGACTAGAAACCAAGATGGTGACGACTAGAAACTAAGATGTTTACGACTAGAAACCAAGATGGTGATGACTAGAAACCAAGATGGTGACGACTAGAAACCAAGATGGTAACGACTAGAAACCAAGATGGTAACGACTAGAAACCAAGATGATGACGACTAGAAACCAAGATGGTGACGACTAGACACCAAGATGGTGACGACTAGAAACCAAGATGGTAACGACTAGAAACAAAGATGCTGACGACCAGAAACCAAGATGGTGATGACTAGAAACCAAGATGGTGACGACCAGAAACCAAGATATTTACGACTAGAAACCAAGATGGTGACGACTAGAAACTAAGATGTTTACGACTAGAAACCAAGATGGTGACGACTAGAAACCAAGATGTTTACGACAAGAAACCAAGATGGTGACGACTAGAAACTAAGATGTTTACGACTAGAAACCAAGATGGTGACGACTAGAAACTAAGATGTTTACGACTAGAAACCAAGATGGTGACGACTAGAAACCAAGATGTTTACGACTAGAAACCAAGATGGTGACGACTAGAAACTAAGATGTTTACGACTAGAAACCAAGATGGTGATGACTAGAAACCAAGATGGTGACGACTAGAAACCAAGATGGTAACGACTAGAAACCAAGATGGTAACGACTAGAAACCAAGATGATGACGACTAGAAACCAAGATGGTGACGACTAGACACCAAGATGGTGACGACTAGAAACCAAGATGGTAACGACTAGAAACAAAGATGCTGACGACCAGAAACCAAGATGGTGATGACTAGAAACCAAGATGGTGACGACCAGAAACCAAGATATTTACGACTAGAAACCAAGATGGTGACGACCAGAAACCAAGATGGTGACGACCAGAAACCAAGATGGTGACGACTAGAAACCAAGATGGTGACAACCAGAAACCAAGATGGTGAGGACCAGAAACCAAGATGGTGACGACCAGAAACCAAGATGGTGACGACTAGAAACCAAGATGGTGACGACCAGAAACAAAGATGTTTACGACTAGAAACCAAGATGGTAACGACTAGAAACCAAGATGGTGACGACTAGAAACCAAGATGGTGATGACCAGAAACCAAGATGGTGACTACTAGAAACCAAGATGGTGACGACTAGAAACCAAGATGTTTACGACTAGAAACCAAGATGGTGACGACCAGAAACCAAGATGGTGACGACCAGAAACCAAGATGGTGACGACTAGAAACCAAGATGGTGACGACCAGAAACCAAGATGTTTACGACTATAAACCAAGATGTTGACTACTAGAAACCAAGATGGTGACAACCAGAAACCAAGATGTTTACGACTAGAAACCAAGATGGTGACAACTAGAAACCAAGATGTTTACGACTAGAAACCAAGATGGTGACGACTTGAAACCAAGATGTTTACGACTAGAAACCAAGATGGTGACGACTATAAACCAAGATGTTTACGACTATAAACCAAGATGGTGACGACTAGAAACCAAGATGGTGACGACTAGAAACCAAGATGGTAACGACTAGAAACCAAGATGGTAACGACTAGAAACCAAGATGATGACGACTAGAAACCAAGATGGTGACGACTAGAAACCAAGATGGTAACGACTAGAAACAAAGATGCTGACGACCAGAAACCAAGATGGTGATGACTAGAAACCAAGATGGTGACGACCAGAAACCAAGATATTTACGACTAGAAACCAAGATGGTGACGACCAGAAACCAAGATGGTGACGACCAGAAACCAAGATGGTGACGACTAGAAACCAAGATGGTGACAAGAAACCAAGATGGTGAGACAGAAACCAAGATGGTGACGACCAGAAACCAAGATGGTGACGACTAGAAACCAAGATGGTGACGACAGAAACCAAGATGGTAGACAGAACCAGTGAGACTAGAAACCAAGATGGTGACGACTAGAAACCAAGATGGTGACGACTAGAAACCAAGATGGTGACGACTAGAAACCAAGATGGTGACGACTAGAAACAAGATGGTGACGACAGAAACCAGATGGGACGACTAGAAACCAAGATGGTGACGACTAGAAACCAAGATGTGACGACTAGAAACCAAGATGGTGACGACTAGAAACCAAGATGGTGACGACTAGAAACCAAGATGGTGACGACTAAAACCAAGATGGTGACGACAGAAACCAAGATGGTGACGACCAGAAACCAAGATGGTGACGACTAGAAACCAAGATGGTGACGACCAGAAACCAAGATGTGACGACGAAAACCAAGATGGTGACGACTAGAAACCAAGATGGTGACGACTAGAAACCAAGATGGTGACGACTAGAAACAGATGTACGACAAAAACCAAGATGGTGACGACTAGAAACCAAGATGGTGACGACTAGAAACAAGATGGTGACGACATGAGAAACCAAGATGTGACGACTACCAATGTTTCGATAGAAACCAAGATGGTGACGACAAACCAAGAGTGACGACAAACAAGATGGTGAGACGACCAGATGGTACGACAGTACACTACCAGATGTGATTGAAACCAGAGTGACACAGAAACCAAGATGTTTACGACTAGAAACCAAGATGGTGACACAGAAACCAAGATGTTTACGACTAGAAACCAAGATGTGACGACTAGAAACCAAGATGTTTACGACTAGAAACCAAGATGGTGACGACTAGAAACCAAGATTTTACGACTAGAACCAGATGGTGACGACTAGAAACCAAGATGGTGACGACTAGAAACCAAGATGGTGACGACTAGAAACCAAGATGTTACGACTAGAAACCAAGATGTGACGACTAGAAACCAAGATGGTGACGACTAGAAACCAAGATGGTACGACTAGAAACCAAGATGTGACGACTAGAAACCAAGATGGTGACGACTAAAACCAAGATGTGACGACTAAAACCAAGATGTTGACGACTAGAAACCAAGATGGTGACGACCAGAAACCAAGATGGTGACGACCAGAAACCAAGATGGTACGACTAGAAACCAAGATGGTGACACAGAAACCAAGATGTTTACGACTAGAAACCAAGATGGTGACGACTAGAAACCAAGATGGTGACGACTAGAAACCAAGATGGTGACGACTAGAAACCAAGATGTTTACGACTAAAACCAAGATGGTGACGACTAGAAACCAAGATGGTGACGACTAGAAACCAAGATGGTGAGACAGAAACCAAGATGGTGACGACTAGAAACCAAGATGGTGACGACAGAAACCAAGATGTTTACGACTAGAAACCAAGATGGTGACGACCAGAAACCAAGATGGTGACGACTAGAAACCAAGATGGTGACGACTAGAAACCAAGATGTTGACGACTAGAAACCAAGATGTGACGACTAGAAACCAAGATGTTGACGACTAGAAACCAAGATGTTGACGACTAGAAACCAAGATATTTAAGACTAGAAACCAAGATGGTGACAACTAGAAACCAAGATGTTGACGACTAGAAACCAAGATGGTGACGACTAGAAACCAAGATGGTGACTACTAGAAACCAAGATGGTGACGACTATAAACCAAGATGTTGACGACTAGAAACCAAGATGGTGACGACTAGAAACCAAGATGGTGACGACTACAAACAAAGATGGTGACGACCAGAAACCAAGATGCTGACAAACGGAAAACCAGATGGTGACGACCAGAAACCAAGATGCTGACAAACGGAAAACCAGATGGTGACGACTGGAAAACAAGATGGTGACGACTGGAAAACAAAATGGTGATGACTAGAAACCAAGATGGTGACGACTAGAAACTAAGATGGTGACGATTACACTGTGGCAGTTGGACTTCCTGAGCAGCCAGGTCTCTCTCCTCACATGTGCGATGGGGTCAGTATTTTAAATGTTTTAGGTCAAACATCACAACGGTGAACAGAAATCAACATGAACACCCTGCACTACAGATTATTGCAGGTACAACACATCATATATTGATTATATGCAGACGTTGATAAAGCTACAGCTACTTCAATATATATCACACTAATTCATAAAGCAACTTAGACATTTTGATGTTCCGGACCTTTGCATGGGGAGATTTTCTCTAACTGGACCTGGTTGAATTTGAGTTGAATACCCCTGATCTATTGTATATAACAATAATCAGTCAGAAATAGTAGAAATAGAAAGTCAGAAACCAAGATGGTGACGACCAGAAACCAAGATGTTGACGACTAGAAACCAAGATGGTTACGACTATAAACCAAGATGTTGACGACTAGAAACCAAGATATTTACGACTAGAAACCAAGATGGTGATGACCAGAAACCAAGATGGTGACTACTAGAAACCAAGATGGTGACGACCAGAAACCAAGATGTTTACGACTAGAAACCAAGATGGTGACGACTAGAAACCAAGATGTTTACGACTAGAAACCAAGATGGTGACGACTAGAAACCATGATGTTTACGACTAGAAACCAAGATGGTGACGACCAGAAACCAAGATGTTTACGACTATAAACCAAGATGTTGACTACTAGAAACCAAGATGGTGACAACCAGAAACCAAGATGTTTACGACTAGAAACCAAGATGGTGACAACTAGAAACCAAGATGTTTACGACTAGAAACCAAGATGGTGACGATTTGAAACCAAGATGTTTACGACTAGAAACCAAGATGGTGACGACTATAAACCAAGATGTTTACGACTATAAACCAAGATGTTGACGACTAGAAACCAAGAAGGTGACGACTAGAAACCAAGATGGTGAAGACCAGAAACCAAGATGTTTACGACTAGAAACCAAGATGGTGAAGACCAGAAACCAAGATGTTTACGACTAGAAACCAAGATGGTTACGACTAGAAACCAAGAAGGTGACGACTAGAAACCAAGATGGTGACGACTAGAAACCAAGATGGTGAAGACCAGAAACCAAGATGTTTACGACTAGAAACCAAGATGGTGACGACTAGAAACCAAGATGTTTACGACTAGAAACCAAGATGGTGACGACTAGAAACTAAGATGTTTACGACTAGAAACCAAGATGGTGACGACTAGAAACTAAGATGTTTACGACTAGAAACCAAGATGGTGACGACTAGAAACCAAGATGTTTACGACTAGAAACCAAGATGGTGACGACTAGAAACTAAGATGTTTACGACTAGAAACCAAGATGGTGATGACTAGAAACCAAGATGGTGACGACTAGAAACCAAGATGGTAACGACTAGAAACCAAGATGGTAACGACTAGAAACCAAGATGATGACGACTAGAAACCAAGATGGTGACGACTAGACACCAAGATGGTGACGACTAGAAACCAAGATGGTAACGACTAGAAACAAAGATGCTGACGACCAGAAACCAAGATGGTGATGACTAGAAACCAAGATGGTGACGACCAGAAACCAAGATATTTACGACTAGAAACCAAGATGGTGACGACCAGAAACCAAGATGGTGACGACCAGAAACCAAGATGGTGACGACTAGAAACCAAGATGGTGACAACCAGAAACCAAGATGGTGAGGACCAGAAACCAAGATGGTGACGACCAGAAACCAAGATGGTGACGACTAGAAACCAAGATGGTGACGACCAGAAACAAAGATGTTTACGACTAGAAACCAAGATGGTAACGACTAGAAACCAAGATGGTGACGACTAGAAACCAAGATGGTGATGACCAGAAACCAAGATGGTGACTACTAGAAACCAAGATGGTGACGACTAGAAACCAAGATGTTTACGACTAGAAACCAAGATGGTGACGACCAGAAACCAAGATGGTGACGACCAGAAACCAAGATGGTGACGACTAGAAACCAAGATGGTGACGACCAGAAACCAAGATGTTTACGACTATAAACCAAGATGTTGACTACTAGAAACCAAGATGGTGACAACCAGAAACCAAGATGTTTACGACTAGAAACCAAGATGGTGACAACTAGAAACCAAGATGTTTACGACTAGAAACCAAGATGGTGACGACTTGAAACCAAGATGTTTACGACTAGAAACCAAGATGGTTACGACTATAAACCAAGATGTTTACGACTATAAACCAAGATGTTGACGACTAGAAACCAAGAAGGTGACGACTAGAAACCAAGATGGTGACGACTAGAAACCAAGATGGTGAAGACCAGAAACCAAGATGTTTACGATTAGAAACCAAGATGGTGACGACTAGAAACCAAGATGTTTACGACTAGAAACCAAGATGGTGACGACTAGAAACTAAGATGTTTACGACTAGAAACCAAGATGGTGACGACTAGAAACTAAGATGTTTACGACTAGAAACCAAGATGGTGACGACTAGAAACCAAGATGGTGACGACTAGAAACCAAGATGGTAACGACTAGAAACCAAGATGGTAACGACTAGAAACCAAGATGTTTACGACTAGAAACCAAGATGGTGACGACTAGAAACTAAGATGTTTACGACTAGAAACCAAGATGGTGACGACTAGAAACCAAGATGTTTACGACTAGAAACCAAGATGGTGACGACTAGAAACTAAGATGTTTACCACTAGAAACCAAGATGGTGACGACTAGAAACCAAGATGGTGACGACTAGAAACCAAGATGGTAACGACTAGAAACCAAGATGGTAACGACTAGAAACCAAGATGATGACGACTAGAAACCAAGATGGTGACGACTAGACACCAAGATGGTGACGACTAGAAACCAAGATGGTAACGACTAGAAACAAAGATGCTGACGACCAGAAACCAAGATGGTGATGACTAGAAACCAAGATGGTGACGACCAGAAACCAAGATATTTACGACTAGAAACCAAGATGGTGACGACCAGAAACCAAGATGGTGACGACCAGAAACCAAGATGGTGACGACTAGAAACCAAGATGGTGACAACCAGAAACCAAGATGGTGAGGACCAGAAACCAAGATGGTGACGACCAGAAACCAAGATGGTGACGATTAGAAACCAAGATGGTGACGACCAGAAACCAAGATGTTTACGACTAGAAACCAAGATGGTAACGACTAGAAACCAAGATGGTGACGACTAGAAACCAAGATGGTGATGACAAGAAACCAAGATGGTGACTACTAGAAACCAAGATGGTTACGACTAGAAACCAAGATGGTGACGACTTGAAACCAAGATGTTTACGACTAGAAACCAAGATGGTGACGACTATAAACCAAGATGTTTACGACTATAAACCAAGATGTTGACGACTAGAAACCAAGAAGGTGACGACTAGAAACCAAGATGGTGACGACTAGAAACCAAGATGGTGAAGACCAGAAACCAAGATGTTTACGACTAGAAACCAAGATGGTGACGACTAGAAACCAAGATGTTTACGACTAGAAACCAAGATGGTGACGACTAGAAACTAAGATGTTTACGACTAGAAACCAAGATGGTGACGACTAGAAACTAAGATGTTTACGACTAGAAACCAAGATGGTGACGACTAGAAACCAAGATGGTGACGACTAGAAACCAAGATGGTAACGACTAGAAACCAAGATGGTAACGACTAGAAACCAAGATGTTTACGACTAGAAACCAAGATGGTGACGACTAGAAACTAAGATGTTTACGACTAGAAACCAAGATGGTGACGACTAGAAACCAAGATGTTTACGACTAGAAACCAAGATGGTGACGACTAGAAACTAAGATGTTTACGACTAGAAACCAAGATGGTGACGACTAGAAACCAAGATGGTGACGACTAGAAACCAAGATGGTAACGACTAGAAACCAAGATGGTAACGACTAGAAACCAAGATGATGACGACTAGAAACCAAGATGGTGACGACTAGACACCAAGATGGTGACGACTAGAAACCAAGATGGTAACGACTAGAAACAAAGATGCTGACGACCAGAAACCAAGATGGTGATGACTAGAAACCAAGATGGTGACGACCAGAAACCAAGATATTTACGACTAGAAACCAAGATGGTGACGACCAGAAACCAAGATGGTGACGACCAGAAACCAAGATGGTGACGACTAGAAACCAAGATGGTGACAACCAGAAACCAAGATGGTGAGGACCAGAAACCAAGATGGTGACGACCAGAAACCAAGATGGTGACGACTAGAAACCAAGATGGTGACGACCACAAACCAAGATGTTTACGACTAGAAACCAAGATGGTAACGACTAGAAACCAAGATGGTGACGACTAGAAACCAAGATGGTGATGACAAGAAACCAAGATGGTGACTACTAGAAACCAAGATGGTGACGACTAGAAACCAAGATGTTTACGACTAGAAACCAAGATGGTGACGACCAGAAACCAAGATGGTGACGACCAGAAACCAAGATGGTGACGACTAGAAACCAAGATGGTGACGACCAGAAACTAAGATGTTTACGACTATAAACCAAGCTGGTGACGACTATAAACCAAGATGTTGACGACTAGAAACCAAGATGTTGACGACTAGAAACCAAGATGTTTAAGACTAGAAACCAAGATGGTGACGACTACAAACAAAGATGGTGACGACCAGAAACCAAGATGCTGACAAACGGAAAACAAGATGGTGACGACCAGAAACCAAGATGCTGACAAACGGAAAACCAGATGGTGACGACTGGAAAACAAGATGGTGACGACTGGAAAACAAAATGGTGATGACTAGAAACCAAGATGGTGACGACTAGAAACTAAGATGGTGACGATTACACTGTGGCAGTTGGACTTCCTGAGCAGCCAGGTCTCTCTCCTCACATGTGCGATGGGGTCAGTATTTTAAATGTTTTAGGTCAAACATCACAACGGTGAACAGAAATCAACATGAACACCCTGCACTACAGATTATTGCAGGTACAACACATCATATATTGATTATATGCAGACGTTGATAAAGCTACAGCTACTTCAATATATATCACACTAATTCATAAAGCAATTTAGACATTTTGATGTTCCGGACCTTTGCATGGGGAGATTTTCTCTAACTGGACCTCGTTGAATTTGAGTTGAATACCCCTGATCTATTGTATCTAACAATAATCAGTCAGAAATAGTAGAAATAGAAAGTCAGAAACCAAGATGGTGACGACCAGAAACCAAGATGGTGACGACTAGAAACCAAGATGGTTACGACTATAAACCAAGATGTTGACGACTAGAAACCAAGATATTTACGACTAGAAACCAAGATGGTGACGACCAGAAACCAAGATGTTTACGACTAGAAACCAAGATGGTGACGACTAGAAACCATGATGTTTACGACTAGAAACCAAGATGGTGACGACCAGAAACCAAGATGTTTACGACTATAAACCAAGATGTTGACGACTAGAAACCAAGCTGTTGACGACTAGAAACCAAGATGGTGACGACTAGAAACCAAGATGTTGACGACTAGAAACCAAGATGTTTACGACTATAAACCAAGATGGTGAAGACCAGAAACCAAGATGTTTACGACTATAAACCAAGATGCTGATGACTAGAAACCAAGATGTTTACGACTAGAAACCAAGATGGTGACGACTAGAAACCAAGATGCTGAAGACCAGAAACCAAGATGGTGACGACCAGAAACCAAGATATTTACGACTAGAAACCAAGATGGTGATGACTAGAAACCAAGATGGTGACGACCAGAAACCAAGATGGTGACTACTAGAAACCAAGATGGTGACAACCAGAAACCAAGATGTTTACGACTAGAAACCAAGATGGTGACGACTAGAAACCAAGATATTTACGACTAGAAACCAAGATGGTGACGACTAGAAACCAAGATGGTGACGACCAGAAACCAAGATGGTGACTACTAGAAACCAAGATGGTGACGTTCAGAAACCAAGATGTTTACGACTAGAAACCAAGATGGTGACGACTAGAAACCAAGATGTTTACGACTAGAAACCAAGATGGTGACGACTTGAAACCAAGATGTTTACGACTATAAACCAAGATGTTGACGACTATAAACCAAGATGTTTACGACTATAAACCAAGATGTTGACGACTAGAAACCAAGAAGGTGACGACTAGAAACCAAGATGGTGACGACTAGAAACCAAGATGGTGAAGACCAGAAACCAAGATGTTTACGACTAGAAACCAAGATGGTGACGACTAGAAACCAAGATGTTTACGACTAGAAACCAAGATGGTGACGACTAGAAACTAAGATGTTTTCGACTAGAAACCAAGATGGTGACGACTAGAAACCAAGATGGTGACGACTAGAAACCAAGATGGTAACGACTAGAAACAAAGATGCTGACGACCAGAAACCAAGATGGTGATGACTAGATACCAAGATGGTGACGACCAGAAACCAAGATGGTGACGACTAGAAACCAAGATATTTACGACTATAAACCAAGATGTTGACGACTAGAAACCAAGATATTTACGACTAGAAACCAAGATGGTGATGACCAGAAACCAAGATGGTGACTACTAGAAACCAAGATGGTGACGACCAGAAACCAAGATGTTTACGACTAGAAACCAAGATGGTGACGACTAGAAACCAAGATGTTTACGACTAGAAACCAAGATGGTGACGACTAGAAACCATGATGTTTACGACTAGAAACCAAGATGGTGACGACCAGAAACCAAGATGTTTACGACTATAAACCAAGATGTTGACTACTAGAAACCAAGATGGTGACAACCAGAAACCAAGATGTTTACGACTAGAAACCAAGATGGTGACAACTAGAAACCAAGATGTTTACGACTAGAAACCAAGATGGTGACGATTTGAAACCAAGATGTTTACGACTAGAAACCAAGATGGTGACGACTATAAACCAAGATGTTTACGACTATAAACCAAGATGTTGACGACTAGAAACCAAGAAGGTGACGACTAGAAACCAAGATGGTGAAGACCAGAAACCAAGATGTTTACGACTAGAAACCAAGATGGTGAAGACCAGAAACCAAGATGTTTACGACTAGAAACCAAGATGGTTACGACTAGAAACCAAGAAGGTGACGACTAGAAACCAAGATGGTGACGACTAGAAACCAAGATGGTGAAGACCAGAAACCAAGATGTTTACGACTAGAAACCAAGATGGTGACGACTAGAAACCAAGATGTTTACGACTAGAAACCAAGATGGTGACGACTAGAAACTAAGATGTTTACGACTAGAAACCAAGATGGTGACGACTAGAAACTAAGATGTTTACGACTAGAAACCAAGATGGTGACGACTAGAAACCAAGATGGTGATGACTAGAAACCAAGATGGTGACGACTAGAAACCAAGATGGTAACGACTAGAAACCAAGATGGTAACGACTAGAAACCAAGATGATGACGACTAGAAACCAAGATGGTGACGACTAGACACCAAGATGGTGACGACTAGAAACCAAGATGGTAACGACTAGAAACAAAGATGCTGACGACCAGAAACCAAGATGGTGATGACTAGAAACCAAGATGGTGACGACCAGAAACCAAGATATTTACGACTAGAAACCAAGATGGTGACGACCAGAAACCAAGATGGTGACGACCAGAAACCAAGATGGTGACGACTAGAAACCAAGATGGTGACAACCAGAAACCAAGATGGTGAGGACCAGAAACCAAGATGGTGACGACCAGAAACCAAGATGGTGACGACTAGAAACCAAGATGGTGACGACCAGAAACAAAGATGTTTACGACTAGAAACCAAGATGGTAACGACTAGAAACCAAGATGGTGACGACTAGAAACCAAGATGGTGATGACCAGAAACCAAGATGGTGACTACTAGAAACCAAGATGGTGACGACTAGAAACCAAGATGTTTACGACTAGAAACCAAGATGGTGACGACCAGAAACCAAGATGGTGACGACCAGAAACCAAGATGGTGACGACTAGAAACCAAGATGGTGACGACCAGAAACCAAGATGTTTACGACTATAAACCAAGATGTTGACTACTAGAAACCAAGATGGTGACAACCAGAAACCAAGATGTTTACGACTAGAAACCAAGATGGTGACAACTAGAAACCAAGATGTTTACGACTAGAAACCAAGATGGTGACGACTTGAAACCAAGATGTTTACGACTAGAAACCAAGATGGTTACGACTATAAACCAAGATGTTTACGACTATAAACCAAGATGTTGACGACTAGAAACCAAGAAGGTGACGACTAGAAACCAAGATGGTGACGACTAGAAACCAAGATGGTGAAGACCAGAAACCAAGATGTTTACGACTAGAAACCAAGATGGTGACGACTAGAAACCAAGATGTTTACGACTAGAAACCAAGATGGTGACGACTAGAAACTAAGATGTTTACGACTAGAAACCAAGATGGTGACGACTAGAAACTAAGATGTTTACGACTAGAAACCAAGATGGTGACGACTAGAAACCAAGATGGTGACGACTAGAAACCAAGATGGTAACGACTAGAAACCAAGATGGTAACGACTAGAAACCAAGATGTTTACGACTAGAAACCAAGATGGTGACGACTAGAAACTAAGATGTTTACGACTAGAAACCAAGATGGTGACGACTAGAAACCAAGATGTTTACGACTAGAAACCAAGATGGTGACGACTAGAAACTAAGATGTTTACGACTAGAAACCAAGATGGTGACGACTAGAAACCAAGATGGTGACGACTAGAAACCAAGATGGTAACGACTAGAAACCAAGATGGTAACGACTAGAAACCAAGATGATGACGACTAGAAACCAAGATGGTGACGACTAGACACCAAGATGGTGACGACTAGAAACCAAGATGGTAACGACTAGAAACAAAGATGCTGACGACCAGAAACCAAGATGGTGATGACTAGAAACCAAGATGGTGACGACCAGAAACCAAGATATTTACGACTAGAAACCAAGATGGTGACGACCAGAAACCAAGATGGTGACGACCAGAAACCAAGATGGTGACGACTAGAAACCAAGATGGTGACAACTAGAAACCAAGATGGTGAGGACCAGAAACCAAGATGGTGACGACCAGAAACCAAGATGGTGACGACTAGAAACCAAGATGGTGACGACCAGAAACCAAGATGTTTACGACTAGAAACCAAGATGGTAACGACTAGAAACCAAGATGGTGACGACTAGAAACCAAGATGGTGATGACAAGAAACCAAGATGGTGACTACTAGAAACCAAGATGGTTACGACTAGAAACCAAGATGGTGACGACTTGAAACCAAGATGTTTACGACTAGAAACCAAGATGGTGACGACTATAAACCAAGATGTTTACGACTATAAACCAAGATGTTGACGACTAGAAACCAAGAAGGTGACGACTAGAAACCAAGATGGTGACGACTAGAAACCAAGATGGTGAAGACCAGAAACCAAGATGTTTACGACTAGAAACCAAGATGGTGACGACTAGAAACCAAGATGTTTACGACTAGAAACCAAGATGGTGACGACTAGAAACTAAGATGTTTACGACTAGAAACCAAGATGGTGACGACTAGAAACTAAGATGTTTACGACTAGAAACCAAGATGGTGACGACTAGAAACCAAGATGGTGACGACTAGAAACCAAGATGGTAACGACTAGAAACCAAGATGGTAACGACTAGAAACCAAGATGTTTACGACTAGAAACCAAGATGGTGACGACTAGAAACTAAGATGTTTACGACTAGAAACCAAGATGGTGACGACTAGAAACCAAGATGTTTACGACTAGAAACCAAGATGGTGACGACTAGAAACTAAGATGTTTACGACTAGAAACCAAGATGGTGACGACTAGAAACCAAGATGGTGACGACTAGAAACCAAGATGGTAACGACTAGAAACCAAGATGGTAACGACTAGAAACCAAGATGATGACGACTAGAAACCAAGATGGTGACGACTAGACACCAAGATGGTGACGACTAGAAACCAAGATGGTAACGACTAGAAACAAAGATGCTGACGACCAGAAACCAAGATGGTGATGACTAGAAACCAAGATGGTGACGACCAGAAACCAAGATATTTACGACTAGAAACCAAGATGGTGACGACCAGAAACCAAGATGGTGACGACTAGAAACCAAGATGGTGACAACCAGAAACCAAGATGGTGAGGACCAGAAACCAAGATGGTGACGACCAGAAACCAAGATGGTGACGACTAGAAACCAAGATGGTGACGACCACAAACCAAGATGTTTACGACTAGAAACCAAGATGGTAACGACTAGAAACCAAGATGGTGACGACTAGAAACCAAGATGGTGATGACAAGAAACCAAGATGGTGACTACTAGAAACCAAGATGGTGACGACTAGAAACCAAGATGTTTACGACTAGAAACCAAGATGGTGACGACCAGAAACCAAGATGGTGACGACCAGAAACCAAGATGGTGACGACTAGAAACCAAGATGGTGACGACCAGAAACTAAGATGTTTACGACTATAAACCAAGCTGGTGACGACTATAAACCAAGATGTTGACGACTAGAAACCAAGATGTTGACGACTAGAAACCAAGATGTTTAAGACTAGAAACCAAGATGGTGACAACTAGAAACCAAGATGTTGACGACTAGAAACCAAGATGGTGACGACTAGAAACCAAGATGGTGACTACTAGAAACCAAGATGGTGACGACTATAAACCAAGATGTTGACGACTAGAAACCAAGATGGTGACGACTAGAAACCAAGATGGTGACGACTACAAACAAAGATGGTGACGACCAGAAACCAAGATGCTGACAAACGGAAAACAAGATGGTGACGACCAGAAACCAAGATGCTGACAAACGGAAAACCAGATGGTGACGACTGGAAAACAAGATGGTGACGACTGGAAAACAAAATGGTGATGACTAGAAACCAAGATGGTGACGACTAGAAACTAAGATGGTGACGATTACACTGTGGCAGTTGGACTTCCTGAGCAGCCAGGTCTCTCTCCTCACATGTGCGATGGGGTCAGTATTTTAAATGTTTTAGGTCAAACATCACAACGGTGAACAGAAATCAACATGAACACCCTGCACTACAGATTATTGCAGGTACAACACATCATATATTGATTATATGCAGACGTTGATAAAGCTACAGCTACTTCAATATATATCACACTAATTCATAAAGCAATTTAGACATTTTGATGTTCCGGACCTTTGCATGGGGAGATTTTCTCTAACTGGACCTCGTTGAATTTGAGTTGAATACCCCTGATCTATTGTATCTAACAATAATCAGTCAGAAATAGTAGAAATAGAAAGTCAGAAACCAAGATGGTGACGACCAGAAACCAAGATGGTGACGACTAGAAACCAAGATGGTTACGACTATAAACCAAGATGTTGACGACTAGAAACCAAGATATTTACGACTAGAAACCAAGATGGTGACGACCAGAAACCAAGATGTTTACGACTAGAAACCAAGATGGTGACGACTAGAAACCATGATGTTTACGACTAGAAACCAAGATGGTGACGACCAGAAACCAAGATGTTTACGACTATAAACCAAGATGTTGACGACTAGAAACCAAGCTGTTGACGACTAGAAACCAAGATGGTGACGACTAGAAACCAAGATGTTGACGACTAGAAACCAAGATGTTTACGACTATAAACCAAGATGGTGAAGACCAGAAACCAAGATGTTTACGACTATAAACCAAGATGCTGACGACTAGAAACCAAGATGTTTACGACTAGAAACCAAGATGGTGACGACTAGAAACCAAGATGCTGAAGACCAGAAACCAAGATGGTGACGACCAGAAACCAAGATATTTACGACTAGAAACCAAGATGGTGATGACTAGAAACCAAGATGGTGACGACCAGAAACCAAGATGGTGACTACTAGAAACCAAGATGGTGACAACCAGAAACCAAGATGTTTACGACTAGAAACCAAGATGGTGACGACTAGAAACCAAGATATTTACGACTAGAAACCAAGATGGTGACGACTAGAAACCAAGATGGTGACGACCAGAAACCAAGATGGTGACTACTAGAAACCAAGATGGTGACGTTCAGAAACCAAGATGTTTACGACTAGAAACCAAGATGGTGACGACTTGAAACCAAGATGTTTACGACTATAAACCAAGATGTTGACGACTATAAACCAAGATGTTTACGACTATAAACCAAGATGTTGACGACTAGAAACCAAGAAGGTGACGACTAGAAACCAAGATGGTGACGACTAGAAACCAAGATGGTGAAGACCAGAAACCAAGATGTTTACGACTAGAAATCAAGATGGTGACGACTAGAAACCAAGATGTTTACGACTAGAAACCAAGATGGTGACGACTAGAAACTAAGATGTTTTCGACTAGAAACCAAGATGGTGACGACTAGAAACCAAGATGGTGACGACTAGAAACCAAGATGGTAACGACTAGAAACAAAGATGCTGACGACCAGAAACCAAGATGGTGATGACTAGATACCAAGATGGTGACGACCAGAAACCAAGATGGTGACGACTAGAAACCAAGATATTTACGACTAGAAACCAAGATGGTGACGACCAGAAACCACGATGGTGATGACTAGAAACCAAGATGGTGACGACCAGAAACCAAGATGGTGACGACTAGAAACCAAGATGGTGACGACTAGAAACCAAGATGGTAACGACTAGAAACCAAGATGGTGATGACTAGAAACCAAGATGGTGACGACCAGAAACAAAGATGGTGACGACCAGAAACCAAGATGGTGACGACTAGAATCCAAGATGGTGACGACCAGAAACCAAGATGGTGACGACTAGAAACCAAGATATTTACGACTAGAAACCAAGATGGTGACCACCAGAAACCAAGATGGTGACTACTAGAAACCAAGATGGTGACGACCAGAAACCAAGATGTTTACGACTAGAAACCAAGATGGTGACGACTAGAAACCAAGATGTTTACGACTAGAAACCAAGATGTTGACGACTAGAAACCAAGATGTTTACGACTAGAAACCAAGATGGTGAAGACCAGAAACCAAGATGTTTACGACTATAAACAAAGATGCTAACGATTAGAAACCAAGATGTTTACGACTAGAAACCAAGATGGTGACGACTAGAAACCAAGATGCTGAAGACCAGAAACCAAGATGGTGACGACCAGAAACCAAGATATTTACGACTAGAAACCAAGATGGTGACGACTAGAAACCAAGATGCTGAAGACCAGAAACCAAGATGGTGACGACCAGAAACCAAGATGGTGACGACTAGAAACCAAGATGCTGAAGACCAGAAACCAAGATGGTGACGACCAGAAACCAAGATATTTACGACTAGAAACCAAGATGGTGACGACTAGAAACCAAGATGGTGACGACCAGAAACCAAGATGGTGACTACTAGAAACCAAGATGGTGACGACCAGAAACCAAGATGTTTACGACTAGAAACCAAGATGGTGACGACTAGAAACCAAGATATTTACGACTAGAAACCAAGATGGTGACGACTAGAAACCAAGATGGTGACGACCAGAAACCAAGATGGTGACTACTAGAAACCAAGATGGTGACGTTCAGAAACCAAGATGTTTACGACTAGAAACCAAGATGGTGACGACTTGAAACCAAGATGGTGACGACTAGAAACCAAGATGGTGACGACTAGAAACCAAGATGGTGAGGACCAGAAACCAAGATGGTGACGACTAGAAACCAAGATGGTGACGAACAGAAACCAAGATGGTGACGACTAGAAACCAAGATGGTGACGACTAGAAACCAAGATGGTAACGACTAGAAACCAAGATGGTGACGACTGGAAAACAAGATGGTGATGACCAGAAACCAAGATGGTGACGACTAGAAACCAAGATGGTGACGAACAGAAACCAAGTTGCAGACGACTAGAAACCAAGATGGTAACGACTAGAAACCAAGATGGTGACGACTAGAAACCAAGATGGTGACGAACAGAAACCAAGATGATGACGACTAGAAACCAAGATGGTGACGACTAGAAACCAAGATGGTGATGACCAGAAACCAAGATGGTGACGACTAGAAACCAAGATGCAGACGAATAGAAACCAAGATGCCATCTGCACCAAACAGAGAATTGTCTGCATTCTTTAAGGACAGGTCTATACGTTGCTGGGTGACATTAAAATAAGGTGGATTGACGGATTGAATGGAGCACGTCTGCATCTGGTGGTGAAACCCTGAGTTACAGAAGGAGGATCCCTGAAGGATGACGTCAGTGAGCTGCAGACAGAAGGTAAAAGCAGCAGCTCAGAGTTTCAGCTCAGTGAGGAGAGCAGCACCTCACACACTCTGGATCTCTGTATTATACACATTGATATAGGACGCTCAGTTTGGATCATCTGTCTTATGTGTTCTCATGATGAAGAACATGTGTTCACTGTTATTGCCATGTTTAAAGTGACATCGACATCCAGGTAATGCACTGCTCGTGTTGTGATGCTTGAAGAACCACAGGAGGATCATGGTGAACTCTACGCACGTTTCATATTTTATACTGACTGCATACTCTGACACGTTTTTTTTTAAATACCTTTATTTCCTGATCATTCTTGCTTTGTATATTTTTATTTTAGTTGCCAACGTGTTGCTGATTGTGGTTATCTGTGTGAACAGGAGCTTACATGAACCTATGTACCTTTTTCTGTGCAGCCTGTTTGTAAATGAACTGTATGGTAGTACAGGGTTGTTTCCATTCCTTCTGGTTCAGGTCCTCTCTGACATCCACACTGTCTCTGCTCCGCTCTGCTTCCTGCAGATTTATTCTGTGTATACATATACAGGTATACAATTTACTAATTTGTCCACCATGTCTTATGACAGATATCTTGCTATCTGTTATCCTCTGCAATATAACTCACGTATGACTTCTAACAGGGTTGCCTTTCTTATTGCTCTAACGTGGCTGTTTCCACTTATTGCCATTTGGATTTTGATTTTTCTGACTCTTTCTCTGCAGCTGTGTGGGAACATCATTAACAAAGTTTACTGTGATAACTACTCCATTGTTAAGCTGGCCTGCTCTGACACTACAGTCAATAATATATATGGACTAATTATAACTTTTTTCTTAATCATGTTTCCTGTTTCTCTCACTTTGATCTCGTACATGAGGATCCTCAGAGTGTGTTTCTCTGGCTCCAAACAGACCAGACAGAAAGCTCTCAGTACCTGCACACCTCACCTCGCTTCCCTGCTCAACGCTTCTTTTGGGTCTTGCTTTGAAGTATTACAGAACAGATTTGCTATGAAATATGTGCCGAATATATTGCGCATTTTATTATCCCTGTACTTTCTAACATGCCAGCCTCTCTTTACCCCAGTCCTGTACGGGCTGAAGATGTCTAAAATCCGCATCATATGTAAGCGCCTGTTGTACGGTGAAGTGTAGGTCATCAAGAGATTGCAGAGACAGAGAATGAAAGGACCCTGACTTCAGCAGTATTAACTCTAATGACGTGTCTCGTTCACTGTGTGCAGAGGAAGGAAATGAAACGTGCAGCTGTACATGTGCTGAGCTTGATGCTGCTCTCTCTTTCTGTTTCTTCTCTTGCTTTTCACTTCTCATATCAGCCTCAGTGATTTTAGGAGAACCCTGAAAGGTCCATGAGTCCGGACGTTAGGAGTGAAACTGAAGTTAAAGCTGAATGAAGATCCTCGCTGTGATCAGACACAGAGCAGCTTCATATCAACTATGTTCCCAATATGTTGACAATATGTTCACCTTCGTATTCTCTAACATGTAATGTGTCCCAAATAGAGAAGATAAGAATCTGCAGTTAAAAAAATTAACAAATTAAGGAATGTTTCTTCCACATATTGTTAAGGAGCAAAGCAATAAGATCTGAAATCCAGACACGTTAGCCATCTCATCAAAATGTATTGGCACATATTTTGAAATGCAACTTGAAATGGTCCATTGAGCATGAATAAAGTTATTGAATGACTTTCTCTGACCACACATGAGTTTATTAAAGTGTATACAAGTAATAATGCAATATAAAAACAAAACCATTCAGCTGAGTGTGCCAGCAATGTCCACCCTGAGGAGAGATGTGGATCTGTATAATAATAATGGATGGGATTTGTATAGGGCTTGTTCTAGTGCTCAAAGACGCTTCACATACAATCAGAGTTAGTTTTGAGAGACTTTTTGAAGAGTACAAGAGTATTGGCGTTTCACATATTACAAAAGTCGGGATTATAACCAGAACAAATTCAGAAGCTTTATCTTAATTTTCACAACTGCTACAATCAAAATCTGAAGGCCTAGGCTCCTCTTACAGTGGAACACACAATATACTTAGCTTATACAATATATATATATATAAATATATATATATATTATTATATATATATATATATATTAGGGCTGTCAGTTGATTAAAATATTTAATCACGATTAATCACAAATTAATCGCACATTTTTTATCCGTTCTAAATGTACTTTAGAGGAATATTTTTCATGAGTGGACAAATATGCTTTATGCAAATGTTTATTATTATTTGAACAATGACAAATATTCTCATGAATATGAAACACAACAACCTCTTAACATTACAAATATTCGCCTCAATTCAACCTGGAACCTCTCTCATACAATAATACAATACAAATGGTGTGTGTGTTTGTATGTGTGTGTGTGTGTGTGTGTGTGTGATGGATCGTTGGAGCTATGTTCAAGGCATATACTCGAACGGGTGCTGCCTGGACGCTACAATCATGTTGTGCGCACTATCCGTGCTGAGTGTGCTGACTTCTCCTACAATGTCCCGCTGTCTGCTTCCTGCATAAAGTCAAATGCTCGGCGCAGTTGTCGGCGAAATGTCGCTACTCTGTTTTCATTTAAACAGCTCCTTATATCCGTTAGCGCAGCTAGCTAGCACCAGATGCTAACAACAACAATACACATAAGGTCTCTCTCTTGCTCGCTCACGCCACACACACACCCTCCCGGTCCTCCCGATGGCCAGTCGGTGCCTGCCGGTGAGCGTGGAAGTGTGGTCTGCCACAAGCGGGCAGCAGGAGCGGGGCTGTCAGCATCAGCTTGTAGATGGTATTTTAAACTCGATGCGCTCTGAAACTACGGGGCGGCCGACGACAAAAAATACACATGCGTTAATCGCGTTAAAATAATTAGTGCCGTTAATTTTTTTTTGCGTTAACACGTTATTAACTAACTTAAATCTACTCTATTCTTGTTTTGCTCTATCTCAGTGCTGCATTTGATACTATCGACCATGATATCCTATTGCAAAGACTGGAGCACTTAGTTGGCATACAGGGAACTGCTTTAGGCTGGTTTAGGTCCTATCTATCTGAACGCTCTCAGTTTGTACGTGTTAACGATGAATCTTCCACGCAAACCAAAGTTAGCCATGGAGTGCCACAGGGCTCAGTGCTCGGACCTATTCTGTTCACATTATATATGCTTCCGTTAGGCAATATTATAAGGAATCATTCTGTAAACTTTTATTGTTATGCGGATGATACTCAACTATATTTATCAATCAAGCCTGATGAAATTAATCATCTAAATAAAATTCAAGACTGCCTCAAGGACTTAAAAACGTGGATGACCTTAAACTTTTTGATGTTAAACACGACCAAAACTGAAGTTATTGTACTTGGCCCGAAGAATCTACGAAACAAACTATCTAAAGATATACTAACTATGGATGGCATTAATTTGGCCTCCAGTGAGACTGTAAGGAATCTTGGTGTTATATTCGATCAGGATTTATCCTTTAACGCCCACATAAAATCAATCTCAAGGACCGCCTACTTCCATCTACGTAACATTGCAAAAATCAGGCATATCTTGCCTCAAAACGATGCAGAGAAACTAGTCCATGCATTTTTTACTTCTAGGCTGGATTATTGTAACTCTTTATTATCAGGGAGTACCAAGAAGTCAGTCAAGTGGCTTCAGCTGATTCAAAATGCTGCGGCTCGTGTACTAACCAGAGTTAGGAGAAGGGACCACATGACTCCTGTTCTGGCTGCCTTACACTGGCTCCCTATAGAACACAGGATAGAATTTAAAATTCTTCTTCTCGCCTACAAAGCCCTTAATGGGCAGGCGCCATCTTACCTTAAAGAACTCATTATACCCTGCTGGCCTACTAGGGCATTGCGTTCCAAGAATGCAGGGTTGTTGGTCGTTCCTCGAGTCTCTGAAAGTACAACGGGAGCCAGAGCCTTTTCTTATCAAGCTCCACATTTGTGGAATCAGCTTCCAGTTTGTGTTCGGGCGGCAGACACCCTATCCGTTTTTAAGAGTGCGCTTAAGACCTTCCTTTTTGATAAAGCTTATAGTTAGGGCTGATTAGATTCAGCCCCTAGTTTTGCTGATATAGGCTTAGTTTGTCGGGGGACATCTTACTTCTTCCTTCTCTCTGTTTGTACCTGTGTCCTCTCATGGGGACATCTCACTTCTTCCTTCTCTCTGTCTGTACCTGTGTCCTCTCATGGGGACATCTTCCTTCTTCCTTCTCTCTGTCTGTACCTGTGTCCTCTCATGGGGACATCTTGCTTCTTCCTTCTCTCTGTCTGTACCTGTGTCCTCTCATGTTCCCATTAACCCAGCTTCCCCACATGTCTTTCTTTTTGGTGTCTACATACGCCGGGATCCGGAGTCATGGATGATCCTGTGGTGTCATGTCCAAGAAACTTATAGTGAAAGTGTATTCTTTATGTTAGTTTTGTCAGGTCCCTTTGTCCTGCATGTGCTTTATGTTTATTCCCTTAATTAATTCTCCCTCTCATTTCAGGCCTCCACGCTCCCCGCCCCCTTCTGTCTCCTGCGTCCTTGATTGTTTTCCCCGCCCTGATTGTTTCCACCTGTATCCCCTTTACCTGTGTATATATTGTGTTAGCTCCCTCCTGTTCATTGTCAATTCGTTGTCTCTCTATGACCTACGTTCCTGCTTACCTCACGGACTCCTCACGGATCTATGTTATAGAGTGTTTTTGTTTTCCTTGTTTTCATTACTCTGCAAATCCCAGTAAAGTCTTTATTTTGAAACACTATCCGAGTCTGAGTTTGAGTCGTGCAATTGAGTTCATGCCTCAGAGTTCACTCCTTGACATGCGGTCCTGTGTCCTGCATCGCGAGCCCCGGATCTTGAGTCGTGGATGTGGTCCTGGATCATCGGTCCTGGATGGATATCCTCATGGATTCATCTTCCTATTACACACATGCATTTCCAAATATCTGGACTACCTATGTTGCAAATGTATTATCTTTTCAATTTACACACGGCATCTATTGCAGTCTGTCCGTCCTGGGAGAGGGATCCCTCCTCTGTTGCTCTCCCTGAGGTTTCTCCCATGTTCCCTTAAACTGTGGGTTTTCTCCGGACTAAGGACAGAGGGTCTGAGGACAGAGGGTCTAAGGACAGAGGGTCTGAGGACAGAGGGTCTAAGGACAGAGGGTATGAGGACAGAGGGTCTGAGGACAGAGGGTCTAAGGACAGAGGGTCTGAGGACAGAGGGTCTGAGGACAGAGGGACTGAGGACAGAGGGTCTGAGGACAGAGGGTCTGAGGACAGAGGGTCTAAGGACAGAGGAACTGAGGACAGAGGATCTGAGGACAGAGGGTCTGAGGACAGAGGGTCTAAGGACAGAAGGTCTGATGACAGAGGGTCTAAGGACAGAGGGTCTGAGGACAGAGGGTCTGACGACAGAGGGTCTGAGGACAGAGGGTCTGAGGACAGAGAGTCTGAGGACAGAGGGTCTGAGGACAGAGGGTCTGAGGACAGAGAGTCTGAGGACAGAGGGTCTGAGGACAGAGAGTCTGAGGACAGAGGGTCTGAGGACAGAGAGTCTGAGGACAGAGGGTCTGATGACAGAGGGTCTAAGGACAGAGGGTCTGAGGACAGAGGGTCTGAGGACAGAGGGTCTGAGGACAGAGGGTCTGAGGACAGAGGGTCTAAGGACAGAGGGTCTAAGGACCGAGGGTGTCGTATTGTCATACTGATATTCTGTACACACTGTGAAGTCCACTGAGACAAATGTAACATTTGTGATATTGGGCTATAAATAAACATTGATTGAAACATTGATTGATTGATATTGAGGGAATGGTTTGGATGAAAGTTTTGAACGGGATATTTTAACCAACCATTAGTATCAACTAAGGATCAACCTAGCATTAGTATTGGTTATAGTAACAGCTACAACATTAAAATACTTCTAGGCAGATTGAGGAGGATAATGGGAGAATGAACAGAGGGGCAGAAACATCCATCCGAATAATAATAACTGTATTTGGATCGCACCTTTCATACAGGGGATTGCAGCTCAAAGTGCTTTACATCAGTAAGAAATAAGATATAAAATCAGTGTAAAACAAGCAGCAAGAGCAAAGCATAAAGTGGGATCAAATAATGCATATATATTATATATATATATATATATATATATATAGTAATCCCAACAGGCCACCTTGTTTATGGTTTGATTCAGTTTTAGTAGAATATAAAATCACAATTTCGCAGTTTCTTGTGAGGGTTTACCCGGGAAACAAACACAATTCACACAAACGCGTCACAGATTATTTTGCGGTATTTGGCTGCCGAACGAAATCATGTACACAGCTCGCGACGTAACTAGGAGGTTAGTGGACGGTATTAGTACTACAGTAACTACTTTTTGTATTAATTACGTTGTTTATAAATTAATCTCAGGGCTGCCATTTGCCCATCCCTGCTGTAGCTGCTGTGAATATCAGGATAACGGCTTTGAATCTTTGAATGCTGTTCAGATTGTAAAGAGCCAAAAATCCCAAACTTGCAAATGTGGACATTTAAATCAATTTAATCTGATCAAATTGGACCAGATGGACAGTTATAATTTAAGATAATAATAACCTGATAAAGGTAGGCAGGTCGATCTCATTTATAAAGGCAACGTATTCTGTCCCCTTATTTAGTTCACTTTATTTCTACTCAATTGAGATTAATGAACTTCAACATTTTGTTCCATACATTTTTGTGTGAGTGCAGAGGTTACACGATTTCACATCATTTAGCTTTTAATCAGAATTAGAATCAGAAATCCTTTATTTGTTCAATCAGAAAATGTACAGCAAAGGGACAGTGCAGATACAAAGGCAGATATAGAATGAGTACACTTACATATTAAATAAACTAAGTACACATTCATGGTAACAAAATAATAAGCAGCAGCAGTATTTAAAGTACATGAACACATACGTCTTGAAATAGCAGCCTGTTAAATCATCAATTAAATATAGAAAGGTGTATAATGCAAAGTGTTACTTCACAACAGAGTTTTCAAAGTTTTAGAAGGCAGTAACAATATCATGTAGGAGATGAAATAAAGAAGTAAAGAATTGTACTTTATCCTGATGGGAACGTTCAAAAGGAACCACTTCAACATGTAAATTGTATTTGTGATCCGTCAGTATAAGATTAGGGGAATGTGTTTCCTGTCAATGTAACAGAAAAGGCAGTTTGGTTGTGAGGAGAGAAACTGGAGAACAGTCGTTCTGCTGCTTTCACTCAGATTCACTTTATTAAGTTCATGTGGTCGGAGAAAGTCTTTACTGACTTCATTCATGCTCAATGGACACTGTCAAACCAGTTTCTAAATCACCCCAATACATTATAATTTTGGACCGTACAACGTGTAGAAGAAGAGCTTTCAGTGACTGCAGCAACAGATTGTGGTCACTTTCTGAAGAAGGTCAGACCTTTAGAGACAACATGTATAACTCCTGTTCTGACTCAAACTGAACTCATCTGTTAGAGGTTATTCCTAACCCCAACTAGCAGCATATTTTTACACAGGATGTATATCTTGGACATGTTGAGGCCATACATCATAGGGCTGAAGAGAGGCTGACAAGTGAGGGCATATAATGATAAAAACATTCTCAGCATGTTGGGTACACCGCTCATATTAAACCTGCTCTGTGATACTTCAAAAAAAGCCCCGAATGAGAAGTTGATGAGGGAAGCGAGGTGAGGTGTGCAGGTGCTGACAGCTTTGTGTCTGCTCTGCTTACAGCCAGAGAAACACACTCTGAGGATCCTCATGTACGAGTACACGATCAGAGACACAGGAATCATGATTATGAAAAAAGTAAAGATGAGACCATACACATTATTGACTGTAGTGTCAGAGCAGGCCAGCTTAACAATGGAGTAGTTAGCACAGTAAACTTTGTTAATGATGTTCCCACACAGCTGCAAAGACACACTCAGTGATATTAGAATCCAAATTGCAATGAAAGGCAATAACCATGTCATTGTTATAAGCATTGCAACCTTTTTAAACGTCATACGTGTGTTATATTGCAGAGGATAACAGATAGCAAGATATCTGTCATAAGACATGACGGCTAAATTAATGAATTCCACACAAACATATGTATGCAAAGAGAAAATCTGCAGGAAGCAGAGCGGAGCAGAGACAGTGTGGATGTCAGAGAGGACCTGAACCAGAAGGGATGGAAACAACCCTGTACTACCACACAGTTCATTTACAAACAGGCTGCACAGAAAAAGGTACATAGGTTCATGTAAGCTCCTGTTCACACAGATAACCACAATCAGCAACACGTTGGCACCTAAAATACAAATATACAAAGCAAGAATGATCAGGAAATAAAGGTATTTCAAAACACCTGTGTCGAAGTAGGACACCAGAGTGAAATATGAAATGTGAGTAGAGTTCACCATGATCCTCCTGTGGGTCTTCAAGCATCACAACACGAGCAGTGAATTACCTGGATGGAGATGTCACTTTAAACATGGCAATAACAGTGAACACATGTTCCTCATCATGAGAACACATAAGACAGATGATCCAAACTGAGCGTCCTATATCAATGTGTATAATACAGAGATCCAGAGTGTGTGAGGTGCTGCTCTCCTCACTGAGCTGGAACTCTGAGCTGCTGCTTTTACCTTCTGTCTGCAGCTCACTGACGTCATCCTTCAGCGATCCTCCTTCTGTAACTCAGGGTTTCACCACCAGATGATTCTCCACCAGACAAACCAGACAGAAGAGTCTTTGGAGAATTCTCTGGGCAGATGATAAGATGTCATTTTAACATCCTGCCATCTCCAGCCCGGCTTCAGCTCCAGCACCTAACACGGCCATTTTTTTGTTGGTTCGTACTTATTTGTTCATCGCGGTTTGGCAAGAAGGTGGACCCAAGAGCAGTCAAAACAAGATCTCCGTAGATTCAACGAAAAGCCAGCTTTAATTTATAAAAACCTTATAACTAAGAATAAACAAAGAAAAACTCAACCTCAACAAACAAGAGGAGGGATCAAGGGGCCAACAGCCAGGAACAAACATGGATTTCCAAATAAAACAGAAAGTAAATATATTGTGATAATGTTGACGACCAAAAGCCAACATGGTGAGGACCAACTACTAAGATGTTGAAGAAAAAAAACAGGATGTTAACGGCCAAAAACATAGATGTTGACGATCAAATACCAACATGGTGACGACTACAAACCAAGTAGGTGATGACTACAAGCCAAGATGGTGATGACTACAAACCAAGATGGTGATGACTACAAACCAAGATGGTGATGACTACAAACCAAGATGGTGACGACTACAAACCAAGATGGTGACGACTACAAACCAAGATGGTGATGACTACAAACCAAGATGGTGACGACTACAAACCAAGATGGTGATGACTACAAACCAAGATGGTGACGACTACAAACCAAGATGGTGATGAATAGAAACCAACATGTTGATGACCAGAAACCAAGATGGTCACGACTAGAAACCAAGATGGTGACGACGAGAAACCAAGATGGTGACGACCAAAAACCAAGATGGTGACGACTAGAAACCAAGATGGTGACGACCAGAAAAAAAGATGGTGACGACTAGAAACCAAGATGGTGACGAATAGAAACCAAGATGCCATCTGCACCAAACAGAGAATTGTCTGCATTATTTAAGGACAGGCCTAAACGATGATATAATGCTGTACGATGTCCTTTTGTTGTTCTATTTATGTTGTTATGTTTCATGTGGAACTACTTGAGCAGGTCTCCCTTGAAAAAGACATCAATGATCTCAATGGGATTTATCTGTATAAATAAAGGTTTGAAATGACGTCGGAGTGCGGGATTAACCTAATCAACTACAACAAAATGCTGCAAATTCTGATCAGCAACACAGACAACTAGGAGCCAGGATGGAGACGACTAGAAACCAAGATGGTGACGACTAGAAACCAAGATGGAGACGACTAGAAACCAAGATGGTGACGACCTAAAAAAAAGATGGTGACGACTAGAAACCAAGATGGTGACGACCAGAAACCAAGATGATGACGACCAGGAACCAAGATGGTGACGACTAGAAACCAAGATGGAGACGACTAGAAACCAGGAGGGTGACGACCAGAAAAATAGATGTTGACGACTAGAAAGCAAGACGTTGACGACTAGAAAACAAGATGGTGACGACCAGAAAACAAGATGTTGACGACTAGAAACCAAGATGAAGACGACCAAAAACCAAGATGTTGACGACTAGAAACCAAGATGGTGACGACTAGAAAACAAGATGGTGACGACCAGAAAACAAGATGTTGACGACTAGAAACCAAGATGGAGACGACCAAAAACCAAGATGGTGACGACTAGAAAACAAGATGGTGACGACTAGAAAACAAGATGGTGACAACCAGAAACCAAGATGGTGACGACTAGAAACCAAGATGGAGACGACCAAAAACCAAGATGGTGACGACCAGAAACCAAGATGGTGACGACCAGAAAACAAGATGTTGACGACTAGAAACCAAGATGGTGACGACCAAAAAACAAGATGGTGAAGACTATAAACCAAGATGGTGACGACTAGAAATCAAGATGGTGACGACCAAAAACCAAGATGGTGACTACTAGAAACCAAGATGTTGATGACCAGAAAACAAGATGGTGATGAATAGAAACTAGGAGGGTGAGGACCAAAAAAAGAAATGTTGACGACTAGAAACCAAGATGTTGACGACTAGAAACCAAGATGGTGACGACTAGAAACCAAGATGGTTACGACTAGAAACTAAGATTGAGATGACTAGAAACCGAGATGGTGACGACTAGAAACCAAGATGTTGACGACTAGAAAACAAGATAGTGACGACCAGAAACCAAGATGGTGACGACCAGAAAACAAGATGGTGACGACTAGAAAACAAGATGGTGACGACCAGAAACCAAGATGTTGATGACCAGAAAACAAGATGGTGATGAATAGAAACTAGGAGGGTGAGGACCAAAAAAAGAAATGTTGACGACTAGAAACCAAGATGTTGACGACTAGAAACCAAGATGGTGACGACTAGAAACCAAGATGGTTACGACTAGAAACTAAGATTGAGATGACTAGAAACCGAGATGGTGACGACTAGAAACCAAGATGTTGACGACTAGAAAACAAGATGGTGACGACCAGAAACCAAGATGGTGACGACCAGAAAACAAGATGGTGACGACCAAAAACCAAGATGGTGACGACTAGAAACCAAGATGGAGACGACCAAAAACCAAGATGGTGACGACTAGAAACCAAGATGGTGACGACTAGAAAACAAGATGGTGACGACTAGAAACCAAGATTGAGACGACTTGAAACCAAGATGGTTACGAATAGAAACCAAGATGGTGACTACTAGAAACCAAGATGTTGACGACCAGAAAACAAGATGGTGACGACCAGAAACCAAGATGGTGACGACCAGAAAACAAGATGGTGACGACCAAAAACCAAGATGGTGACGACTAGAAACCAAGATGGAGACGACCAAAAACCAAGATGGTGACGACTAGAAACCAAGATGGTGACGACTAGAAAACAAGATGGTGACGACTAGAAACCAAGATTGAGACGACTTGAAACCAAGATGGTTACGAATAGAAACCAAGATGGTGACTACTAGAAACCAAGATGTTGACGACCAGAAAACAAGATGGTGACGAATAGAAACTAGGAGGGTGACGACCAAAAAAATAAACGTTGACGAACAAAAAAATAAATGTTGACGACTAGAAACCAAGATGTTGACGACTAGAAACCAAGATGGTGACAACCAAAAAACAAGATGGTGACGACTAGAAACCAAGATGGTGACGACCAAAAACCAAGATGGTGACTACTAGAAACCAAGATGTTGACGACCAGAAAACAAGATGTTGACGACTAGAAACCAAGATGGTGACGACCAAAAAACAAGATGGTGACGACTAGAAACTAAGATTGAGATGACTAGAAACCGAGATGGTGACGACTAGAAACCAAGATGTTGACGACTAGAAAACAAGATGGTGACTACTAGAAACCAAGATGTTGACGACCAAAAAACAAGATGGTGACGACTAGAAACTAAGATTGAGATGACTAGAAACCGAGATGGTGACGACTAGAAACCAAGATGTTGACGACTAGAAAACAAGATGGTGACGACCAGAAACCAAGATGGTGACGACCAGAAAACAAGATGGTGACGACCAAAAACCAAGATGGTGACGACTAGAAACCAAGATGGAGACGACCAAAAACCAAGATGGTGACGACCAGAAACCAAGATGGTGACGACCAGAAACCAAGATGGTGACTACTAGAAACCAAGATGGTGACGAATAGAAACTAGGAGGGTGACGACCAAAAAAATAAATGTTGACGAACAAAAAAATAAATGTTGACGACTAGAAACGAAGATGTTGACGACTAGAAACCAAGATGGAGACGACTAGAAACCAAGATTGAGACGACTAGAAACCAAAATGGTGACGAATAGAAACCCATATTGAGACGACTTGAAACCAAGATGGTTACGAATAGAAACCAAGATGGTGACGACTAGAAACCAAGATGGTGACGACTAGAAAACAAGATGGTGACGTCTAGAAACCAAGATGGTGACGACTAGAAACCAAGATGGTGACGACTAGAAAACAAGATGTTGACGACTAGAAACCAAGATGGTGACCACCAAAAAACAAGATGGTGACGACTAGAAACCAAGATGTTGACGACCAGAAAACAAGATGGTGACGAATAGAAACTAGGAGGGTGACGACCAAAAAAATAAACGTTGACGAACAAAAAAATAAATGTTGACGACTAGAAACCAAGATGTTGACGACTAGAAACCAAGATGGTGACAACCAAAAAACAAGATGGTGACGACTAGAAACCAAGATGGTGACGACCAAAAACCAAGATGGTGACTACTAGAAACCAAGATGTTGACGACCAGAAAACAAGATGTTGACGACTAGAAACCAAGATGGTGACGACCAAAAAACAAGATGGTGACGACTAGAAACCAAGATGGTGACGACCAAAAACCAAGATGGTGACTACTAGAAACCAAGATGTTGACGACCAGAAAACAAGATGGTGACGAATAGAAACTAGGAGGGTGACGACCAAAAAAATAAATGTTGATGAACAAAAAAATAAATGTTGACGACTAGAAACCAAGATGGTGACGACCAGAAACCAAGATGTTGACGACTAGAAACCAAGATGGAGACGACTAGAAACCAAGATTGAGACGACTAGAAACCAAGATGGTTACGAATAGAAACCCATATTGAGACGACTTGAAACCAAGATGGTTACGAATAGAAACCAAGATGGTGACGACTAGAAACCAAGATTGTGACGACTAGAAAACAAGATGGTGACGTCTAGAAACCAAGATGGTGACGACTAGAAACCAAGATGGTGACGACTAGAAAACAAGATGTTGACGACTAGAAACCAAGATGGTGACGACCAAAAAACAAGATGGTGACGACTAGAAACCAAGATGTTGACGACCAGAAAACAAGATGGTGACGAATAGAAACTAGGAGGGTGACCACCAAAAAAATAAACGTTGACGAACAAAAAAATAAATGTTGACGACTAGAAACCAAGATGGTGACGACTAGAAACCAAGATGGTGACGACCAGAAAACAAGATGTTGACGACTAGAAACCAAGATGGTGACGACCAAAAAACAAGTTGGTGACGACTAGAAACCAAGATGGTGACGACCAAAAACCAAGATGGTGACTACTAGAAACCAAGATGTTGACGACCAGAAAACAAGATGGTGACGAATAGAAACTAGGAGGGTGACGACCAAAAAAATAAATGTTGATGAACAAAAAAATAAATGTTGACGACTAGAAACCAAGATGTTGACGACTAGAAACCAAGATGGTGACGACCAGAAACCAAGATGTTGACGACTAGAAACCAAGATGGAGACGACCAAAAACCAAGATGGTGACGACTAGAAAACAAGATGGTGACGACCAGAAACCAAGATGGTGACGACCAGAAACCAAGATGGTGACTACTAGAAACCAAGATGGTGACGAATAGAAACCAAGATGGTAACTACTAGAAACCAAGATGCCATCTGCACCAAACAGAGAATTGTCTGCATTCTTTAAGGACAGACCTATACGTCGTTGGGTGACATTAAAATAACGTGGATTGACGGATTGAATGGAGCACGTCTGCATCTGGTGGTGAAACCCTGAGTTACAGAAGGAGGATCCCTGAAGGATGACGTCAGTGAGCTGCAGACAGAAGGTAAAAGCAGCAGCTCAGAGTTTCAGCTCAGTGAGGAGAGCAGCCCCTCACACACTCTGGATCTCTGTATTATAGACATTGATATAGGATGCTCAGTTTGGATCATCTGTCTTATGTGTTCTCATGATGAGGAACATGTGTTCACTGTTATTACCATGTTTAAAGTGACATCTACATCCAGGTAATGCACTGCTCGTGTTGTGATGCTTGAAGAACCACAGGAGGATCATGGTGAACTCTACAGAAGCTTCCTATTTTATACTGACTGCATACTCTGACACAGGTTTTTTTAAATACCTTTATTTCCTGATCATTCTTGCTTTGTATATTTGTATTTTAGGTGCCAACGTGTTGCTGATTGTGGTTATCTGTGTGAACAGGAGCTTACATGAAGATGGTATTTTAAACTCGATGCGCTCTGAAACTATGGGGCGGCCGACGACAAAAAATACACATGCGTTAATTGCGTTAAAATAATTAGTGGCGTTAATTTTTTTTTACGTTAACGCGTTATTAACTAACTTAAATCTACTCAATTCTTGTTCTGCTCGATCTCAGTGCTGCATTTGATACTATCGACCATGACATCCTATTGCAAAGACTAGAGCACTTGGTTGGCATACAGGGAACTGCTTTAGGTTGGTTTAGGTCCTATCTATCTGAACGCTCTCAGTTTGTACGTGTCAACGATGAATCTTCCACGCAAACCAAAGTTAGCCATGGAGTGCCACAGGGCTCAGTGTTCGGAACTATTTTGTTCACATTTCTATGCTTCCGTGAGGCAATATTATAAGGAATCATTCTGTAAACTTTCATTGTTATGCGGATGATACTCAACTATATTTATCAATCAAGCCTGATGAAATTAATCATCTAAATAAAATTCAAGACTGCCTCAAGGACTTAAAAACGTGGATGACCTTAAACTTTTTGATGTTAAACACGACCAAAACTGAAGTTATTGTACTTGGCCCAAAGAATCTACGAAACAAACTATCTAAAGACATACTAACTATGGATGGCATTAATTTGGCCTCCAGTGAGACTGTAAGGAATCTTGGTGTTATATTTGATCAGGATTTATCCTTTAACGCCCACATAAAATCCATTTCAAGGACCGCCTACTTCCATCTACGTAACATTGCAAAAATCAGGCCTATCTTGCCTCAAAACGATGCAGAGAAACTAGTCCATGCATTTGTTACATCAAGGCTGGATTATTGTAACTCTTTATTATCAGGGAGTACCAAGAAGTCAGTCAAGTGGCTTCAGCTGATTCAAAATGCTGCAGCTCGTGTACTAACCAGAGTTAGGAAAAGGGACCACATTACTCCTGTTCTGGCTGCCTTACACTGGCTCCCTATAGAACACAGGATAGAATTTAAAATTCTTCTTCTCGCCTACAAAGCCCTTAATGGGCAGGCGCCATCTTACCTTAAAGAACTCATTATACCCTACTGTCCTACTAGGGCATTGCGTTCCAAGAATGCAGGGTTGTTGGTTGTTCCTAGAGTCTCTAAAAGTACAATGGGAGCCAGAGCCTTTTCTTATCAAGCTCCACATTTGTGGAATCAGCTTCCAGTTTGTGTTCGGGCGGCAGACACCCTATCCGTTTCTAAGAGTGCGCTTAAGACCTTCCTTTTTGATAAAGCTTATAGTTAGGGCTGATTAGATTCAGCCCCTAGTTTTGCTGATATAGGCTTAGTTTGTCGGGGGACATCTTACTTCTTCCTTCTCTCTGTCTGTACCTGTGTACTCTCATGTTCCCATGAACCCAGCTTCTCCGCATGTCTTTCTTTTTGGTGTCTACATACGCCGGGATCCGGAGTGATGGATGATCCTGTGGTGTCATGTCCAAGAAACTTATAGTGAAAGTGTATTCTTTATGTTAGTTTTGTCAGGTCCCTTTGTCCTGCATGTGCTTTATGTTTATTCCCTTAATTAATTCTCCCTCTCATTTCAGGCCTCCACGCTCCCCGTCCCCTTCTGTCTCCTGCGTCCTTGATTGTTTTCCCTGCCCTGATTGTTTCCACCTGTGTCCCCTTTACCTGTATATATATTGTGTTAGCTCCCTCCTGTTCATTGTCAATTCGTTGTCTCTCTATGACCTACGTTCCTGCTTACCTCACGGACTCCTCACGGATCTATGTTATAGAGTGTTTTTGTTTTCCTTGTTTTCATTACTCTGCAAATCCAAGTAAAGTCTTTATTTTGAAACACTATCCGAGTCTGAGTTTGAGTCGTGCAATTGAGTTCATGCCTCAGAGTTCACTCCTTGACATGCGGTCCTGTGTCCTGCATCGCGAGCCCTGGATCGCGAGTCGTGGCTGTGGTCCTGGATCATCGGTCCTGGATGGATATCCTCGTGGATTCATATTCCTATCATACACACATGCATTTCCAAATATCTGGACTACCTATGTTGCAAATGTATTATCTTTTCAATTTACACACGGCATCTATTGCAGTCTGTCCGTCCTGGGAGAAGGATCCCTCCTCTGTTGCTCTCCCTGAGGTTTCTCCCATGTTCCCTTAAACTGTGGGTTTTCTCCGGACTAAGGACAGAGGGTCTGAGGACAGAGGGTCTGAGGACAGAGGGTCTGAGGACAGAGGGTCTGAGGACAGAGGGTCTAAGGACAGAGGGACTGAGGACAGAGGCACTGAGGACAGAGGATCTGAGGACAGAGGGTCTGAGGACAGAGGGTCTGAGGACAGAGCGTCTGAGGACAGAGGGTCTAATGACAGAGGGACTGAGGACAGAGGGTCTGAGGACAGAGGGTCTGAGGACAGAGGGTCTGAGGACAGAGGGTCTAAGGATAGAGGGTGTTGTATTGTCATACTGATATTCTGTACACACTGTGAAGTCCACTGAGACAAATGTAACATTTGTGATATTGGGCTATAAATAAACATTGATTGAAACGTTGATTGATTGATATTGAGGGAATGGTTTGGATGAAAGTTTTGAACGGGATTTTTTAACCAACCATTAGCATCAACTAAGGATCAACCTAGCATTAGTATTGGTTATAGTAACAGCTACAACATTAAAATACTTCTAGGCAGATTGAGGAGGATAATGGGAGAATGAACAGAGGGGCAGAAACATCCATCCGAATAATAATAACTGTATTTGGATCGCACCTTTCATACAGGGGATTGCAGCTCAAAGTGCTTTACATCAGTAAGAAATAAGATATAAAATCAGTGTAAAACAAGCAGCAAGAGCAAAGCATAAAGTGGGATCAAATAATGCATATATATTATATATATATATATATATAGTAATCCCAACAGGCCACCTTGTTTATGGTTTGATTCAGTTTTAGTAGAATATAAAATCACAATTTCGCAGTTTCTTGTGAGGGTTTACCCGGGAAACAAACACAATTCACACAAACGCGTCACAGATTATTTTGCGGTATTTGGCTGCCGAACGAAATCATGTACACAGCTCGTGACGTAACTAGGAGGTTAGTGGACGGTATTAGTACTACAGTAACTACTTTTTTTATTAATTACGTTGTTTATAAATTAATCTCAGGGCTGCCATTTGCCCATCCCTGCTGTAGCTGCTGTGAATATCAGGATAACGGCTTTGAATCTTTGAATGCTGTTCAGATTGTAAAGAGCCAAAAATCCCAAACTTGCAAATGTGGACATTTAAATCAATTTAATCTGATCAAATTGGACCAGATGGACAGTTATAATTTAAGATAATAATAACCTGATAAAGGTAGGCAGGTCGATCTCATTTATAAAGGCAACGTATTCTGTCCCCTTATTTAGTTCACTTTATTTCTACTCAATTGAGATTAATGAACTTCAACATTTTGTTCCATACATTTTTGTGTGAGTGCAGAGGTTACATGATTTCACATCATTTAGCTTTTAATCAGAATTAGAATCAGAAATCCTTTATTTGTCCAATCAGAAAATGTACAGCAGAGGGACAGTGCAGATACAAAGGCAGATATAGAATGAGTACACTTACATATTAAATAAACTAAGTACACATTCATGGTAACAAAATAATAAGCAGCAGCAGTATTTAAAGTACATGAACACATACGTCTTGAAATAGCAGCCTGTTAAATCATCAATTAAATATAGAAAGGTGTATAATGCAAAGTGTTACTTCACAACAGAGTTTTCAAAGTTTTAGAAGGCAGTAACAATATCATGTAGGAGATGAAATAAAGAAGTAAAGAATTATACTTTATCCTGATGGGAACGTTCAAAAGGAACCACTTCAACATGTAAATTGTATTTGTGATCCGTCAGTATAAGATTAGGGGAATGTGTTTCCTGTCAATGTAACAGAAAAGGCAGTTTGGTTGTGAGGAGAGAAACTGGAGAACAGTCGTTCTGCTGCTTTCACTCAGATTCACTTTATTAAGTTCATGTGGTCGGAGAAAGTCTTTACTGACTTCATTCATGCTCAATGGACACTGTCAAACCAGTTTCTAAATCACCCCAATACATTATAATTTTGGACCGTACAACGTGTAGAAGAAGAGCTTTCAGTGACTGCAGCAACAGATTGTGGTCACTTTCTGAAGAAGGTCAGACCTTTAGAGACAACATGTATAACTCCTGTTCTGACTCAAACTGAACTCATCTGTTAGAGGTTATTCCTAACCCCAACTAGCAGCAGATTTTTACACAGGATGTATATCTTGGACATGTTGAGGCCGTACATCATAGGGCTGAAGAGAGGCTGACAAGTGAGGGCATATAATGATAAAAACATTCTCAGCATGTTGGGTACACCGCTCATATTAAACCTGCTCTGTGATACTTCAAAAAAAGCCCCGAATGAGAAGTTGATGAGGGAAGCGAGGTGAGGTGTGCAGGTGCTGACAGCTTTGTGTCTGCTCTGCTTACAGCCAGAGAAACACACTCTGAGGATCCTCATGTACGAGTACACGATCAGAGACACAGGAATCATGATTATGAAAAAAGTAAAGATGAGACCATACACATTATTGACTGTAGTGTCAGAGCAGGCCAGCTTAACAATGGAGTAGTTATCACAGTACACTTTGTTAATGATGTTCCCACACAGCTGCAAAGACACACTCAGTGATATTAGAATCCAAATTGCAATGAAAGGCAATAACCATGTCATTGTTATAAGCATTGCAACCTTTTTAAACGTCATACGTGTGTTATATTGCAGAGGATAACAGATAGCAAGATATCTGTCATAAGACATGACGGCTAAATTAATGAATTCCACAGAAACATATGTATGCAAAGAGAAAACCTGCAGGAAGCAGAGCGGAGCAGAGACAGTGTGGATGTCAGAGAGGACCTGAACCAGAAGGAATGGAAACAACCCTGTACTACCACACAGTTCATTTACAAACAGGCTGCACAGAAAAAGGTACATAGGTTCATGTAAGCTCCTGTTCACACAGATAACCACAATCAGCAACACGTTGGCACCTATAATACAAAAATACAAAGCAAGAATGATCAGGAAATAAAGGTATTTCAAAACACCTGTGTCAAAGTAGGACACCATAGTGAAATATGAAATGTGCGTAGAGTTCACCATGATCCTCCTGTGGGTCTTCAAGCATCACAACACGAGCAGTGAATTACCTGGATGGAGATGTCACTTTAAACATGGCAATAACAGTGAACACATGTTCCTCATCATGAGAACACATAAGACAGATGATCCAAACTGAGCGTCCTATATCAATGTGTATAATACAGAGATCCAGAGTGTGTGAGGTGCTGCTCTCCTCACTGAGCTGGAACTCTGAGCTGCTGCTTTTACCTTCTGTCTGCAGCTCACTGACGTCATCCTTCAGCGATCCTCCTTCTGTAACTCAGGGTTTCACCACCAGATGATTCTCCACCAGACAAACCAGACAGAAGAGTCTTTGGAGAATTCTCTGGGCAGATGATAAGATGTCATTTTAACATCCTGCCATCTCCAGCCCGGCTTCAGCTCCAGCACCTAACACGGCCATTTTTTTGTTGGTTCGTACTTATTTGTTCATCGCGGTTTGGCAAGAAGGTGGACCCAAGAGCAGTCAAAACAAGATCTCCGTAGATTCAACGAAAAGCCAGCTTTAATTTATAAAAACCTTATAACTAAGAATAAACAAAGAAAAACTCAACCTCAACAAACAAGAGGAGGGATCAAGGGGCCAACAGCCAGGAACAAACATGGATTTCCAAATAAAACAGAAAGTAAATATATTGTGATAATGTTGACGACCAAAAGCCAACATGGTGAGGACCAACTACTAAGATGTTGAAGAAAAAAAACAGGATGTTAACGGCCAAAAACATAGATGTTGACGATCAAATACCAACATGGTGACGACTACAAACCAAGTAAGTGATGACTACAAGCCAAGATGGTGATGACTACAAACCAAGATGGTGATGACAACAAGCAAAGATGGTGATGACTACAAACCAAGATGGTGACGACTACAAACCAAGATGGTGATGACTACAAACCAAGATGGTGATGACTACAAACCAAGAATGTGATGACTAGAAACCAAGATGTTGACGACCAGAAAACAAGATTGTGACGAATAGAAACTAGGAAGGTGACGACCAGAAACCAAGATGTTGACGACTAGAAACCAAGATGGAGACGACCAAAAACCAAGAATGTGATGACTAGAAACCAAGATGTTGACGACCAGAAAACAAGATTGTGACGAATAGAAACTAGGAAGGTGGCGACCAAAAAAATAAATGTGGACGAACCAAAAAATAAATGTTGACGACTAGAAACCAAGATGTTGACGACTAGAAACCAAGATGGTGACGACTAGAAACCAAGATGGTTAGGAATAGAAACCAAGATTGAGATGACTAGAAACTGAGATGGTGACGACTAGAAACCAAGATGGTGACGACTAGAAACCAAGATGGTGACGACTAGAAACCAAGATGGTGACGACTAGAAACCAAGATGGTGACGACCAGAAAACAAGATGTTGACGACTAGAAACCAAGATGGTGACGAACAAAAAACAAGATGGTGACGACCAGAAACCAAGATTGTGACGAATAGAAACTAGGAGGGTGACGTCCAAAAAAATAAATTCTGACGAACAAAAAAATAAATGTTGACGACTAGAAACCAAGATGGTAACGACTAGAAACCAAGATGGTTACGAATAGAAACCAAGATGGTGACGACTAGAAACCAAGATGTTGACGACTAGAAAACAAGATGGTGACGACCAGAAACCAAGATGTTGACAACTAGAAACCAAGATGGTGACGTCTAGAAACCAAGATGGTGACGACTAGAAACCAAGATGGTGATGACTAGAAACCAAGATGGTGACGACTAGAAACCAAGATGGTGACGACTAGAAACCAAGATGGTGACGACCAGAAAACAAGATGTTGACGACTAGAAACCAAGATGGTGATGAACAAAAAACAAGATGGTGACGACCAGAAACCAAGAATGTGACGACCAAAAACCAAGATGGTGACGACTAGAAAACAAGATGGTGAGGACTAGAAAACTAAATCGTGACGACCAGAAACCAAGATGGTGAAGACCAAAAAACTAAATCGTGACGACTAGAAACCAAGATGGTGACGACCAGAAAACAAGACGATGACAACGAGAAACCAAGATGGTGACGGCTAGAAACCAAGATGGTGACGACTAGAAAGCAAGATGGTGACGACCAAAAAACTAAATTGTGACGACAAGAAACCAAGATAGTGACGACCAAAAAACAAGATGGTGACGACTAGAAACCAAGATGGTGACGACCAAAAAACTAAATTGTGACGACAAGAAACCAAGATAGTGACGACCAAAAAACAAGATGGTGACAGCTAGAAACCAAGATGGTGAAGACCAGAAAACTAAATTGTGACGACAAGAAACCAAGATGGTGACGACCAAAAAACTAAATTGTGACGACAAGAAACCAAGATGGTGACGACCAAAAAACAAGATGGTGACGACTAGAAACCAAGATGGTGACGACTAGAAACCAAGATGTTGACGACTAGAAACCAAGATGGTGACAACCAGAAAACAAGATGGTGACGACTAGAAAACAAGACGATGAGAACCAGAAAACAAGATGGTGACCACTAGAAACCAAGATGGTGACGACCAGAAAACAAGACGATGACAACGAGAAACCAAGATGGTGACGACCAGAAAACAAGACGATGACAACCAGAAAGCAAGATGGTGACGACCAGAAACCAAGATGGTGACGACCAAAAAACTAAATCGTGACGACTAGAAACCAAGATGGTGACGACCAGAAAACAAGACGATGACAACGAGAAACCAAGATGGTGACGGCTAGAAACCAAGATGGTGACAACCAGAAAACTAAATTGTGACGACAAGAAACCAAGATGGTGACGACCAAAAAACTAAATTGTGACGACAAGAAACCAAGATGGTGACGACCAAAAAACAAGATGGTGACGACTAGAAACCAAGATGGTGACGACTAGAAACCAAGATGGTGACAACCAGAAAACAAGATGGTGACGACTAGAAAACAAGACGATGAGAACCAGAAACCAAGATGGTGACGACTAGAAACCAAGATGGTGACGACCAAAAAACTAAATCGTGACGACTAGAAACCAAGATGGTGACGACCAGAAAACAAGACGATGACAACGACAAACCAAGATGGTGACGGCTAGAAACCAAGATGGTGAAGACCAGAAAACTAAATTGTGACGACAAGAAACCAAGATGGTGACGACCAAAAAACTAAATCGTGACGACTAGAAACCAAGATGGTGACGACTAGAAACCAAGATGGTGACGACTAGAAACCAAGATGGTGACAACCAGAAAGCAAGATGGTGACGACTAGAAACCAAGATGGTGACGACCAAAAAACCAAGATGGTTACGACCAGAAAACCAAGATGGTGACAACCAGAAAACAAGATGGTGACGACTAGAAAACAAGATGGTGACGACCAAAAAACTAAATGGTGACGACTAGAAACCAAGATGGTGACGACCCAAAAACAAAATGGTGACGACTAGAAAATAAGATGGTGATGTCTAGAAACCAAGATGGTGACGATGAAAAAACCAAGATGGTGAGGACCAAAAAACTAAATTGTGACGACTAGAAACCAAGATGGTGACAACTAGAAACCAAGATGGTGACGACTAGAAACCAAGATGGTGACTACCAAAAAACAAGATGGTGACAACTAGAAACTAAGATGGTGACGACTAGAAACCAAGATGGTGACGACTAGAAACCAAGATGGTGAGGACCAAAAAACTAAATTGTGACGACTAGAAACCAAGATGGTGACGACCAAAAAACAAGATGGTGACGACTAGAAAACAAGATGGTGATGTCTAGAAACCAAGATGGTGACAACTACAAACCAAGATGGTGACTTTGACACCCCTCCACACTACGTGGGGTGCCATCTATTTGTGTGTGCTTTGTGAATGTTCACAGGTTCCGGTGGTGATGAGCCGCACCTGTCGGGGAGGTGACGCTAGTGTCTGTTTAGTTTGTTGTGTTCAAACAATAAACTATATTATTCGTACCTCTCGTCTCGCCTCCCTGCTTTATGTTACAGCCCACGAGCCGGGTTGTAACAGAAACCTTTCACTTGGACTAGAAACCAAAATAGTGACGACTAGAAACCAAGATAGTGACGACTAAAAAAGAACATGGTGATGACTAGAAATAAAGATCGTGACGAATAGAAACCAAGATGGTGACGACCAGAAAACTAAATTGTGACGACAAGAAACCAAGATGGTGACGACCAAAAAACTACATTGTGACGACAAGAAACCAAGATGGTGACGACCAAAAAACAAGATGGTGACGACTAGAAACCAAGATTGTGACGACTAGAAACCAAGATAGTGACGACCAAAAACAAAGATGGTGACAACCAGAAAACCAGATGGTGACGACTAGAAACCAAGATGGTGACGACTAGAAATCAAGATGGTGAGGACTAGAAAACTAAATCGTGACGACCAGAAACCAAGATGGTGACGACCAAAAAACTAAATTGTGACGACAAGAAACCAAGATGGTGACGACCAAAAAACTAAATTGTGACGACAAGAAACCAAGATGGTGACGACCAAAAAACAAGATGGTGACGACTAGAAACCAAGATGGTGACGACTAGAAACCAAGATGGTGACGACTAGAAACCAAGATGGTGACAACCAGAAAACAAGATGGTGACGACTTGAAAACAAGACGATGACAACGAGAAACCAAGATGGTGACGACCAGAAAACAAGACGATAACAACCAGAAAACAAGATGGTGACGACTAGAAACCAAGATGGTGACGACTAGAAACCAAGATAGTGACGACCAA
This sequence comes from Champsocephalus gunnari, assembly GCA_036324595.1. Classification (NCBI taxonomy): domain Eukaryota; kingdom Metazoa; phylum Chordata; class Actinopteri; order Perciformes; family Channichthyidae; genus Champsocephalus; species Champsocephalus gunnari. Next base: position 1,180,916 of record CM070445.1, read on the forward strand.
AAACCAAGATGGTGACAACCAAAAACCAAGATGGTGACAACCAGAAAACAAGATGGTGACGACTAGAAAACAAGACGATGAGAACCAGAAAACTAAATCGTGACGACCAGAAACCAAGATGGTGACGACCAGAAAACAAGACGATGACAACGACAAACCAAGATGGTGACGGCTAGAAACCAAGATGGTGACGACCAAAAAATTAAATCGTGACGACTAGAAACCAAGATGGTGACGACTAGAAACCAAGATGGTGACGACTAGAAACCAAGATGGTGACAACCAGAAAACAAGATGGTGACGACCAGAAAACAAGACGATGACAACCAGAAAGCAAGATGGTGACGACTAGAAACCAAGATGGTGACGACCAAAAAACAAGACGATGACAACGAGAAACCAAGATGGTGACGGCTAGAAACCAAGATGGTGACAACCAGAAAACTAAATTGTGACGACAAGAAACCAAGATGGTGACGACCAAAAAACTAAATTGTGACGACAAGAAACCAAGATGGTGACGACCAAAAAACAAGATGGTGACGACTAGAAACCAAGATGGTGACGACTTGAAAACAAGACGATGACAACGAGAAACCAAGATGGTGACGACCAGAAAACAAGACGATAACAACCAGAAAACAAGATGGTGACGACTAGAAACCAAGATGGTGACGACTAGAAACCAAGATGGTGACGACTAGAAACCAAGATAGTGACGACCAAAAACCAAGATGGTGACAACCAAAAACCAAGATGGTGACAACCAGAAAACAAGATGGTGACGACTAGAAAACAAGACGATGAGAACCAGAAAACTAAATCGTGACGACCAGAAACCAAGATGGTGACGACCAGAAAACAAGACGATGACAACGACAAACCAAGATGGTGACGGCTAGAAACCAAGATGGTGACGACCAAAAAATTAAATCGTGACGACTAGAAACCAAGACGGTGACGACTAGAAACCAAGATGGTGACGACTAGAAACCAAGATGGTGACAACCAGAAAACAAGATGGTGACGACCAGAAAACAAGACGATGACAACCAGAAAGCAAGATGGTGACGACTAGAAACCAAGATGGTGACGACCAAAAAACAAGACGATGACAACGAGAAACCAAGATGGTGACGGCTAGAAACCAAGATGGTGACAACCAGAAAACTAAATTGTGACGACAAGAAACCAAGATGGTGACGACCAAAAAACTAAATTGTGACGACAAGAAACCAAGATGGTGACGACCAAAAAACAAGATGGTGACGACTAGAAACCAAGATGGTGACGACTAGAAACCAAGATGGTGACAACCAGAAAACAAGATGGTGACGACTAGAAAACAAGACGATGAGAACCAGAAACCAAGATGGTGACGACTAGAAACCAAGATGGTGACGACCAAAAAACTAAATCGTGACGACTAGAAACCAAGATGGTGACGACTAGAAACCAAGATGGTGACGACTAGAAACCAAGATGGTGACGACTAGAAACCAAGATGGTGACAACCAGAAAACAAGATGGTGACGACCAGAAAACAAGACGATGACAACCAGAAAGCAAGATGGTGACGACTAGAAACCAAGATGGTGACGACCAAAAAACAAGACGATGACAACCAGAAACCAAGATGGTGACGGCTAGAAACCAAGATGGTGACGACTAGAAACCAAGATAGTGACGACCAAAAACCAAGATGGTGACGACTAGAAAACAAGATGGTGAGGACTAGAAAACTAAATCGTGACGACCAGAAACCAAGATGGTGAAGACCAAAAAACTAAATCGTGACAACTAGAAACCAAGATGGTGACGACCAAAAAACAAGATGGTGACGACTAGAAATCAAGATGGTGACGGCAAGAAACCAAGATGGTGAAGACCAGAAAACTAAATTGTGACGACAAGAAACCAAGATGGTGACGACCAAAAAACTAAATTGTGACGACAAGAAACCAAGATGGTGACGACCAAAAAACAAGATGGTGACGACTAGAAACCAAGATGGTGACGACTAGAAACCAAGATGTTGACGACTAGAAACCAAGATGGTGACAACCAGAAAACAAGATGGTGACGACTAGAAAACAAGACGATGAGAACCAGAAAACAAGATGGTGACCACTAGAAACCAAGATGGTGACGACCAGAAAACAAGACGATGACAACGAGAAACCAAGATGGTGACGACCAGAAAACAAGACGATGACAACGAGAAAGCAAGATGGTGACGACCAGAAACCAAGATGGTGACGACCAAAAAACTAAATCGTGACGACTAGAAACCAAGATGGTGACGACCAGAAAACAAGACGATGACAACGAGAAACCAAGATGGTGACGGCTAGAAACCAAGATGGAGACAACCAGAAAACGAAATTGTGACGACAAGAAACCAAGATGGTGACGACCAAAAAACTAAATTGTGACGACAAGAAACCAAGATGGTGACGACCAAAAAACAAGATGGTGACGACTAGAAACCAAGATAGTGACGACCAAAAACCAAGATGGTGACAACCAAAAACCAAGATGGTGACAACCAGAAAACAAGATGGTGACGACTAGAAAACAAGACGATGAGAACCAGAAAACTAAATCGTGACGACCAGAAACCAAGATGGTGACGACCAGAAAACAAGACGATGACAACGACAAACCAAGATGGTGACGGCTAGAAACCAAGATGGTGACGACCAAAAAATTAAATCGTAACGACTAGAAACCAAGATGGTGACGACTAGAAACCAAGATGGTGACGACTAGAAACCAAGATGGTGACAACCAGAAAACAAGATGGTGACGACCAGAAAACAAGACGATGACAACCAGAAAGCAAGATGGTGACGACTAGAAACCAAGATGGTGACGACCAAAAAACAAGACGATGACAACGAGAAACCAAGATGGTGACGGCTAGAAACCAAGATGGTGACAACCAGAAAACTAAATTGTGACGACAAGAAACCAAGATGGTGACGACCAAAAAACTAAATTGTGACGACAAGAAACCAAGATGGTGACGACCAAAAAACAAGATGGTGACGACTAGAAACCAAGATGGTGACGACTAGAAACCAAGATGGTGACAACCAGAAAACAAGATGGTGACGACTAGAAAACAAGACGATGAGAACCAGAAACCAAGATGGTGACGACTAGAAACCAAGATGGTGACGACCAAAAAACTAAATCGTGACGACTAGAAACCAAGATGGTGACGACTAGAAACCAAGATGGTGACGACTAGAAACCAAGATGGTGACGACTAGAAACCAAGATGGTGACAACCAGAAAACAAGATGGTGACGACCAGAAAACAAGACGATGACAACCAGAAAGCAAGATGGTGACGACTAGAAACCAAGATGGTGACGACCAAAAAACAAGACGATGACAACCAGAAACCAAGATGGTGACGGCTAGAAACCAAGATGGTGACGACTAGAAACCAAGATAGTGACGACCAAAAACCAAGATGGTGACGACTAGAAAACAAGATGGTGAGGACTAGAAAACTAAATCGTGACGACCAGAAACCAAGATGGTGAAGACCAAAAAACTAAATCGTGACGACTAGAAATCAAGATGGTGACGACCAGAAAACAAGACGATGACAACGAGAAACCAAGATGGTGACGGCTAGAAACCAATATGGTGAGGACTAGAAAACTAAATTGTGACGACAAGAAACCAAGATGGTGACGACCAAAAAACTAAATTGTGACGACAAGAAACCAAGATGGTGACGACCAAAAAACAAGATGGTGACGACTAGAAACCAAGATGGTGACGGCAAGAAACCAAGATGGTGAAGACCAGAAAACTAAATTGTGACGACAAGAAACCAAGATGGTGACGACCAAAAAACTAAATTGTGACGACAAGAAACCAAGATGGTGACGACCAAAAAACAAGATGGTGACGACTAGAAACCAAGATGGTGACGACTAGAAACCAAGATGTTGACGACTAGAAACCAAGATGGTGACAACCAGAAAACAAGATGGTGACGACTAGAAAACAAGACGATGAGAACCAGAAAACAAGATGGTGACCACTAGAAACCAAGATGGTGACGACCAGAAAACAAGACGATGACAACGAGAAACCAAGATGGTGACGACCAGAAAACAAGACGATGACAACCAGAAAGCAAGATGGTGACGACCAGAAACCAAGATGGTGACGACCAAAAAACTAAATCGTGACGACTAGAAACCAAGATGGTGACGACCAGAAAACAAGACGATGACAACGAGAAACCAAGATGGTGACGGCTAGAAACCAAGATGGTGACAACCAGAAAACTAAATTGTGACGACAAGAAACCAAGATGGTGACGACCAAAAAACTAAATTGTGACGACAAGAAACCAAGATGGTGACGACCAAAAAACAAGATGGTGACGACTAGAAACCAAGATGGTGACGACTAGAAACCAAGATGGTGACAACCAGAAAACAAGATGGTGACGACTAGAAAACAAGACGATGAGAACCAGAAACCAAGATGGTGACGACTAGAAACCAAGATGGTGACGACCAAAAAACTAAATCGTGACGACTAGAAACCAAGATGGTGACGACTAGAAACCAAGATGGTGACGACTAGAAACCAAGATGGTGACAACTAGAAAACAAGATGGTGACGACTAGAAAACAAGACGATGACAACCAGAAAGCAAGATGGTGACGACTAGAAACCAAGATGGTGACGACCAAAAAACAAGACGATGACAACGAGAAACCAAGATGGTGACGGCTAGAAACCAAGATGGTGACGACTAGAAAACAAGATGGTGAGGACTAGAAAACTAAATCGTGACGACCAGAAACCAAGATGGTGAAGACCAAAAAACTAAATCGTGACGACTAGAAACCAAGATGGTGACGACCAGAAAACAAGACGATGACAACGAGAAACCAAGATGGTGACGGCTAGAAACCAAGATGGTGAAGACCAGAAAACTAAATTGTGACGACAAGAAACCAAGATGGTGACGACCAAAAAACTAAATCGTGACGACTAGAAACCAAGATGGTGACGACTAGAAACCAAGATGGTGACGACTAGAAACCAAGATGGTGACAACCAGAAAACAAGATGGTGACGACCAGAAAACAAGACGATGACAACCAGAAAGCAAGATGGTGACGACTAGAAACCAAGATGGTGACGACCAAAAAACAAGACGATGACAACGACAAACCAAGATGGTGACGGCTAGAAACCAAGATGGTGACGACTAGAAACCAAGATAGTGACGACCAAAAACCAAGATGGTGACGACTAGAAAACAAGATGGTGAGGACTAGAAAACTAAATCGTGACGACCAGAAACCAAGATGGTGAAGACCAAAAAACGAAATCGTGACGACTAGAAACCAAGATGGTGACGACCAGAAAACAAGACGATGACAACGAGAAACCAAGATGGTGACGGCTAGAAACCAAGATGGTGACGACTAGAAAACTAAATTGTGACGACAAGAAACCAAGATGGTGACGACCAAAAAACAAGATGGTGACGACTAGAAACCAAGATGGTGACGGCTAGAAACCAGGATGGTGAAGACCAGAAAACTAAATTGTGACGACAAGAAACCAAGATGGTGACGACCAAAAAACAAGATTGTGACGACTAGAAACCAAGATGGTGACGACTAGAAACCAAGATGTTGACGACTAGAAACCAAGATGGTGACAACCAGAAAACAAGATGGTGACGACTAGAAAACAAGACGATGAGAACCAGAAAACAAGATGGTGACGACTAGAAACCAAGATGGTGACGACCAGAAAACAAGACGATGACAACCAGAAAGCAAGATGGTGACGACTAGAAACCAAGATGGTGACGACTAGAAACCAAAATGCTGACGACTAGAAACCAAGATGGTGACGACTAGAAACCAAGATGGTGAGGACTAGAAAACTAAATCGTGACGACCAGAAACCAAGATGGTGACGACCAAAAAACTAAATCGTGACGACTAGAAACCAAGATGGTGACGACCAGAAAACAAGACGATGACAACGAGAAACCAAGATGGTGACAACTACAAACCAAGATGGTGACGACCAAAAAACAAGATGGTGACGACTAGAAACCAAGATGGTGACGACTGGAAACCAAGATGGTGACGACTAGAAACCAAGATGGTGACAACCAGAAAACAAGATGGTGACGACCAGAAAACAAGACGATGACAACCAGAAAGCAAGATGATGACGACTAGAAACCAAGATGGTGACTTTGACGACCCCTCCACACTACGTGGGGTGCCGTCTATTTGTGTGTGCTTTGTGAGTGTTCACAGGTTCCGGTGGTGAGGAGCCGCACCTGTCGGGGAGGTGACCTGCCTGATGAGCTACACCTGGGGAAAAGGTTATAGGAGGAACCCCGCCAGATACGTCTCCCTCACTCCTCTGGGCATTTTCTCTGCGGCAGTTTCGGGGACCTGATGCTGGTGTCTGTTTAGTTTGTTGTGTTCAAACAATAAACTATGTTATTCGTACCTCTCGTCTCGCCTCCCTGCTTTATGTTACAGTCCACGAGCCGGGTTGTAACAGAAACCTTTCTCTTGGACTAGAAACCAAGATAGTGACGACTAGAAACCAAGATCGTGACGACCAAAAAACAAGATGGTGACGACCAGAAAACAAGATGGTGATGTCTAGAAACCAAGATGGTGACGACTAGAAACCAAGTTGGTGACGACCAAAAACAAGATGGTAACGACTGGAAACCAAGATGGTGACGACCAAAAAACAAGATGGTAACGACTAGAAACCAAGATGGTGACGACCAAAAAACAAGATGTTGACAACCAGAAAACAAGATGGTGACGATAGGAAACCAAGATTGTGACGACCAGAAACCAAGATGGTGATGTCTAGAAACCAAGATCTTGACGACCAGAAACCAAGATGGTAACGACCAGAAACCAAGATGTTGACGACCAGAAACAAAGATGGTGACGAATAGAAACCAAGATGGTGACGACCAAAAAAAAAGATGGTGACGACAAGAAACCAAGATGGTGACGAATAGAAACCAAGATGCCATCTGCACCAAACAGAGAATTGTCTGCATTCTTTAAGGACAGGCCTATATGTCGCTGGGTGACATTAAAATAATGTAGATTGACGGATTGAATGGAGCACGTCTGCATCTGGTGGTGAAACCCTGAGTTACAGAAGGAGGATCCCTGAAGGATGACGTCAGTGAGCTGCAGACAGAAGGTAAAAGCAGCAGCTCAGAGTTTCAGCTCAGTGAGGAGAGCAGCACCTCACACACTTTGGATCTCTGTATTATACACATTGATATAGGACGCTCAGTTTGGATCATCTGTCTTATGTGTTCTCATGATGAAGAACATGTGTTCACTGTTATTGCCATGTTTAAAGTGACATCTCCATCCAGGTAATGCACTTCACTGCTCATGTTGTGATGCTTGAAGAACCACAGGAGGATCATGGTGAACTCTACTCACATTTCATATTTTATACTGACTGCATACTCTGACACGTTTTTTTTAAAATACCTTTATTTCCTGATCATTCTTGCTTTGTATTTTTGTATTATAGGTGCCAACGTGTTGCTGATTGTGGTTATCTGTGTGAACAGGAGCTTACATGAACCTATGTACCTTTTTCTGTGCAGCCTGTTTGTAAATGAACTGTATGGTAGTACAGGGTTGTCTCCATTCCTTCTGGTTCAGATCCTCTCTGACATTCACACTGTCTCTGCTCCGCTCTGCTTCCTTCAGATTTATTCTGTGTATTCATATGTTTTTGTGGAGTATCTAAATTTAGCAGCTATGTCTTATGACAGATATCTTGCTATCTGTTATCCTCTGCAATATAACACTCGTATGACGTCTAAAAAGATTACCGTACTTATAACTCTAACATGGTCAATGCCATGTATTGCCATTTTGATTTTGATTTCTTTGACTCTGTCTTTAACGCTGTGTGGGAACATACTCGATACAGTGTACTGCGGGAACTTCTCCATTGTTAAGCTGGCCTGCTCTGACACCAGGGTCAATAACATTTATGGACTCTTTTTTACGGTCATCTCCATCATCATTCCTCTGCTTTTAATCCTCTACACGTACATGAGGATCCTCAGAGTGTGTTTCTCTGGCTCCAAACAGACCAGACAGAAAGCTCTCAGTACCTGCACACCTCACCTCGCTTCCCTCATCAATTTCTCTTTTGGAGTCTTGTTTGAAGTATTACAGAGCAGGTTTGATATGAGCAGTGTTCCCAACATGCTGCGCATTTTATTATCCCTGTACTTTCTAACATGCCAGCCTCTCTTTACCCCAGTCCTGTACGGGCTGAAGATGTCTAAAATCCGCATCATATGTAAGCGCCTGTTGTACGGTGAAGTGTAGGTCATCAAGAGATTGCAGAGACAGAGAATGAAAGGACCCTGACTTCAGCAGTATTAACTCAAATGACGTGTCTCATTCACTGTGTGCAGAGGAAGGAAATGAAACGTGCAGCTGTACATGTGCTGAGCTTGATGCTGCTCTCTCTTTCTGTTTCTTCTCTTGCTTTTCACTTCTCATATCAGCCTCAGTGATTTTAGGAGAACCCTGAAAGGTCCATGCGTCCGGACGATAGGAGTGAAACTGAAGTTAAAGCTGAATGAAGCTCCTCGCTGTGATCAGACACAGAGCAGCTTCATATCAACTATGTTCCAAATATGTTGACAATATGTTCACCTTCGTATTCTCTAACATGTAATGTGTCCCAAATAGACATCCTGTGTAAGAATATGCTGCTAGCCTGTGTTGGGAATAACATGTAACAGGATGGTTCAGTTCGAGTCAGAAGAGGAATAAAAAATGCTTGCCTCAATGGTTATTCTTTTGTCCTCTAATTATATCCTCTCCTCGTACACGAGGATCCTCAGAGTGTGTTTCTCTGGTCGTAAGCAGAGCACACAGAAAGCTGCACACCTCACCACGCGTCCCTCATCAACTTATTTGAAGAATTGTAAAATATTACAGGCCCAACATGTTGAGTCTATTAAAACAAATATATAACTTCCTTACATGCCCACCTCTCTTCAATCCCATAATGTATGGCCTTATAAAGAAACAGTAAGATGTGTCAAAGTGTGTTTGCTTCTGAAGTGAAGATCAGTGGTTGTGTCAGGAAAAAATAAGCTATAAATGATCAAAGTGTGCTCCATCATTCAAAGTGAATATCTACAGATAGGGAACATTTAGTCAGCTTTTTTTATTTAAACCTCTAAAGCCCCAAGCCTGTTTTTCAGGTCTCAGGCTCCAAAATGACATTCCCAGAACAAATGAGCATATCTTCTAAAAGGGTTACATTAATAATCTTTTTCTCAAAGCAATGATAAACCTGTGAGTTGGATGTAGAAGAGTCAGAATCAATATAGATGTTTTTTATTTTAAAGTAAATTCAGATTGAACATAGTAAAAACATTTTAATGATAGTGTCCGTCCAAAAATAAACCATTACCTATAGTGAAAACCAGCCTTCAATAGACTAAAAGCTTTATCCAAACTATAACACATAAGTACCCTGTATCAAGATTGATGCAAAACAAGCGACATTTGACCTTTTTAGAGAGGTTTAGAAAAAAAAGAACACCTCTGGGGTCATTTGGGTGGATTTGCCGTTTATCTGGAACCCATTGGTCAATTTTGATGATTGACACCTCTTTTTAACCGTTAGAGCCAATAGAATCAAGGGGCTGATCCTAAATCCACATACACGTACACCATGAGGAGTGAGAGTGATGCGCATAAAGTTTGCCCAAATGTAAAGCTACGTTACACTCTGAAAACTGAAAACTGAAATTGCCATAAATGTGATGATGGATTATCAGAAATCATTTCAAAGTGACACATTGGATTAAACATTGGATTAACCTTCAGTAGCGTTTTTATCGTTTTAATGCCATTGAACATAAAAATAGACATCTTGGTCTAGAAACCAAGATGGTTACGACCAGAAAACCAAGATGGTTACGACCAGAAAACCAAGATGGTGACAACCAGAAAACAAGATGGTGACGACTAGAAAACAAGATGGTGACGACCAAAAAACTAAATGGTGACGACTAGAAACCAAGATGGTGACGACCCAAAAACTAAATGGTGACGACTAGAAAACAAGATGGTGATGTCTAGAAACCAAGATGGTGACGATGAAAAAACAAGATGGTGATGTCTAGAAACCAAGATGGTGAGGACCAAAAAACTAAATTGTGACGACTAGAAACCAAGATGGTGACAACTAGAAACCAAGATGGTGACGACTAGAAACCAAGATGGTGACTACCAAAAAACAAGATGGTGACAACTAGAAACTAAGATGGTGACGACTAGAAACCAAGATGGTGACGACTAGAAACCAAGATGGTGAGGACCAAAAAACTAAATTGTGACGACTAGAAACCAAGATGGTGACGACCAAAAAACAAGATGGTGACGACTAGAAAACAAGATGGTGATGTCTAGAAACCAAGATGGTGACAACTACAAACCAAGATGGTGACTTTGACACCCCTCCACACTACGTGGGGTGCCATCTATTTGTGTGTGCTTTGTGAATGTTCACAGGTTCCGGTGGTGATGAGCCGCACCTGTCGGGGAGGTGACGCTAGTGTCTGTTTAGTTTGTTGTGTTCAAACAATAAACTATATTATTCGTACCTCTCGTCTCGCCTCCCTGCTTTATGTTACAGCCCACGAGTCGGGTTGTGACAGAAACCTTTCACTTGGACTAGAAACCAAAATAGTGACGACTAGAAACCAAGATAGTGACGACTAAAAAAGAACATGGTGATGACTAGAAATAAAGATCGTGACGAATAGAAACCAAGATGGTGACGACTAGAAACCAAGATGGTGACGACCAAAAAACAAGACGATGACAACGAGAAACCAAGATGGTGACGGCTAGAAACCAAGATGGTGACAACCAGAAAACTAAATTGTGACGACAAGAAACCAAGATGGTGACGACCAAAAAACTAAATTGTGACGACAAGAAACCAAGATGGTGACGACCAAAAAACAAGATGGTGACGACTAGAAACCAAGATTGTGACGACTAGAAACCAAGATAGTGACGACCAAAAACAAAGATGGTGACAACCAGAAAACAAGATGGTGACGACTAGAAACCAAGATGGTGACGACTAGAAATCAAGATGGTGAGGACTAGAAAACTAAATCGTGACGACCAGAAACCAAGATGGTGACGACCAAAAAACTAAATTGTGACGACAAGAAACCAAGATGGTGACGACCAAAAAACTAAATTGTGACGACAAGAAACCAAGATGGTGACGACCAAAAAACAAGATGGTGACGACTAGAAACCAAGATGGTGACGACTAGAAACCAAGATGGTGACGACTAGAAACCAAGATGGTGACAACCAGAAAACAAGATGGTGACGACTTGAAAACAAGACGATGACAACGAGAAACCAAGACGGTGACGACCAGAAAACAAGACGATAACAACCAGAAAACAAGATGGTGACGACTAGAAACCAAGATGGTGACGACTAGAAACCAAGATAGTGACGACCAAAAACCAAGATGGTGACAACCAAAAACCAAGATGGTGACAACCAGAAAACAAGAAGGTGACGACTAGAAAACAAGACGATGAGAACCAGAAAACTAAATCGTGACGACCAGAAACCAAGATGGTGACGACCAGAAAACAAGACGATGACAACGACAAACCAAGATGGTGACGGCTAGAAACCAAGATGGTGACGACCAAAAAATTAAATCGTGACGACTAGAAACCAAGATGGTGACGACTAGAAACCAAGATGGTGACGACTAGAAACCAAGATGGTGACAACCAGAAAACAAGATGGTGAGGACCAGAAAACAAGACGATGACAACGAGAAACCAAGATGGTGACAACCAGAAAACTAAATTGTGACGACAAGAAACCAAGATGGTGACGACCAAAAAACTAAATTGTGACGACAAGAAACCAAGATGGTGACGACCAAAAAACAAGATGGTGACGACTAGAAACCAAGATGGTGACGACTTGAAAACAAGACGATGACAACGAGAAACCAAGATGGTGACGACCAGAAAACAAGACGATAACAACCAGAAAACAAGATGGTGACGACTAGAAACCAAGATGGTGACGACTAGAAACCAAGATAGTGACGACCAAAAACCAAGATGGTGACAACCAAAAACCAAGATGGTGACGACTAGAAACCAAGATTGTGACGACTAGAAACCAAGATAGTGACGACCAAAAACAAAGATGGTGACAACCAGAAAACAAGATGGTGACGACTAGAAACCAAGATGGTGACGACTAGAAATCAAGATGGTGAGGACTAGAAAACTAAATCGTGACGACCAGAAACCAAGATGGTGACGACCAAAAAACTAAATTGTGACGACAAGAAACCAAGATGGTGACGACCAAAAAACTAAATTGTGACGACAAGAAACCAAGATGGTGACGACCAAAAAACAAGATGGTGACGACTAGAAACCAAGATGGTGACGACTAGAAACCAAGATGGTGACGACTAGAAACCAAGATGGTGACAACCAGAAAACAAGATGGTGACGACTTGAAAACAAGACGATGACAACGAGAAACCAAGACGGTGACGACCAGAAAACAAGACGATAACAACCAGAAAACAAGATGGTGACGACTAGAAACCAAGATGGTGACGACTAGAAACCAAGATAGTGACGACCAAAAACCAAGATGGTGACAACCAAAAACCAAGATGGTGACAACCAGAAAACAAGATGGTGACGACTAGAAAACAAGACGATGAGAACCAGAAAACTAAATCGTGACGACCAGAAACCAAGATGGTGACGACCAGAAAACAAGACGATGACAACGACAAACCAAGATGGTGACGGCTAGAAACCAAGATGGTGACGACCAAAAAATTAAATCGTGACGACTAGAAACCAAGATGGTGACGACTAGAAACCAAGATGGTGACGACTAGAAACCAAGATGGTGACAACCAGAAAACAAGATGGTGAGGACCAGAAAACAAGACGATGACAACGAGAAACCAAGATGGTGACAACCAGAAAACTAAATTGTGACGACAAGAAACCAAGATGGTGACGACCAAAAAACTAAATTGTGACGACAAGAAACCAAGATGGTGACGACCAAAAAACAAGATGGTGACGACTAGAAACCAAGATGGTGACGACTTGAAAACAAGACGATGACAACGAGAAACCAAGATGGTGACGACCAGAAAACAAGACGATAACAACCAGAAAACAAGATGGTGACGACTAGAAACCAAGATGGTGACGACTAGAAACCAAGATAGTGACGACCAAAAACCAAGATGGTGACAACCAAAAACCAAGATGGTGACAACCAGAAAACAAGATGGTGACGACTAGAAAACAAGACGATGAGAACCAGAAAACTAAATCGTGACGACCAGAAACCAAGATGGTGACGACCAGAAAACAAGACGATGACAACGACAAACCAAGATGGTGACGGCTAGAAACCAAGATGGTGACAACCAGAAAACAAGATGGTGACGACCAGAAAACAAGACGATGACAACCAGAAAGCAAGATGGTGACGACTAGAAACCAAGATGGTGACGACCAAAAAACAAGACGATGACAACGAGAAACCAAGATGGTGACGGCTAGAAACCAAGATGGTGACAACCAGAAAACTAAATTGTGACGACAAGAAACCAAGATGGTGACGACCAAAAAACTAAATTGTGACGACAAGAAACCAAGATGGTGACGACCAAAAAACAAGATGGTGACGACTAGAAACCAAGATGGTGACGACTAGAAACCAAGATGGTGACAACCAGAAAACAAGATGGTGACGACTAGAAAACAAGACGATGAGAACCAGAAACCAAGATGGTGACGACTAGAAACCAAGATGGTGACGACCAAAAAACTAAATCGTGACGACTAGAAACCAAGATGGTGACGACTAGAAACCAAGATGGTGACGACTAGAAACCAAGATGGTGACGACTAGAAACCAAGATGGTGACAACCAGAAAACAAGATGGTGACGACCAGAAAACAAGACGATGACAACCAGAAAGCAAGATGGTGACGACTAGAAACCAAGATGGTGACGACCAAAAAACAAGACGATGACAACCAGAAACCAAGATGGTGACGGCTAGAAACCAAGATGGTGACGACTAGAAACCAAGATAGTGACGACCAAAAACCAAGATGGTGACGACTAGAAACCAAGATGGTGACGACCAAAAAACAAGACGATGACAACGAGAAACCAAGATGGTGACGGCTAGAAACCAAGATGGTGACAACCAGAAAACTAAATTGTGACGACAAGAAACCAAGATGGTGACGACCAAAAAACTAAATTGTGACGACAAGAAACCAAGATGGTGACGACCAAAAAACAAGATGGTGACGACTAGAAACCAAGATGGTGACGACTAGAAACCAAGATGGTGACAACCAGAAAACAAGATGGTGACGACTAGAAAACAAGACGATGAGAACCAGAAACCAAGATGGTGACGACTAGAAACCAAGATGGTGACGACCAAAAAACTAAATCGTGACGACTAGAAACCAAGATGGTGACGACTAGAAACCAAGATGGTGACGACTAGAAACCAAGATGGTGACGACTAGAAACCAAGATGGTGACAACCAGAAAACAAGATGGTGACGACCAGAAAACAAGACGATGACAACCAGAAAGCAAGATGGTGACGACTAGAAACCAAGATGGTGACGACCAAAAAACAAGACGATGACAACCAGAAACCAAGATGGTGACGGCTAGAAACCAAGATGGTGACGACTAGAAACCAAGATAGTGACGACCAAAAACCAAGATGGTGACGACTAGAAAACAAGATGGTGAGGACTAGAAAACTAAATCGTGACGACCAGAAACCAAGATGGTGAAGACCAAAAAACTAAATCGTGACAACTAGAAACCAAGATGGTGACGACCAGAAAACAAGACGATGACAACGAGAAACCAAGATGGTGACGGCTAGAAACCAATATGGTGAGGACTAGAAAACTAAATTGTGACGACAAGAAACCAAGATGGTGACGACCAAAAAACAAGATGGTGACGACTAGAAACCAAGATGGTGACGGCAAGAAACCAAGATGGTGAAGACCAGAAAACTAAATTGTGACGACAAGAAACCAAGATGGTGACGACCAAAAAACTAAATTGTGACGACAAGAAACCAAGATGGTGACGACTAGAAACCAAGATGGTGACGACTAGAAACCAAGATGGTGACAACCAGAAAACAAGATGGTGACGACTAGAAAACAAGACGATGACAACCAGAAAGCAAGATGGTGACGACTAGAAACCAAGATGGTGACGACCAAAAAACAAGACGATGACAACGAGAAACCAAGATGGTGACGGCTAGAAACCAAGATGGTGACGACTAGAAAACAAGATGGTGAGGACTAGAAAACTAAATCGTGACGACCAGAAACCAAGATGGTGAAGACCAAAAAACTAAATCGTGACGACTAGAAACCAAGATGGTGACGACCAGAAAACAAGACGATGACAACGAGAAACCAAGATGGTGACGGCTAGAAACCAAGATGGTGAAGACCAGAAAACTAAATTGTGACGACAAGAAACCAAGATGGTGACGACCAAAAAACTAAATCGTGACGACTAGAAACCAAGATGGTGACGACTAGAAACCAAGATGGTGACGACTAGAAACCAAGATGGTGACAACCAGAAAACAAGATGGTGACGACCAGAAAACAAGACGATGACAACCAGAAAGCAAGATGGTGACGACTAGAAACCAAGATGGTGACGACCAAAAAACAAGACGATGACAACGAGAAACCAAGATGTTGACGGCTAGAAACCAAGATGGTGACGACTAGAAACCAAGATAGTGACGACCAAAAACCAAGATGGTGACGAATAGAAAACAAGATGGTGAGGACTAGAAAACTAAATCGTGACGACCAGAAACCAAGATGGTGAAGACCAAAAAACGAAATCGTGACGACTAGAAACCAAGATGGTGACGACCAGAAAACAAGACGATGACAACGAGAAACCAAGATGGTGACGGCTAGAAACCAAGATGGTGACGACTAGAAAACTAAATTGTGACGACAAGAAACCAAGATGGTGACGACCAAAAAACTAAATTGTGACGACAAGAAACCAAGATGGTGACGACCGAAAAACAAGATGGTGACGACAAGAAACCAAGATGGTGACGACCAAAAAACAAGATGGTGACGACTAGAAACCAAGATGGTGACGACTAGAAACCAAGATGTTGACGACTAGAAACCAAGATGGTGACAACCAGAAAACAAGATGGTGACGACTAGAAAACAAGACGATGAGAACCAGAAAACAAGATGGTGACGACTAGAAACCAAGATGGTGACGACCAGAAAACAAGATGATGACAACGAGAAACCAAGATGGTGACGACCAGAAAACAAGACGATGACAACCAGAAAGCAAGATGGTGACGACTAGAAACCAAGATGGTGACGACTAGAAACCAAAATGCTGACGACTAGAAACCAAGATGGTGACGACTAGAAACCAAGATGGTGAGGACTAGAAAACTAAATCGTGACGACCAGAAACCAAGATGGTGACGACCAAAAAACTAAATCGTGACGACTAGAAACCAAGATGGTGACGACCAGAAAACAAGACGATGACAACGAGAAACCAAGATGGTGACAACTACAAACCAAGATGGTGACGACCAAAAAACAAGATGGTGACGACTAGAAACCAAGATGGTGACGACTGGAAACCAAGATGGTGACGACTAGAAACCAAGATGGTGACAACCAGAAAACAAGATGGTGACGACCAGAAAACAAGACGATGACAACCAGAAAGCAAGATGATGACGACTAGAAACCAAGATGGTGACGACTAGAAACCAAGATGGTGACGGCTAGAAACCAGGATGGTGAAGACCAGAAAACTAAATTGTGACGACAAGAAACCAAGATGGTGACGACCAAAAAACAAGATGGTGACGACTAGAAACCAAGATGGTGACGACTAGAAACCAAGATGTTGACGACTAGAAACCAAGATGGTGACAACCAGAAAACAAGATGGTGACGACTAGAAAACAAGACGATGAGAACCAGAAAACAAGATGGTGACGACTAGAAACCAAGATGGTGACGACCAGAAAACAAGATGATGACAACGAGAAACCAAGATGGTGACGACCAGAAAACAAGACGATGACAACCAGAAAGCAAGATGGTGACGACTAGAAACCAAGATGGTGACGACTAGAAACCAAAATGCTGACGACTAGAAACCAAGATGGTGACGACTAGAAACCAAGATGGTGAGGACTAGAAAACTAAATCGTGACGACCAGAAACCAAGATGGTGACGACCAAAAAACTAAATCGTGACGACTAGAAACCAAGATGGTGACGACCAGAAAACAAGACGATGACAACGAGAAACCAAGATGGTGACAACTACAAACCAAGATGGTGACGACCAAAAAACAAGATGGTGACGACTAGAAACCAAGATGGTGACGACTGGAAACCAAGATGGTGACGACTAGAAACCAAGATGGTGACAACCAGAAAACAAGATGGTGACGACCAGAAAACAAGACGATGACAACCAGAAAGCAAGATGATGACGACTAGAAACCAAGATGGTGACTTTGACGACCCCTCCACACTACGTGGGGTGCCGTCTATTTGTGTGTGCTTTGTGAGTGTTCACAGGTTCCGGTGGTGAGGAGCCGCACCTGTCGGGGAGGTGACCTGCCTGATGAGCTACACCTGGGGAAAAGGTTATAGGAGGAACCCCGCCAGATACGTCTCCCTCACTCCTCTGGGCATTTTCTCTGCGGCAGTTTCGGGGACCTGATGCTGGTGTCTGTTTAGTTTGTTGTGTTCAAACAATAAACTATGTTATTCGTACCTCTCGTCTCGCCTCCCTGCTTTATGTTACAGTCCACGAGCCGGGTTGTAACAGAAACCTTTCTCTTGGACTAGAAACCAAGATAGTGACGACTAGAAACCAAGATCGTGACGACCAAAAAACAAGATGGTGACGACCAGAAAACAAGATGGTGATGTCTAGAAAGCAAGATGGTGACGACTAGAAAACAAGACGGTGACGACCAGAAAACAAGATGGTGACGACTAGAAACCAAGATGGTGACGACTGGAAACCAAGATGGTGACGACTAGAAACCAAGATGGTGACGACTAGAAACCAAGATGGTGACGACCAAAAACAAGATGGTAACGACTGGAAACCAAGATGGTGACGACCAAAAAACAAGATGGTAACGACTAGAAACCAAGATGGTGACGACCAAAAAACAAGATGTTGACAACCAGAAAACAAGATGGTGACGATAGGAAACCAAGATTGTGACGACCAGAAACCAAGATGGTGATGTCTAGAAACCAAGATCTTGACGACCAGAAACCAAGATGGTAACGACCAGAAACCAAGATGTTGACGACCAGAAACAAAGATGGTGACGAATAGAAACCAAGATGGTGACGACCAAAAAAAAAGATGGTGACGACAAGAAACCAAGATGGTGACGAATAGAAACCAAGATGCCATCTGCACCAAACAGAGAATTGTCTGCATTCTTTAAGGACAGGCCTATATGTCGCTGGGTGACATTAAAATAATGTAGATTGACGGATTGAATGGAGCACGTCTGCATCTGGTGGTGAAACCCTGAGTTACAGAAGGAGGATCCCTGAAGGATGACGTCAGTGAGCTGCAGACAGAAGGTAAAAGCAGCAGCTCAGAGTTTCAGCTCAGTGAGGAGAGCAGCACCTCACACACTTTGGATCTCTGTATTATACACATTGATATAGGACGCTCAGTTTGGATCATCTGTCTTATGTGTTCTCATGATGAAGAACATGTGTTCACTGTTATTGCCATGTTTAAAGTGACATCTCCATCCAGGTAATGCACTTCACTGCTCATGTTGTGATGCTTGAAGAACCACAGGAGGATCATGGTGAACTCTACTCACATTTCATATTTTATACTGACTGCATACTCTGACACGTTTTTTTTAAAATACCTTTATTTCCTGATCATTCTTGCTTTGTATTTTTGTATTATAGGTGCCAACGTGTTGCTGATTGTGGTTATCTGTGTGAACAGGAGCTTACATGAACCTATGTACCTTTTTCTGTGCAGCCTGTTTGTAAATGAACTGTATGGTAGTACAGGGTTGTCTCCATTCCTTCTGGTTCAGATCCTCTCTGACATTCACACTGTCTCTGCTCCGCTCTGCTTCCTTCAGATTTATTCTGTGTATTCATATGTTTTTGTGGAGTATCTAAATTTAGCAGCTATGTCTTATGACAGATATCTTGCTATCTGTTATCCTCTGCAATATAACACTCGTATGACGTCTAAAAAGATTACCGTACTTATAACTCTAACATGGTCAATGCCATGTATTGCCATTTTGATTTTGATTTCTTTGACTCTGTCTTTAACGCTGTGTGGGAACATACTCGATACAGTGTACTGCGGGAACTTCTCCATTGTTAAGCTGGCCTGCTCTGACACCAGGGTCAATAACATTTATGGACTCTTTTTTACGGTCATCTCCATCATCATTCCTCTGCTTTTAATCCTCTACACGTACATGAGGATCCTCAGAGTGTGTTTCTCTGGCTCCAAACAGACCAGACAGAAAGCTCTCAGTACCTGCACACCTCACCTCGCTTCCCTCATCAATTTCTCTTTTGGAGTCTTGTTTGAAGTATTACAGAGCAGGTTTGATATGAGCAGTGTTCCCAACATGCTGCGCATTTTATTATCCCTGTACTTTCTAACATGCCAGCCTCTCTTTACCCCAGTCCTGTACGGGCTGAAGATGTCTAAAATCCGCATCATATGTAAGCGCCTGTTGTACGGTGAAGTGTAGGTCATCAAGAGATTGCAGAGACAGAGAATGAAAGGACCCTGACTTCAGCAGTATTAACTCAAATGACGTGTCTCATTCACTGTGTGCAGAGGAAGGAAATGAAACGTGCAGCTGTACATGTGCTGAGCTTGATGCTGCTCTCTCTTTCTGTTTCTTCTCTTGCTTTTCACTTCTCATATCAGCCTCAGTGATTTTAGGAGAACCCTGAAAGGTCCATGCGTCCGGACGATAGGAGTGAAACTGAAATTAAAGCTGAATGAAGCTCCTCGCTGTGATCAGACACAGAGCAGCTTCATATCAACTATGTTCCAAATATGTTGACAATATGTTCACCTTCGTATTCTCTAACATGTAATGTGTCCCAAATAGACATCCTGTGTAAGAATATGCTGCTAGCCTGTGTTGGGAATAACATGTAACAGGATGGTTCAGTTCGAGTCAGAAGAGGAATAAAAAATGCTTGCCTCAATGGTTATTCTTTTGTCCTCTAATTATATCCTCTCCTCGTACACGAGGATCCTCAGAGTGTGTTTCTCTGGTCGTAAGCAGAGCACACAGAAAGCTGCACACCTCACCACGCGTCCCTCATCAACTTATTTGAAGAATTGTAAAATATTACAGGCCCAACATGTTGAGTCTATTAAAACAAATATATAACTTCCTTACATGCCCACCTCTCTTCAATCCCATAATGTATGGCCTTATAAAGAAACAGTAAGATGTGTCAAAGTGTGTTTGCTTCTGAAGTGAAGATCAGTGGTTGTGTCAGGAAAAAATAAGCGATAAATGATCAAAGTGTGCTCCATCATTCAAAGTGAATATCTACAGATAGGGAACATTTAGTCCGCTTTTTTTATTTAAACCTCTAAAGCCCCAAGCCTGTTTTTCAGGTCTCAGGCTCCAAAATGACATTCCCAGAACAAAGTTAGCATATCTTCTAAAAGGGTTACATTAATAATCTTTTTCTCAAAGCAATGATAAACCTGTGAGTTGGATGTAGAAGAGTCAGAATCAATATAGATGTTTTTTATTTTAAAGTAAATTCAGATTGAACATAGTAAAAACATTTTAATGATAGTGTCCGTCCAAAAATAAACCATTACCTATAGTGAAAACCAGCCTTCAATAGACTAAAAGCTTTATCCAAACTATAACACATAAGTACCCTGTATCAAGATTGATGCAAAACAAGCGACATTTGACCTTTTTAGAGAGGTTTAGAAAAAAAAGAACACCTCTGGGGTCATTTGGGTGGATTTGCCGTTTCTCTGGAACCCATTGGTCAATTTTGATGATTGACACCTCTTTTTAACCGTTAGAGCCAATAGAATCGAGGGGCTGATCCTAAATCCACATACACGTACACCATGAGGAGTGAGAGTGATGCGCATAAAGTTTGCCCAAATGTAAAGCTACGTTACACTCTGAAAACTGAAAACTGAAATTGCCATAAATGTGATGATGGATTATCAGAAATCATTTCAAAGTGACACACACACATTGGATTAAACATTGGATTAACCTTCAGGAGCGTTTTTATCGTTTTGATGCCATTGAACACAACTTTTGATCAGAACAACAGCAAAGGTAAGAATATTATGATGTCTGGGTTTGCTTCCCATGCCACGAGTCCTGGTCGCTCAGTGATGATACTGATATTTCTGGAATCTGTGGAATCTCAGATTGCTAGCTGATGTCTTGTTTGTGCAGATCCAATAGGTGGTCGAGTGTTTCTGCCGTGAGTTCTGTGCTAAGTGTGTTAGCATTCTTTCGCTCAGGGCTAATTCAGAGGCTCAGCGTTAGACTTGTGTTTCATTTGGCTAAAAATTGTTCATATCGTCAGTTAGCTGAGTTTCTTCCTGTTAAGTGGATAGGACACATTCATAGTTTGTTAAATGTTAAGAAGCCCTCAGACGCTGTTTCTTGCAAGAGAACTGGGACTGTGACAGTTCTAATGAATTCAAAAGATTGGGTCCGGCAGAATATGAGTTTGACACTTTATATTACATATATTGTTGGTTGATTGTCATTTGCCAAATGAGCTTTGCCCACATTAATACCATTAGGATCAGAAATGTTCATATGTTTATAGAAGTCAGACTTGAATCTCTTTATCCTCTTAGAGAGCGTCTTGCATGTCAAATTATTATTTATTCCTCCACGTGTTCCCTCGCGTCCGTGACCAATTACAGCCCAGCAAAATCTGGCATATACGCCATCTTTTTGGTTCATCAATATTTGGTTTATATCTAAGTAAAAATCATCCTGATATGAAAATAAATTGTTAATTTTGTAAATGTTGCATACATTTAGACTAAAATAGAATTGGAACCAGCTTATGTTTTAGGTCGGATATGTGTTGTCTTGAGGTCAGCGGGTCTGTATTAATTTCTTTCTGACTATTAATTCAAACCTTCTAATTGACCTATCAGAAGCTATTGAGTCTATGCAAGTTTACCGCCAGGCTCGGATCCACCTGGATCAGCAAGGTCTCACCTCTACTAACTCCTGAAGAACCAGGTTGAATGAACTTCTGTTTTAAGGCAGACGACTTACCAAATTTGTTTAAGCGATCCCTTAGGATTCTAGTATCTGTAATGAGGTGTGGCCCTATCTAAGTGTGTGCAATCTTACCCTAAATCAGGAGAGAACAGCTCATAATTAATTTAGGTTAACAGCTAAGAGAAGCAGAAGCAAGTACACACCAACATACCCATATACTCTTTCATGTCTATATTTATGCCCCTTTTCCACCAAACCGATTCCAGAGCCAGTTCTGGGCTACAGCCTGATTTAGTTCTGGTTCTTCCTGTTTCCACCGCAGCGGAGCCGGCCCTAAGCACCAAAAACCGGTTCTTAGCTGACCCCACTCGCAAGAACCAAGAACCAAGAACCAAGAACCAAGAACCAAGAACCAATACTTCTATTTTACGTCGGAGGGTGGGATTAACCTAATGAACAACAACAAAATGCTGCAAATTCTGTTCAGCAACACAGACAACTAGGAGCCAGGATGGATGCGAGTGAATCAGAATCAGAATACCTTTATTAGTCCCACGGAAGGGGCATTTGCGTAGTTACAGCAGGGAAAAGTGCCACAGACAGCTTAATGTTACATATGTTATATATGTTACATGCATTAAAAAAAGTACTAAGTTATGATATAATAAAAAAAATAATACAAAATAAAAAGTTAAATAACAACAAAGCTAAAGCTGGCCTATTACAGCTACTGAGCTTGCAAGTAAACAAACGATAGATCTAGCATGCTAATGCTAGACAGCATGTATCTCCATGGCAACGAACGTTAACGCTGTCGATATGAGGGATGTCCGCGCCGTGTGGGTGTCATAAGAAGGCACGTAAACATTTATGTGATGACACAAACGATGACGCAGCTTCACTAGAGCTTCACTCGGGCTGTGAGCAATGGAAACACAAATGGTGCTACAGAGAAGAACCGGTTCAGCACCAGAAATGCACAAGAACGGATCTTGAACCGGATCCGGTTTGGTGGAACAGGGGCATTAGTATATAAGTATAGAGCTTCCTGAAATATAAAGCATTTGAAATTGTGGAATATAACAAAAAACAAGATGTTGATGACTAGAAACCAAGATGGTGAAGACCGAAAAACAAGATGTTGATGACGAGAAACCAAGATGTTGATGACCAGAAACCAAGATGGTGACGACTAGAAACCAAAATGCAGACGACTAGAAACCAAGATGGTGAAGACCGAAAAACAAGATCGTGATGACTAGAAACTAAGATGGTGACAACCAAAAAACAAGATGTTGACGACTAGAAACCAAGATGGTAATGAGCAGAAACCAAGATGGTGACGACTAGAAACCAAGATGGTGACGACAAGAAACCAAGATGGTGAAGACTAGAAACCAAGATTGTGACAACAAGAAACAAAGATCGTGACCAATAGAAACCAAGATGTTGACGACCAAAAACCAAGATGGTGACGACCAGAAACCAACATGGTGACGACCAGAAACCAAGATGGTGACGACCAAAAAACAAGATGGTGACGACTAGAAACCAAGATGGTGACGACCAAAAAACAATATGGTGACGACTAGAAACCAAGTTTGTGACGACCGAAAAAGAAAATGGTTACGACAAGAAAAAAATATCGTGACGACCAAAAACCAAGAAGTTGACGACCAGAAAATAAGATGGTAATGACTAGAAACCAAGATGGTGATGACCAAAAACCAAGATCGTGACGACAAGAAACCAAGATGGTGACGACCAACAAACGACATCGTGACGACTGGAAACCAAGATGGTGACAACTAGAAACCAAGATGGTGAAAAGTAGAAACCAAGATGGTGACGACCAAAAACCAAGATGGTGATGTCTAGAATCCAAGATGGTGTAGCGGCCAAAATCATATAGAACTAAAACAGATAACTTAACAGCCACTGAGGCACTAGTTAGCGGATATTACGCAGGGCAATGATCCCTTGTCTTTTAATAACATTTGTCGTGCCATGAGAGCGGCCATGTCAGCCTCAGCCTTGATTATTGCCCTGCGTAATATCCGCTAACTAGTGCCTCAGCGGCTGTTAAGTTATCTGTTTTAGTTCTATATGATTTTGGCCGCTACAAAGTAAAAAACCGTGCCGTGAAAGCGGACTTGTTTTTTGAAGTTATTTTTTGTGGATTATTGGATTGCCCGCGTTTGAAGTGGAGTATTGGATTTCACTTTAAAAGACACACCGGGCCCTGGACGGACTTCAACAACGACACAGGAACATGGGCGGTATGTGAACATTTTCTCCAGTGGCTGTATAGGAAAACGGCCTCACTATTGGAGTGCTGGAGTCATTGTTTCGCCGCATATGAATGAACAGTGGAAAAAGTTTAAAGAATAGTTGGACCGTGGAACAGGTGCACACAGTGATTACGCACTCTGACGCGCAGGCATGCGCATGCATCAACGTTTTCTCCTGTGGATTAAAATAACAAATTTGAATATTTAAATAACACCAATCAAAGAGAAATTATGCAAGACGCCACATCACAGGACAGTGGTGGATCTTCTGAAGAGGTAAATCCTAAGGACATTGCACCACACATGTTATGTTTAAAGGACAATATTTCCAGACCACAGAATGTAGTCAGATTATCATACAGATCATCTGCAATAATCAAAGCTGAAGATGATTTAGCAGTCCTTAAAGAACACATGGCTGCATTGAAGAAGAAGCATGCATTGGAGATCCAAGAGGAGGTGATTAGAAAAGAAAAGGAAAAACTTGCTTTTGAACTCAAACTGTCTGCACTCAATGACAAACTTGACATCCTGAGAATCCACTCAAGGCGTGAATCCAAAGGATCTGTTGAAAAGGGTAACAAACAGAAATATGAGAAGATAAAGTTTCCTTCTGCCCCAAACTGTTTTTCTCTCCAGCACAACCATCACTCACAGGATACATGTTCAAGCTTCAATATGCAAATACATAATGAGGAAACAAATTCCATAAAAGTGGATGGATCTAGTTTTGTTTGCCCTGCTGGTCACATAATCAAAGACTATTGGAGATATTTGAAGTGCAGTGTGTGTCACCAGAAGCAACGGTCAGCCATTCACATTGAAGATGAGGATACAGGCACATCCTTCAACAAAGCACATGTTTCACCTGGACAGTCAGAGACAAGTGTCGGGGCCGGTGGACCTGGAGAGGACAATGGATTCAGCTCTAGCTGGCCTGTTGTAGTAACCTCCCAAGAAAAAACATCAACAGTGCAATGGGAAAAGCACACAGAGAGTGAGGAGCAGGGAAGAAACCACAAAGAGGAGACCAGCTCCAAGATATCAGAGAGTCAACAAAGTCATACACATCAGACCGAAACACAGGTTGAAGAAATGCTTTCCAACCTCAAGATAGATGGTGTGAACAGTGATGGAAAAACAGAGGAGCCTCCTTATGAAGAGGATTTGGATGACGGAGTGAGTGGAAAAGGCTCAGAAAATAATTTCCAACGGGCGATATGTTCTTCATTGCAAATACAAGTGGACCCTGGATGAAGGGAAGGACGGACGGAAAAGGATTGGTCAGCTCTGTGAGCCCCAAATGAAGACCAGTGTCATGGAGAGACTGCTTTGAAGATCCGCCTGCTCCTGGATGCAGCAGCGTAGCATGAACATTTATTCTTTGTTTCTTTAGTTTAGACTATTTTTTTTTCTCTCCATTTCTTTTCCAGGAAGCTGTTGCCTGAAAACTATGCAGATGATTATTTGTATGGATAGGATAAAGATAGAGTATAGCTCCATTTATATATATTTAAGTAATTGTGTGTTTACACTGGCCACAATTAGGGGCCGGAATGTTGGAGCTATATATCTCTTTATATTATTTAATAGTTTAACATTTATTTTCTTGCTGTTTATAGTGTTTATTATTATAATGTATTTATATGTATTCTTAGTTAGCGTCATAAGTTAAAGTAGTTTATATGCTTTTATTTTGAAGGCATGTTTTGGGCACTGGGTGATTAGAGCACCTGGTGTAATTGTATATATTGGAGACAGGTGGGTTGTGGGAGCCAGAGCACTAGTAGGCAAACAGGTTTTTACCAGGGTTTTTCCAACCACAAGAAAGGAAAGCCATAGGAAAGGCTTAAAGGAACCAACCATAGGAAACCTGTTCATTGTCAATGATATTGGATCATAATAAATGCACAACGGAGATTCTTGTCTGGACCTGGATCATTGCCCTGCGTAATATCCGCTAACTAGTGCCTCAGCGGCTGTTAAGTTATCTGTTTTAGTTCTATATGATTTTGGTCGCTACAGATGGTGACAACCAAAAAACAAGATGGTGACAACTAAATACCAAGATCGTGATGACTAGAAACCAAGATGATGACGACTAGAAACCAAGATGGTGACGACCAAAAACCAAGATGGTGACGACCTAAAAACAAGATGTTGACATCTAGAAACCAAGATGGTGATGACTAGAAACCAAGATGGTGACGACAAAAAAACAAGACGATGACAACGAGAAACCAAGATGGTGACAACTAAAAACTAAATCGTGACGACTAGAAACCAAGATGGTGATGACTAGAAACCAAGATGGTGATGACCAAAAAACAATATGGTGACAACTAGAAACCAAGATGGTGTCGACCAAAAAACAAGATGGTGACGACTAGAAACCAAGATGCAGACGACTAGAAACCAAGATGGTGACGTACAGAAACCAAGATGCAGACGAATAGAAACCAAGATGGTAACGACTAGAAACCAAGATGGTGACGGCTAGAAACCAAGATGGTGACGACTAGAAAACAAGATGGTGAGGACCAGAAACCAAGATGGTGACGACTAGAAACCAAGATGGTGACGAACAGAAACCAAGATGATGACGACTAGAAACCAAGATGGTGACGACTAGAAACCAAGATGGTGATGACCAGAAACCAAGATGGTGACGACTAGAAACCAAGATGCAGACGAATAGAAACCAAGATGCCATCTGCACCAAACATAGAATTGTCTGTATTCTTTAAGGACAGGCCTATACGTTGCTGGGTTAAAATAACGTGGATTGACAGATTGAATAGAGCACGTCTGCATCTGGTGGTGAAACCCTGAGTTACAGAAGGAGGATCCCTGAAGGATGACGTCAGTGAGCTGCAGACAGAAGGTAAAAGCAGCAGCTCAGAGTTTCAGCTCAGTGAGGAGAGCAGCACCTCACACACTCTGGATCTCTGTATTATACACATTGATATAGGACGCTCAGTTTCGGATCATCTGTCTTATGTGTTCTCATGATGAAGAACATGTGTTTACTGTTATTGCCATGTTTAAAGTGACATGTACATCCAGGTAATGCACTGCTCGTGTTGTGATGCTTGAAGAACCACAGGAGGATCATGGTGAACTCTACAGAAGCTTCTTATTTTATACTGACTGCATACTTCGACACAGGATTTTTTAAGTACTTGTTCTTCATGATTGTCATGTGCTTGTATGCGTGTATTTTAGGTGCCAACGTGTTGCTGATTGTGGTTATCTGTGTGAACAGGAGCTTACATGAACCTATGTACCTTTTTCTGTGCAGCCTGTTTGTAAATGAACTGTATGGTAGTACAGGGTTGTTTCCATTCCTTCTGGTTCAGATCCTCTCTGACATCCACACTGTCTCTGCTCCGCTCTGCTTCCTGCAGATTGTTTGTATTTATTCATATGCAAGTATACAATTTACTAACTTAGCCGTCATGTCTTATGACAGATATCTTGCTATCTGTTATCCTCTGCAATATAACTCACGTATGACTTCTAACAGGGTTTCCATGTTTATTGCAGTGTCATGGTTATATCCATTTATTGCCATTTGGATTATGGTGTCTCTGACTCTTTCTCTGCAGCTGTGTGGGAACATCATTAACAAAGTTTACTGTGATAACTTTTCCATTGTTAAGCTGGCCTGCCATGACACTACGGTCAATAATGTGTATGGAATCTTTATTACTTTTTTCTTAATCATGTTTCCTGTTTCTCTCACTTTGATCTCGTACATGAGGATCCTCAGAGTGTGTTTCTCTGGCTCCAAACAGACCAGACATAAAGCTCTCAGTACCTGCACACCTCACCTCGCTTCCCTGCTTAATGTGTCTTTTGGGTCTTGCTTCGAAATATTACAGAACAGATTTGACATGAAATATGTGCCGAATATATTGCGCATTTTATTATCCCTGTACTTTCTAACATGCCAGCCTCTCTTTACCCCAGTCCTGTACGGGCTGAAGATGTCTAAAATCCGCATCATATGTAAGCGCCTGTTGTACGGTGAAGTGTAGGTCATCAAGAGATTGCAGAGACAGAGAATGAAAGGACCCTGACTTCAGCAGTATTAACTCTAATGACGTGTCTCGTTCACTGTGTGCAGAGGAAGGAAATGAAACGTGCAGCTGTACATGTGCTGAGCTTGATGCTGCTCTCTCTTTCTGTTTCTTCTCTTGCTTTTCACTTCTCATATCAGCCTCAGTGATTTTAGGAGAACCCTGAAAGGTCCATGAGTCCGGACGTTAGGAGTGAAACTGAAGTTAAAGCTGAATGAAGCTCCTCGCTGTGATCAGACACAGAGCAGCTTCATATCAACTATGTTCCCAATATGTTGACAATATCTTCACCTTCGTATTCTCTAACATGTAATGTGTCCCAAATAGACATCCTGTGTAAGAATCTGCTGCTAGCCTGTGTTGGGAATAACATGTAACAGGATGGTTCAGTTTGAGTCAGAAGAGGAATCAAAAATGCTTGCCTCAATGGTTATTCTTTTGTCCTCTAATTCTATCCTCTCCTCGTACACGAGGATCCTCAGAGTGTGTTTCTCTGGTCGTAAGCAGAGCACACAGAAAGCTGCACACCTCACCACGCTTCCCTCATCAACTTATTTGAAGAATTGTAAAATATTACAGGCCCAACATGTTGAGTCTATTAAAACAAATATATAACTTCCTTACATGCCCACCTCTCTTCAATCCCATAATGTATGGCCTTATAAAGAAACAGTAAGATGTGTCAAAGTGTGTTTGCTTCTGAATTGAAGATCAGTGGTTGTGTCAGGAAAAAAGAAGCGATAAATGATCAAAGTGTGCTCCATCATTCAAAGTGAATATCTACAGATAGGGAACATTTAGTCAGCTTTTTTTATTTAAACCTCTAAAGCCCCAAGCCTGTTTTTCAGGTCTCAGGCTCCAAAATGACATTCCCAGAACAAGTTAGCATATCTTCTAAAAGGGTTACATTAATAATCTTTTTCTCAAAGCAATGATAAACCTGTGAGTTGGATGTAGAAGAGTCAGAATCAATATAGATGTTTTTTATTTTAAAGTAAATTCAGATTGAACATAGTAAAAACATTTTAATGATAGTGTCCGTCCAAAAATAAACCATTACCTATAGTGAAAACCAGCCTTCAATAGACTAAAAGCTTTATCCAAACTATAACACATAAGTACCCTGTATCAAGATTGATGCAAAACAAGCGACATTTGACCTTTTTAGAGAGGTTTAGAAAAAAAAGAACACCTCTGGGGTCATTTGGGTGGATTTGCCGTTTCTCTGGAACCCATTGGTCAATTTTGATGATTGACACCTCTTTCTAACCGTTAGAGCCAATAGAATCAAGGGGCTGATCCTAAATCCACATACACGTACACCATGAGGAGTGATTGTGATAAGCATAAAGTTTGCCCAAATGTAAAGCTACGTTACACTCTGAAAACTGAAAACTGAAATTGCCATAAATGTGATGATGGATTATCAGAAATCATTTCAAAGTGACACACACACATTGGATTAAACATTGGATTAACCTTCAGTAGCGTTTTTATCGTTTTGATGCCATTGAACACAACTTTTGATCAGAACAACAGCAAAGGTAAGAATATTATGATGTCTGGGTTTGCTTCCCATGCCACGAGTCCTGGTCGCTCAGTGATGATACTGATATTTCTGGAATCTGTGGAATCTCAGATTGCTAGCTGATGTCTTGTTTGTGCAGATCCAATAGGTGGTCGAGTGTTTCTGCCGTGAGTTCTGTGCTAAGTGTGTTAGCATTCTTTCGCTCAGGGCTAATTCAGAGGATCAGCGTTAGACTTGTGTTTCATTTGGCTAAAAATTGTTCATATCGTCAGTTAGCTGAGTTTCTTCCTGTTAAGTGGATAGGACACATTCATAGTTTGTTAAATGTTAAGAAGCCCTCAGACGCTGTTTCTTGCAAGAGAACTGGGACTGTGACAGTTCTAATGAATTCAAAAGATTGGGTCCGGCAGAATATGAGTTTGACACTTTATATTACATATGTTGTTGGTTGATTGTCATTTGCCAAATGAGCTTTGCCCACATTAATACCATTAGGATCAGAAATGTTCATATGTTTATAGAAGTCAGACTTGAATCTCTTTATCCTCTTAGAGAGCGTCTTGCATGTCAAATTATTATTTATTCCTCCACGTGTTCCCTCGCGTCCGTGACCAATTACAGCCCAGCAAAATCTGGCATATACGCCATCTTTTTGGTTCATCAATTTTTGGTTTATACCTAAGTAAAAATCATCCTGATATGAAAATAAATGGTTAATTTTGTAAATGTTGCATACATTTAGACTAAAATATAATTGGAACCAGCTTATGTTTTAGGTCACATATGTGTTTTCTTGAGATCAGCAGGTCTGTATTAATTTCTTTCTGACAATTCAAACCTTCGAATTGACCTATCAGAAGCTATTGTCGTGACGACTAGAAACCAAGATGGTGACGACCAAAAAACAAGATGGTGACGACTAGAAACCAAGATGGTGACGACTAGAAACCAAGATGGTGACGACCAGAAAACAAAGATGGTGAAGACCAGAAACCAAGATGGTGACGACTGGAAACCAAGATGGTGACGACCAAAAAACAAGATGGTGACGACTAGAAACCAAGATGGTGACGACCAAAAAACAAGATGGTGACTACTAGAAACCAAGATTGTGACGACTACAAAACAAGAAAATGACAACCAGAAATCAAGATGGTGACGACCAGAAACCAAGATGTTGACGACCAAAAAACTAAATCGTGACGACTAGAAACCAAGATGGTGACAACCAAAAAACTAAATCTTGACGACTAGAAACCAAGATGGTGACGACCAAAAAACAAGATGGTGACGACTAGAAACCAAGATGGTGACGACTAGAAACCAAGATGGTGACGACCAGAAAACAAAGATGGTGACGACCAGAAAGCAAGATGGTGACAACCAGAAAACAAGATGGTGATGACTAGAAACCAAGATGGTGACGACTAGAAACCAAGATGGTGACGACCAAAAAACTAAATCGTGACGACTAGAAACCAAGATGGTGACGACTAGAAAACAAGATGGTGACGACCAAAAAACTAAATCGTGACGACTAGAAACCAAGATGTTGACGACCAGAAACCAAGATGGTGACGACCAGAAACCAAGATGGTGACAACCAGAAAACAAGATGGTGACGACTAGAAACCAAGATGGTGACGACCAGAAACCAAGATGGTGACAACCAGAAAACAAGATGGTGACGACTAGAAACCAAGATGGTGATGACTAGAAACCAAGATGGTGACGACCAGAAAACAAAGATGGTGACGACCAGAAACCAAGATGGTGACAACCAGAAAACAAGATGGTGACAACCAGAAAACAAGATGGTGACGACTAGAAACCAAGATGGTGACGACCAGAAAACAAAGATGGTGACGACCAGAAAACAAAGATGGTGACGACCAGAAAGCAAGATGGTGACGACTAGAAACCAAGATGGTGACGACTAGAAACCAAGATGGTGACGACCAGAAAACAAAGATGGTGACGACCAGAAACCAAGATGGTGACAACCAGAAAACAAGATGGTGACGACTAGAAACCAAGATGGTGACGACTAGAAACCAAGATGGTGACGACCAGAAAACAAAGATGGTGACGACCAGAAAGCAAGATGGTGACGACCAGAAAACAAAGATGGTGACGACCAGAAAACAAGATGGTGATGACTAGAAACCAAGATGGTGACGACTAGAAACCAAGATGGTGACGACCAAAAAACTAAATCGTGACGACTAGAAACCAAGATGGTGACGACTAGAAAACAAGATGGTGACGACCAAAAAACTAAATCGTGACGACTAGAAACCAAGATGGTGACGACTAGAAACCAAGATGGTGACGACCAAAAAACAAGATGGTGACGACTAGAAACCAAGATGGTGACAACCAGAAAACAAGATGGTGACGACTAGAAACCAAGATTGTGACGACTAGAAAACAAGACGATGACAACCAGAAACCAAGATGTTGACAACCAAAAAACTAAATCGTGACGACTAGAAACCAAGATGGTGACAACCAAAAAACTAAATCGTGACGACTAGAAACCAAGATGGTGACGACCAAAAAACAAGATGGTGACGACTAGAAACCAAGATGGTGACGACCAAAAAACTAAATCGTGACGATTAGAAACCAAGATGGTGACAACCAAAAAACTAAATCGTGACGACTAGAAACCAAGATGGTGACGACTAGAAACCAAGATGGTGACGACCAGAAAACAAAGATGGTGACGACCAGAAAGCAAGATGGTGACAACCAGAAAACAAGATGGTGACGACTAGAAACTAAGATGGTGACGACCAAAAAACTAAATCGTGACGACTAGAAACCAAGATGGTGACAACCAAAAAACTAAATCGTGACGACTAGAAACCAAGATGGTGACGACTAGAAACCAAGATGGTGACAACCAGAAAACAAAGATGGTGACGACCAGAAAGCAAGATGGTGACAACCAAAAAACAAGATGGTGACGACTAGAAACCAAGATGGTGACGACCAGAAAACAAAGATGGTGACGACCAGAAAGCAAGATGGTGACAACCAGAAAACAAGATGGTGACGACTAGAAACCAAGATGGTGATGACTAGAAACCAAGATGGTGACGACCAGAAACCAAGATGGTGACGACCAGAAACCAAGATGGTGACGACTAGAAACTAGGATGGTGACGACTAGAAACCAAGATGGTGACGACCAGAAACCAAGATGGTGACGACCAGAAACCAAGATGGTGACGACTAGAAACCAAGATTTTGACGACTAGAAACCAAGATGGTGACGACCAAAAAACTAAATGGTGACGACTAGAAAACAAGATGGTGATGTCTAGAAACCAAGATGGTGATGACTAGAAACCAAGATGATGACGACCAAAAAACAAGATGATGACGACTAGAAACCAAGATGGTGACGACTAGAAACCAAGATGGTGACAACTACAAACCAAGATGGTGACTACCAAAAAACAAGATGGTGACAACTACAAACCAAGATGGTGACAACTAGAAACCAAGATGGTGACGACTAGAAACCAAGATGGTGATGACTACAAACCAAGATGGTGACTTTGACGACCCCTCCACACTACGTGGGGTTCCGTCTATTTGTGTGTGCTTTGTGAGTGTTCACAGGTGGTGATGAGCCGCACCTGTCGGGGAGGTGACCTGCCTGATGAGCTACACGTGGGGAAAAGGTTATAGGAGGAGCACCGCCAGATACGTCTCTCTCACTCCTCTGGGCATTTTCTCTGCGGCAGTTTCGGGGACCTGATGCTGATGTCTGTTTAGTTTGTTGTGTTCAAACAATAAACTATATTATTCGTACCTCTCGTCTCGCCTCCCTGCTTTATGTTACAGCCATAGACTGTATATATAAATGGACGTAGGGTCCGTGACGTCACCCATAGAATTCTGCAGAGTTGCCGTGAAGCCCTTAGTAGGCGGAGTCGGCCACTAACGGCTCAACAGTTACGTCAGAGTTCAACTCCCGCCTTCTCCAGCCTGCTCCAAATAAGGGCAAAGAGGCGGAGCCGAGGCGGGACCTGCTGCCACCGAGCTGGAAGTTCCAGAGCTAGCTGAAGCTACCAAGCTAAGCTAACATGCTCCCCATCTGCACGCTGCCGTCGCATTTTACGTTTCTAAGGTAAGCGGCCTTGAAACTATTCAGCAAAACTATAAATTATAATCTAAGTTATTGAGTTTTTAGCATAATACTTCAGAATCTTAAAACCCCTTAACGTTTGTATGCAATTGTGCTAAATTCAACACTGGAATCAAGCAAATATTAATGTTTGCATGACATTAGTTATTTATATTTTGATATCACTTAACTATACGTTTAATACATTTAAGTCAAGCTAAGGTACATGTGATGGTAGCTAGTTAGTGCTCTTACCTGTGAGGCCTCCTCCAAACAGCATAATAACCAGACTGTATTATTCAAACTAAGTACCAGTTCTAGATCCTTGACTTTAGACAAACAATGCAAAAGACAAAATGTATTTAAAGACCAATCTTTATTTGAAGGTGCCTCTTAACCTGAGATATTAGTTATACAGTAATAGTATTGACAATCTAAAAAAACTGAGCAACTCAACAGTCAACTTTATGTTTCTTATTGTCTAAAGCATTTATTATTTTCATTTTCCCCCTCTCATATTCAGTGTGGACGGATTGAGACAGCCTGGTGTCCAGAGAGCAGCAGAGACTTCAGGGAGAAACCTCTGTGTGATGGACGTCCTGTCTGTTGGTGTGGAGAGGACTGAGGGTCTTTCCTCTGCGAGGAGGACCAGGGCTGATGAAGGAGCCCATGCTGGGCAAAGCTGATACCAACTGCACAGGCCTAGTCTGTCACGTTATTTGACTAAATGTGTTTACTTATACATTTAATAGGTTTACACCTTCTGTCCATATGTGCTTTTTATTTAAAACATTTGATTAACTTTTGGTTCACATTTCAATAAATTGTATTTGTATTTGCATTCCTTTTGTCCATTATTCTTACTGAAAGTGTTAGATTATACATTCACATCTGACTGAAGATTGGCCCCATTTATTTGTGACGTTGCAAACTCTGCGGTACAAGGCACAAGTGATGTGAAGCTCATAAAGTGAGGCGAATAGAAATAATCAGCAGATGGAGTGTAGATGTGGAAATAGCTGCATTCGATCAGCTGACTGTTTTTACAATAAAACTAGTTTCTTAGTGAATGTCCTGTACTGGTCTTAAAATCTCATAACATCAGCTTTTAATGTTCGTCTTGGATGTTCTTCTTGACCCTCAGAGAAGGAGAAATGTCGTGTCTTTCAGGCATGTCCTTTCCTAACAAAAATGACAGGAAACATAAAACATATTATTGCAGAACAAGTGTGTTATTTATGAAAGCGGTGTGTTTGTGTGTTTAGGGGCTGTAGATATAATTATTTTGTAATTGTAATGTTTTTATTTTATTTTAACAGTGAGCAATCAGATTATGAATGCACAGTATGAAGTTCATCAACATTGAAATATATGTTATTATCAAAATAATATTTAACTGTTACAAAATGTAGTGCAACTGTAGACGCTTGCTCTGTTGTCTCACTGAAAGAATAACTTTTACCACGTTTTACAGACAATATTGAGAGATAAATAGCAGCAGTTCTCACTATGTGTTAAATATCTTTGCATTCAATACATTAAATTAGAGAGCTGACAGTCATATTGCTAAATATCTAAATGTAACTTTTTGCATGGAATAAACCCTCAACTTAACTGATGTGTAGGTGATCTAGTATTTAGTATTGTTTATTGGAATGTATATCAGTGTATTCAAGTCAATACTTCATTCATTTAAACCAATATATTTCTTGATTCTTTGTACAGTATGAAAAAAGAGTCTTTGTACCTGAGCTGAAGTTCACTGCTGTGAGGAGTCCAGTTCTGTCTCTCACTCTCTGGTCCAGTCTGTCTGCATCACCTGGACACCTTATACAAACAGATATATATATATATATATATATATATATATGTAAAGTACCATGTGTACAAACAATATAACTGATTCTCTGCTGTTGAACATGTTGGATTGTGTATTGTCCGGGTCAGGGTCCTTTTTATTTTACTGTAACTTTGGAAGTTGTACCTACATAATAAAATATCTCTAAGTTACAAGGATGACCTTATTTTATCAACCTCAAACAGAAGCCGTTTGTTCAACAGTATTATCCGACTTAACACTTGTCTATTTCATTTTAACCTTTATATATACAGTCTATGATTTTAAGTTGGAGGCTACGATTAGCATCGTTAGCACCGATGTAGCTACCACTAGCTTACATGCTAACTCAAGCCTTACCATTCATTACGTAGCTGATTAAAATCATTAACACATAAATAAAGCACTCGAATTGTACTTACCGCATTCATGCACCGTCTGTTTTAACCGCAGATCGAGTCACAATAGTCCGATATATAAGCATGAAGAACAAACAACCACGGCCGGCTACAAGTTGTGTTCCCTGGATGAGCTGAGCAGGCAGAGTCCCTGTAGCTAGCTTCACGGAGCAGCTAGCAGAGAGACAAGAAGCTAACAGCGGCAGGCACTTGACAGAGCCGTCACTCAATGTGACCACGCCCTAATTTATGCCCAAACTTTAAGACCTAATATAAATAAAAGGGTCGCGTTAGAAAACAATTCACTCACAGATCCATAATTATGAAGGTGGAATCTAACTATATCGATAATAAAATGTATGGAGCCAGGGGTAGAAACATGTTTTTTTCTGCTGTAAAATTGGGCATTTTAACATGGGGGTCTATGGAAATTGCTCCTTTCTGCAGCCATCGCCTATCGGCCAATATATGAACTGCAGTGTGTGGCACTTCCGTATTGGCTTCCCGGCTCTTCCCCAGAGTTTGCCGCTTGGTTACAGCCCACAAGCCTGGTTGTAACAGAAACCTTTCTCTTGGACTAGAAACCAAAATAGTGACGACTAGAAACCAAGATCGTGACGACTAAAAAAGAATATGGTGATGACTAGAAATAAATATCGTGACGAATAGAAACCAAGATGTTGACGACTAGAAACCAAGATGGTGACGACCAAAAAACAAGACGATGACAACGAGAAACCAAGATGTTGACGACTAGAAACCAAGATGGTGACGACTAGAAAACAAGATGGTGATGTCTAGAAACCAAGATAGTGACGACCAAAAAACTAATTCGTGACGACTAGAAACCAAGATGGTGACGACCAAAAAACAAGATGGTGACGACTAGAAAACAAGATGGTGATGTCTAGAAACCAAGATGGTGACGACCAGAAAACAAGATGGTGACGACTAGAAACCAAGATGGTGACGACTAGAAACCAAAATGGTGACGACCAAAAAACTAAATCGTGACGACTAGAAACCAAGATGGTGACAACCAGAAAACAAGATGGTGACGACTAGAAACCAAGATGGTGATGACTAGAAACCAAGATGGTGACGACCAGAAACAAAGATGGTGACGAATAGAAACCAAGATGGTGACGACCAGAAATCAAGATGGTGACTACCAGAAAACAAGATGGTGACGACTAGAAACAAAGATGGTGACGACTAGAAAACAAGATGGTGATGTCTAGAAACCAAGGTGGTGACTACCAAAAAACAAGATGGTGACAACTACAAACCAAGATGGTGACAACTAGAAACCAAGATGGTGACGACTAGAAACCAAGATGGTGACGACTACAAACCAAGATGGTGACTTTGACGACCCCTCCACACTACGTGGGGTGCCGTCTATTTGTGTGTGCTTT
This sequence comes from Champsocephalus gunnari, assembly GCA_036324595.1. NCBI lineage: Eukaryota > Metazoa > Chordata > Actinopteri > Perciformes > Channichthyidae > Champsocephalus > Champsocephalus gunnari. The sequence goes on from CM070445.1 coordinate 1,219,129, forward strand.
GTGAGTGTTCACAGGTTCCGGTGGTGATGAGCCGCACCTGTCGGGGAGGTGACCTGCCTGATGAGCTACACCTGGGGAAAAGGTTATAGGAGGAGCACCGCCAGATACGTCTCTCTCACTCCTCTGGGCATTTTCTCTGCGGAAGTTTCGGGGACCTGATGCTGGTGTCTGTTTAGTTTGTTGTGTTCAAACAATAAACTATGTTATTCGTACCTCTCGTCTCGCCTCCCTGCTTTATGTTACAGCCCACGAGCCGGATTGTAACAGAAACCTTTCTCTTGGACTAGAAACCAAGATCGTGATGGTGACGACTATAAATCCAGATGGTGACGACCGTAAAACAAGATGGTGACGAAAGGAAACCAAGATTGTGACGACTAGAAAACAAGATGGTGATGTCTAGAATCCGAGATCTTGACGACCAGAAACCAAGATGTTGACGACCAGAAACAAAGATGGTGACGAATAGAAACCAAGATGGTGACGACCAAAAAAAAAGATGGTGACGACTAGAAACCAAGATGGGGACACATAGAAACCAAGATGCCATCTGCACCAAACATAGAATTGTCTGCATTCTTTAAGGACAGGCCTATATGTCGCTGGGTGACATTAAAATAATGTGGATTGACGGATTGAATGGAGCACTTCTGCATCTGGTGGTGAAACCCTGAGTTACAGAAGGAGGATCCCTGAATGATGACATCAGTGAGCTGCAGACAGAAGGTAAAAGCAGCAGCTCAGAGTTTCAGCTCAGTGAGGAGAGCAGCACCTCACACACTCTGGATCTCTGTATTATACACATTGATATAGGACGCTCAGTTTGGATCATCTGTCTTATGTGTTCTCATGATGAGGAACATGTGTTCACTGTTATTGCCATGTTTAAAGTGACATCTCCATCCAGGTAATGCACTTCACTGCTCATGTTGTGATGCTTGAAGAACCACAGGAGGATCATGGTGAACTCTACTCACATTTCATATTTTATACTGACTGCATACTCTGACACGTTTTTTTTAAAATACCTTTATTTCCTGATCATTCTTGCTTTGTATTTTTGTATTATAGGTGCCAACGTGTTGCTGATTGTGGTTATCTGTGTGAACAGGAGCTTACATGAACCTATGTACCTTTTTCTGTGCAGCCTGTTTGTAAATGAACTGTATGGTAGTACAGGGTTGTCTCCATTCCTTCTGGTTCAGATCCTCTCTGACATTCACACTGTCTCTGCTCCGCTCTGCTTCCTGCAGATTTATTCTGTGTATTCATATGTTTTTGTGGAGTATCTAAATTTAGCAGCTATGTCTTATGACAGATATCTTGCTATCTGTTATCCTCTGCAATATAACACTCGTATGACGTCTAAAAAGATTACCGTACTTATAACTCTAACATGGTCAATGCCATGTATTGCCATTTTGATTTTGATTTCTTTGACTCTGTCTTTAACGCTGTGTGGGAACATACTCGATACAGTGTACTGCGGGAACTTCTCCATTGTTAAGCTGGCCTGCTCTGACACCAGGGTCAATAACATTTATGGACTCTTTTTTACGGTCATCTCCATCATCATTCCTCTGCTTTTAATCCTCTACACGTACATGAGGATCCTCAGAGTGTGTTTCTCTGGCTCCAAACAGACCAGACAGAAAGCTCTCAGTACCTGCACACCTCACCTCGCTTCCCTCATCAATTTCTCTTTTGGAGTCTTGTTTGAAGTATTACAGAGCAGGTTTGATATGAGCAGTGTTCCCAACATGCTGCGCATTTTATTATCCCTGTACTTTCTAACATGCCAGCCTCTCTTTACCCCAGTCCTGTACGGGCTGAAGATGTCTAAAATCCGCATCATATGTAAGCGCCTGTTGTACGGTGAAGTGTAGGTCATCAAGAGATTGCAGAGACAGAGAATGAAAGGACCCTAACTTCAGCAGTATTAACTCTAATGACGTGTCTCATTCACTGTGTGCAGAGGAAGGAAATGAAACGTGCAGCTGTACATGTGCTGAGCTTGATGCTGCTCTCTCTTTCTGTTTCTTCTCTTGCTTTTCACTTCTCATATCAGCCTCAGTGATTTTAGGAGAACCCTGAAAGGTCCATGCGTCCGGACGATAGGAGTGAAACTGAAGTTAAAGCTGAATGAAGCTCCTCGCTGTGATCAGACACAGAGCAGCTTCATATCAACTATGTTCCAAATATGTTGACAATATGTTCACCTTCGTATTCTCTAACATGTAATGTGTCCCAAATAGACATCCTGTGTAAGAATATGCTGCTAGCCTGTGTTGGGAATAACATGTAACAGGATGGTTCAGTTCGAGTCAGAAGAGGAATAAAAAATGCTTGCCTCAATGGTTATTCTTTTGTCCTCTAATTCTATCCTCTCCTCGTACACGAGGATCCTCAGAGTGTGTTTCTCTGGTCGTAAGCAGAGCACACAGAAAGCTGCACACCTCACCACGCGTCCCTCATCAACTTATTTGAAGAATTGTAAAATATTACAGGCCCAACATGTTGAGTCTATTAAAACAAATATATAACTTCCTTACATGCCCACCTCTGTTCAATCCCATAATGTATGGCCTTATAAAGAAACAGTAAGATGTGTCAAAGTGTGTTTGCTTCTGAAGTGAAGATCAGTGGTTGTGTCAGGAAAAAAGAAGCGATAAATGATCAAAGTGTGCTCCATCATTCAAAGTGAATATCTACAGATAGGGAACATTTAGTCCGCTTTTTTTATTTAAACCTCTAAAGCCCCAAGCCTGTTTTTCAGGTCTCAGGCTCCAAAATGACATTCCCAGAACAAGTTAGCATATCTTCTAAAAGGGTTAAATTAATAATCTTTTTCTCAAAGCAATGATAAACCTGTGAGTTGGATGCAGAAGAGTCAGAATCAATATAGATGTTTTTTATTTTAAAGTAAATTCAGATTGAACATAGTAAAAACATTTAAATGATAGTGTCCGTCCAAAAATAAACCATTACCTATAGTGAAAACCAGCCTTCAATAGACTAAAAGCTTTATCCAAACTATAACACATAAGTACCCTGTATCAAGATTGATGCAAAACAAGCGACATTTGACCTTTTTAGAGAGGTTTAGAAAAAAAAGAACACCTCTGGGGTCATTTGGGTGGATTTGCCGTTTCTCTGGAACCCATTGGTCAATTTTGATGATTGACACCTCTTTTTAACCGTTAGAGCCAATAGAATCGAGGGGCTGATCGTAAATCCACATACACGTACACCATGAGGAGTGATTGTGATAAGCATAAAGTTTGCCCAAATGTAAAGCTACGTTACACTCTGAAAACTGAAAACTGAAATTGCCATAAATGTGATGATGGATTATCAGAAATCATTTCAAAGTGACACACACACATTGGATTAAACATTGGATTAACCTTCAGTAGCGTTTTTATCGTTTTGATGCCATTGAACACAACTTTTGATCAGAACAACAGCAAAGGTAAGAATATTATGATGTCTGGGTTTGCTTCCCATGCCACGAGTCCTGGTCGCTCAGTGATGATACTGATATTTCTGGAATCTGTGGAATCTCAGATTGCTAGCTGATGTCTTGTTTGTGCAGATCCAATAGGTGGTCGAGTGTTTCTGCCGTGAGTTCTGTGCTAAGTGTGTTAGCATTCTTTCGCTCAGGGCTAATTCAGAGGCTCAGCGTTAGACTTGTGTTTCATTTGGCTAAAAATTGTTCATATCGTCAGTTAGCTGAGTTTCTTCCTGTTAAGTGGATAGGACACATTCATAGTTTGTTAAATGTTAAGAAGCCCTCAGACGCTGTTTCTTGCAAGAAAACTGGGACTGTGACAGTTCTAATGAATTCAAAAGATTGGGTCCGGCAGAATATGAGTTTGACACTTTATATTACATATGTTGTTGGTTGATTGTCATTTGCCAAATGAGCTTTGCCCACATTAATACCATTAGGATCAGAAATGTTCATATGTTTATGGAAGTCAGACTTGAATCTCTTTATCCTCTTAGAGAGCGTCTTGCATGTCAAATTATTATTTATTCCTCCACGTGTTCCCTCGCGTCCGTGACCAATTACAGCCCAGCAAAATCTGGCATATACGCCATCTTTTTGGTTCATCAATTTTTGGTTTATACCTAAGTAAAAATCATCCTGATATGAAAATAAATTGTTAATTTTGTAAATGTTGCATACATTTAGACTAAAATAGAATTGGAACCAGCTTATGTTTTAGGTCACATATGTGTTTTCTTGAGATCAGCAGGTCTGTATTAATTTCTTTCTGACAATTCAAACCTTCGAATTGACCTATCAGAAGCTATTGTCGTGACGACTAGAAACCAAGATGGTGACGACCAAAAAACAAGATGGTGACGACTAGAAACCAAGATGGTGACGACTAGAAACCAAGATGGTGACGACCAGAAAACAAAGATGGTGAAGACCAGAAACCAAGATGGTGACGACCAGAAACCAAGATGTTGACGACCAAAAAATTAATCGTGACGACTAGAAACCAAGATGGTGACGACCAAAAAACTAAATCTTGACGACTAGAAACCAAGATGGTGACGACCAAAAAACAAGATGGTGACGACTAGAAACCAAGATGGTGACGACTAGAAACCAAGATGGTGACGACCAGAAAACAAAGATGGTGACGACCAGAAAGCAAGATGGTGACAACCAGAAAACAAGATGGTGATGACTAGAAACCAAGATGGTGACGACTAGAAACCAAGATGGTGACGACCAAAAAACTAAATCGTGACGACTAGAAACCAAGATGGTGACGACTAGAAAACAAGATGGTGACGACCAAAAAACTAAATTGTGACGACTAGAAACCAAGATGTTGACGACTAGAAACCAAGATGGTGACGACCAGAAAACAAAGATGGTGACGACCAGAAACCAAGATGGTGACAACCAGAAAACAAGATGGTGACGACTAGAAACCAAGATGGTGACGACTAGAAAACAAGATGGTGACGACCAAAAAACTAAATCGTGACGACTAGAAACCAAGATGGTGACGACTAGAAAACAAGATGGTGACGACCAAAAAACGAAATCGTGACGACTAGAAACCAAGATGGTGACGACCAAAAAACAAGATGGTGACGACTAGAAACCAAGATGGTGACAACCAGAAAACAAGATGGTGACGACTAGAAACCAAGATTGTGACGACTAGAAAACAAGACGATGACAACCAGAAACCAAGATGTTGACAACCAAAAAACTAAATCGTGACGACTAGAAACCAAGATGGTGACAACCAAAAAACTAAATCGTGACGACTAGAAACCAAGATGGTGACGACCAAAAAACAAGATGGTGACGACTAGAAACCAAGATGGTGACGACCAAAAAACTAAATCGTGACGACTAGAAACCAAGATGGTGACAACCAAAAAACTAAATCGTGACGACTAGAAACCAAGATGGTGACGACTAGAAACCAAGATGGTGACGACCAGAAAACAAAGATGGTGACGACCAGAAAGCAAGATGGTGACAACCAGAAAACAAGATGGTGACGACTAGAAACTAAGATGGTGACGACCAAAAAACTAAATCGTGACGACTAGAAACCAAGATGGTGACAACCAGAAAACAAAGATGGTGACGACCAGAAAGCAAGATGGTGACAACCAGAAAACAAGATGGTGACGACTAGAAACCAAGATGGTGACGACCAGAAAACAAAGATGGTGACGACCAGAAAGCAAGATGGTGACAACCAGAAAACAAGATGGTGACGACTAGAAACCAAGATGGTGATGACTAGAAACCAAGATGGTGACGACCAGAAACCAAGATGGTGACGACCAGAAACCAAGATGGTGACGACTAGAAACTAGGATGGTGACGACTAGAAACCAAGATGGTGACGACCAGAAACCAAGATGGTGACGACCAGAAACCAAGATGGTGACGACTAGAAACCAAGATTTTGACGACCAGAAACCAAGATGGTGACGACCAAAAAACTAAATGGTGACGACTAGAAAACAAGATGGTGATGTCTAGAAACCAAGATGGTGATGACTAGAAACCAAGATGATGACGACCAAAAAACAAGATGATGACGACTAGAAACCAAGATGGTGACGACCAAAAAACAAGATGGTGACGACTAGAAACCAAGATGGTGACGACTAGAAACCAAGATGGTGACAACTACAAACCAAGATGGTGACTACCAAAAAACAAGATGGTGACAACTACAAACCAAGATGGTGACAACTAGAAACCAAGATGGTGACGACTAGAAACCAAGATGGTGATGACTACAAACCAAGATGGTGACTTTGACGACCCCTCCACACTACGTGGGGTGCCGTCTATTTGTGTGTGCTTTGTGAGTGTTCACAGGTGGTGATGAGCCGCACCTGTCGGGGAGGTGACCTGCCTGATGAGCTACACGTGGGGAAAAGGTTATAGGAGGAGCACCGCCAGATACGTCTCTCTCACTCCTCTGGGCATTTTCTCTGCGGCAGTTTCGGGGACCTGATGCTGGTGTCTGTTTAGTTTGTTGTGTTCAAACAATAAACTATATTATTCGTACCTCTCGTCTCGCCTCCCTGCTTTATGTTACAGCCATAGACTGTATATATAAATGGACGTAGGGTCCGTGACGTCACCCATAGAATTCTGCAGAGTTGCCGTGAAGCCCTTAGTAGGCGGAGTCGGCCACTAACGGCTCAACAGTTACGTCAGAGTTCAACTCCCGCCTTCTCCAGCCTGCTCCAAATAAGGGCAAAGAGGCGGAGCCGAGGCGGGACCTGCTGCCACCGAGCTGGAAGTTCCAGAGCTAGCTGAAGCTACCAAGCTAAGCTAACATGCTCCCCATCTGCACGCTGCCGTCGCATTTTACGTTTCTAAGGTAAGCGGCCTTGAAACTATTCAGCAAAACTATAAATTATAATCTAAGTTATTGAGTTTTTAGCATAATACTTCAGAATCTTAAAACCCCTTAACGTTTGTATGCAATTGTGCTAAATTCAACACTGGAATCAAGCAAATATTAATGTTTGCATGACATTAGTTATTTATATTTTGATATCACTTAACTATACGTTTAATACATTTAAGTCAAGCTAAGGTACATGTGATGGTAGCTAGTTAGTGCTCTTACCTGTGAGGCCTCCTCCAAACAGCATAATAACCAGACTGTATTATTCAAACTAAGTACCAGTTCTAGATCCTTGACTTTAGACAAACAATGCAAAAGACAAAATGTATTTAAAGACCAATCTTTATTTGAAGGTGCCTCTTAACCTGAGATATTAGTTATACAGTAATAGTATTGACAATCTAAAAAAACTGAGCAACTCAACAGTCAACTTTATGTTTCTTATTGTCTAAAGCATTTATTATTTTCATTTTCCCCCTCTCATATTCAGTGTGGAAGGATTGAGACAGCCTGGTGTCCAGAGAGCAGCAGAGACTTCAGGGAGAAACCTCTGTGTGATGGACGTCCTGTCTGTTGGTGTGGAGAGGACTGAGGGTCTTTCCTCTGCGAGGAGGACCAGGGCTGATGAAGGAGCCCATGCTGGGCAAAGCTGATACCAACTGCACAGGCCTAGTCTGTCACGTTATTTGACTAAATGTGTTTACTTATACATTTAATAGGTTTACACCTTCTGTCCATATGTGCTTTTTATTTAAAACATTTGATTAACTTTTGGTTCACATTTCAATAAATTGTATTTGTATTTGTATCCTTTTGTCCATTATTCTTACTGAAAGTGTTAGATTATACATTCACATCTGACTGAAGATTGGCCCCATTTATTTGTGACGTTGCAAACTCTGCGGTACAAGGCACAAGTGATGTGAAGCTCATAAAGTGAGGCGAATAGAAATAATCAGCAGATGGAGTGTAGATGTGGAAATAGCTGCATTCGATCAGCTGACTGTTTTTACAATAAAACTAGTTTCTTAGTGAATGTCCTGTACTGGTCTTAAAATCTCATAACATCAGCTTTTAATGTTCGTCTTGGATGTTCTTCTTGACCCTCAGAGAAGGAGAAATGTCGTGTCTTTCAGGCATGTCCTTTCCTAACAAAAATGACAGGAAACATAAAACATATTATTGCAGAACAAGTGTGTTATTTATGAAAGCGGTGTGTTTGTGTGTTTAGGGGCTGTAGATATAATTATTTTGTAATTGTAATGTTTTTATTTTATTTTAACAGTGAGCAATCAGATTATGAATGCACAGTATGAAGTTCATCAACATTGAAATATATGTTATTATCAAAATAATATTTAACTGTTACAAAATGTAGTGCAACTGTAGACGCTTGCTCTGTTGTCTCACTGAAAGAATAACTTTTACCACGTTTTACAGACAATATTGAGAGATAAATAGTAGCAGTTCTCACTATGTGTTAAATATCTTTGCCTTCAATACATTACATTAGAGAGCTGACAGTCATATTGCTAAATATCTAAATGTAACTTTTTGCATGGAATAAACCCTCAACTTAACTGATGTGTAGGTGATCTAGTATTTAGTATTGTTTATTGGAATGTATATCAGTGTATTCAAGTCAATACTTCATTCATTTAAACCAATATATTTCTTGATTCTTTGTACAGTATGAAAAAAGAGTCTTTGTACCTGAGCTGAAGTTCACTGCTGTGAGGAGTCCAGTTCTGTCTCTCACTCTCTGGTCCAGTCTGTCTGCATCACCTGGACACCTTATACAAACAGATATATATATATATATATATATATATGTAAAGTACCATGTGTACAAACAATATAACTGATTCTCTGCTGTTGAACATGTTGGATTGTGTATTGTCCGGGTCAGGGTCCTTTTTATTTTACTGTAACTTTGGAAGTTGTACCTACATAATAAAATATCTCTAAGTTACAAGGATGACCTTATTTTATCAACCTCAAACAGAAGCCGTTTGTTCAACAGTATTATCCGACTTAACACTTGTCTATTTCATTTTAACCTTTATATATACAGTCTATGATTTTAAGTTGGAGGCTACGATTAGCATCGTTAGCACCGATGTAGCTACCACTAGCTTACATGCTAACTCAAGCCTTACCATTCATTACGTAGCTGATTAAAATCATTAACACATAAATAAAGCACTCGAATTGTACTTACCGCATTCATGCACCGTCTGTTTTAACCGCAGATCGAGTCACAATAGTCCGATATATAAGCATGAAGAACAAACAATCACGGCCGGCTTCAAGTTGTGTTTCCTGGATGAGCTGAGCAGGCAGAGTCCCTGTAGCTTCACGGAGCAGCTAGCAGAGAGACAAGAAGCTAACAGCGGCAGGCACTTGACAGAGCCGTCACTCAATGTGACCACGCCCTAATTTATGCCCAAACTTTAAGACCTAATATAAATAAAAGGGTCGCGTTAGAAAACAATTCACTCACAGATCCATAATTATGAAGGTGGAATCTAACTATATCGATAATAAAATGTATGGAGCCAGGGGTAGAAACATGTTTTTTTCTGCTGTAAAATTGGGCATTTTAACATGGGGGTCTATGGAAATTGCTCCTTTCTGCAGCCATCGCCTATCGGCCAATATATGAACTGCAGTGTGTGGCACTTCCGTATTGGCTTCCCGGCTCTTCCCCAGAGTTTGCCGCTTGGTTACAGCCCACAAGCCTGGTTGTAACAGAAACCTTTCTCTTGGACTAGAAACCAAAATAGTGACGACTAGAAACCAAGATCGTGACGACTAAAAAAGAATATGGTGATGACTAGAAATAAATATCGTGACGAATAGAAACCAAGATGTTGACGACTAGAAACCAAGATGGTGACGACCAAAAAACAAGACGATGACAACGAGAAACCAAGATGTTGACGACTAGAAACCAAGATGGTGACGACTAGAAAACAAGATGGTGATGTCTAGAAACCAAGATGGTGACGACCAAAAAACTAATTCGTGACGACTAGAAACCAAGATGGTGACGACCAAAAAACAAGATGGTGACGACTAGAAAACAAGATGGTCATGTCTAGAAACCAAGATGGTGACGACCAGAAAACAAGATGGTGACGACTAGAAACCAAGATGGTGACGACTAGAAACCAAAATGGTGACGACCAAAAAACTAAATCGTGACGACTAGAAACCAAGATGGTGACAACCAGAAAACAAGATGGTGACGACTAGAAACCAAGATGGTGATGACTAGAAACCAAGATGGTGACGACCAGAAACAAAGATGGTGACGAATAGAAACCAAGATGGTGACGACCAGAAATCAAGATGGTGACTACCAGAAAACAAGATGGTGACGACTAGAAACAAAGATGGTGACGACTAGAAAACAAGATGGTGATGTCTAGAAACCAAGGTGGTGACTACCAAAAAACAAGATGGTGACAACTACAAACCAAGATGGTGACAACTAGAAACCAAGATGGTGACGACTAGAAACCAAGATGGTGACGACTACAAACCAAGATGGTGACTTTGACGACCCCTCCACACTACGTGGGGTGCCGTCTATTTGTGTGTGCTTTGTGAGTGTTCACAGGTTCCGGTGGTGATGAGCCGCACCTGTCGGGGAGGTGACCTGCCTGATGAGCTACACCTGGGGAAAAGGTTATAGGAGGAGCACCGCCAGATACGTCTCTCTCACTCCTCTGGGCATTTTCTCTGCGGAAGTTTCGGGGACCTGATGCTGGTGTCTGTTTAGTTTGTTGTGTTCAAACAATAAACTATATTATTCGTACCTCTCGTCTCGCCTCCCTGCTTTATGTTACAGCCCACGAGCCGGATTGTAACAGAAACCTTTCTCTTGGACTAGAAACCAAGATCGTGATGGTGACGACTAGAAATCCAGATGGTGACGACCGTAAAACAAGATGGTGACGAAAGGAAACCAAGATTGTGACGACTAGAAAACAAGATGGTGATGTCTAGAATCCGAGATCTTGACGACCAGAAACCAAGATGTTGACGACCAGAAACAAAGATGGTGACGAATAGAAACCAAGATGGTGACGACCAAAAAAAAAGATGGTGATGACTAGAAACCAAGATGGGGACACATAGAAACCAAGATGCCATCTGCACCAAACATAGAATTGTCTGCATTCTTTAAGGACAGGCCTATATGTCGCTGGGTGACATTAAAATAATGTGGATTGACGGATTGAATGGAGCACTTCTGCATCTGGTGGTGAAACCCTGAGTTACAGAAGGAGGATCCCTGAATGATGACGTCAGTGAGCTGCAGACAGAAGGTAAAAGCAGCAGCTCAGAGTTTCAGCTCAGTGAGGAGAGCAGCCCCTCACACACTCTGGATCTCTGTATTATACACATTGATATAGGACGCTCAGTTTGGATCATCTGTCTTATGTGTTCTCATGATGAGGAACATGTGTTCACTGTTATTGCCATGTTTAAAGTGACATCTACATCCAGGTAATGCACTGCTCGTGTTGTGATGCTTGAAGAACCACAGGAGGATCATGGTGAACTCTACTCACATTTCATATTTTATACTGACTGCATACTCTGACACGTTTTTTTTAAAATACCTTTATTTCCTGATCATTCTTGCTTTGTATTTTTGTATTATAGGTGCCAACATGTTGCTGATTGTGGTTATCTGTGTGAACAGGAGCTTACATGAACCTATGTACCTTTTTCTGTGCAGCCTGTTTGTAAATGAACTGTATGGTAGTACAGGGTTGTTTCCATTCCTTCTGGTTCAGATCCTCTCTGACATCCACACTGTCTCTGCTCCGCTCTGCTTTCTGCAGGTTTTCTCTGTGTACTCTTATGCAAGTGTGGAATTTACTAACTTAGCCGTAATGTCTTATGACAGATATCTTGCTATCTGTTATCCTCTGCAATATAACTCACGTATGACGTATAATATGGTTGTTGTGCTTATTGCCGCCATATGGTTTCCTCCTTTTTTTGCTGTCTTTGTCACGATATCACTGAGTGTGTCTTTAACGCTGTGTGGGAACATCATTAACAAAGTGTACTGTGATAACTACTCCATTGTTAAGCTGGCCTGCTCTGACACTACGGTCAATAATGTGTATGAACTTATTGCCACTTTTTTCACTGTCTGTGGTCCCCTATCTGTATTTGTCTTCACGTACATGAGGATCCTCAGAGTGTGTTTCTCTGGCTGTAAGCAGAGCAGACAGAAAGCTGTCAGCACCTGCACCCCTCACCTCGCTTCCCTCATCAACTTCTCCTTTGGAGTTTTCTTTGAGATATTGCAGAGCAGGTTTAATATGAGCGGTGTACCCAACACGTTGAGAATATTTCTATCCTTATATTTCCTCACTTGTCAGCCTCTCTTCAGCCCTATGATGTACGGCCTCAACATGTCCAAGATATACATCCTGTGTAAAAATCTGGTGCTATCTTGGGTTGGGAATAACCTCTAACACGGCGGTTCCCAACCTTTTTCAGTCAGGCCCCCCTTGTATAATTGAAAATATTTTCGAGCCCCCCCTAATCTGATTCCCACCGAGATTGGTAGAATTCATTGTATCTAGTTGTACAAACATGACATTTTCTCTGCTAATAATAACAAGACAAAAAGATCCAACTATAATTGTGTATATTTTATTATGGATTGAACATGAACAAAAGTGCTTGCATTGGCAGTACTGTGCCACTGTGAAATAATGAGGCCTAATTGAAACAATTACAAATACTGCTTATCGATCCGGTTCTTTAACCGTATTTGTATAGGTTATTTTTTCGGGAAAAACTAAACAAATTAGAAACAGAATACACATTGATTCATTGTATGTATAGTGTGGATTATGGGCTACTAGCACACATAAAATACCTGCAGTGGTGGTAGTAAGTAGATTTATTCAAGTACTGTACTTATATTGAGGTACTTAAGTATTTCCACTATTGCTTCTTTGTAATTCTGCTCCTCTACAGTTCAGAGGTACATGGTGTACTTCTACTCCACTACATGTATTTAATACCTTTAGTTACTTTACAGATGTGGATGAATGATGTGAAATCTAATCAAGTGTTAAATCAGACTTTAGTTCCACCTGGAGTAAATCCACCAGCTACCCTGCAGCATTCTACTTTTACATAAGTACTTGATCTGAGTACTTCTCCCACCTTACTAGAGCAACAGAACTCCGAGTTAAGGAAGTTGAAAACGGCGCATTTCTCCGTATGAAGATGATGCCTTTTGGCCAGCTGATGACAGATTGCTCGTGTTTCCACCAACATACTTATGGCGAATGAGCATTGCCCACACTGTCTCTGCTCCGCTCCGCTTCCTTCAGATTTATTCTGTGTATTCATATGTTTTTGTGGAGTATATAAATTTAGCAGCTATGTCTTATGACAGATATCTTGCTATCTGTTATCCTCTGCAATATAACACTCGTATGACGTCTAAAAAGGTGACCGTACTTATAACTCTAACATGGTCAATGCCATGTATTGCCATTTTGATTTTGATTTCTTTGACTCTGTCTTTAACGCTGTGTGGGAACATACTCGATACAGTGTACTGCGGGAATTACTCCATTGTTAAGCTGGCCTGCTCTGACACCAGGGTCAATAACATTTATGGACTCTTTTTTACGGTCATCTCCATCATCATTCCTCTGCTTTTAATCCTCTACACGTACATGAGGATCCTCAGAGTGTGTTTCTCTGGCTCCAAACAGACCAGACAGAAAGCTCTCAGTACCTGCACACCTCACCTCGCTTCCCTCATCAATTTCTCTTTTGGAGTCTTGTTTGAAGTATTACAGAGCAGGTTTGATATGAGCAGTGTTCCCAACATGCTGCGCATTTTATTATCCCTGTACTTTCTAACATGCCAGCCTCTCTTTACCCCAGTCCTGTACGGGCTGAAGATGTCCAAAATCTGCATCATATGTAAGCGCCTGTTGTACGGTGAAGTGTAGGTCATCAAGAGATTGCAGAGACAGAGAATGAAAGGACCCTGACTTCAGCAGTATTAACTCTAATGACGTGTCTCGTTCACTGTGTGCAGAGGAAGGAAATGAAACATGCAGCTGTACATGTGCTGAGCTTGATGCTGCTCTCTCTTTCTGTTTCTTCTCTTGCTTTTCACTTCTCATATCAGCCTCAGTGATTTTAGGAGAACCCTGAAAGGTCCATGCGTCCGGACGTTAGGAGTGAAACTGAAGTTAAAGCTGAATGAAGCTCCTCGCTGTGATCAGACACAGAGCAGCTTCATATCAACTATGTTCCCAATATGTTGACAATATGTTCACCTTCGTATTCTCTAACATGTAATGTGTCCCAAATAGACATCCTGTGTAAGAATATGCTGCTAGCCTGTGTTGGGAATAACATGTAACAGGATGGTTCAGTTTGAGTCAGAAGAGGAATAAAAAATGCTTGCCTCAATGGTTATTCTTTTGTCCTCTAATTCTATCCTCTCCTCGTACACGAGGATCCTCAGAGTGTGTTTCTCTGGTCGTAAGCAGAGCACACAGAAAGCTGCACACCTCACCACGCTTCCCTCATCAACTTCTTTGAAGAATTGTAAAATATTACAGGCCCAACATGTTGAGTCTATTAAAACAAATATATAACTTCCTTACATGCCCACCTCTCTTCAATCCCATAATGTATGGCCTTATAAAGAAACAGTAAGATGTGTCAAAGTGTGTTTGCTTCTGAATTGAAGATCAGTGGTTGTGTCAGGAAAAAATAAGCGATAAATGATCAAAGTGTGCTCCATCATTCAAAGTGAATATCTACAGATAGGGAACATTTAGTCCGCTTTTTTTATTTAAACCTCTAAAGCCCCAAGCCTGTTTTTCAGGTCTCAGGCTCCAAAATGACATTCCCAGAACAAGTTAGCATATCTTCTAAAAGGGTTACATTAATAATCTTTTTCTCAAAGCAATGATAAACCTGTGAGTTGGATGCAGAAGAGTCAGAATCAATATAGATGTTTTTTATTTTAAAGTAAATTCAGATTGAACACAGTAAAAACATTTAAATGATAGTGTCCGTCCAAAAATAAACCATTACCTATAGTGAAAACCAGCCTTCAATAGACTAAAAGCTTTATCCAAACTATAACACATAAGTACCCTGTATCAAGATTGATGCAAAACAAGCGACATTTGACCTTTTTAGAGAGGTTTCGAAAAAAAAGAACACCTCTGGGGTCATTTGGGTGGATTTGCCGTTTCTCTGGAACCCATTGGTCAATTTTGATGATTGACACCTCTTTCTAACCGTTAGAGCCAATAGAATCGAGGGGCTGATCCTAAATCCACATACACGTACACCATGAGGAGTGAGAGTGATGCGCATAAAGTTTGCCCAAATGTAAAGCTACGTTACACTCTGAAAACTGAAAACTGAAATTGCCATAAATGTGATGATGGATTATCAGAAATCATTTCAAAGTGACACATTGGATTAAACATTGGATTAACCTTCAGGAGCGTTTTTATCGTTTTGATGCCATTGAACACAACTTTTGATCAGAACAACAGCAAAGGTAAGAATATTATGATGTCTGGGTTTGCTTCCCATGCCACGAGTCCTGGTCGCTCAGTGATGATACTGATATTTCTGGAATCTGTGGAATCTCAGATTGCTAGCTGATGTCTTGTTTGTGCAGATCCAATAAGTGGTGGAGTGTTTCTGCCGTGAGTTCTGTGCTAAGTGTGTTAGCATTCTTTCGCTCAGGGCTAATTCAGAGGCTCAGCGTTAGACTTGTGTTTCATTTGGCTAAAAAATTTTCATATCGTCAGTTAGCTGAGTTTCTTCCTGTTAAGTGGATAGGACACATTCATAGTTTGTTAAATGTTAAGAAGCCCTCAGACGCTGTTTCTTGCAAGAGAACTGGGACTGTGACAGTTCTAATGAATTCAAAAGATTGGGTCCGGCAGAATATGAGTTTGACACTTTATATTACATATATTGTTGGTTGATTGTCATTTGCCAAATGAGCTTTGCCCACATTAATACCATTAGGATCAGAAATGTTCATATGTTTATAGAAGTCAGACTTGAATCTCTTTATCCTCTTAGAGAGCGTCTTGCATGTCAAATTATTATTTATTCCTCCACGTGTTCCCTCGCGTCCGTGACCAATTACAGCCCAGCAAAATCTGGCATATACGCCATCTTTTTGGTTCATCAATATTTGGTTTATACCTAAGTAAAAATCATCCTGATATGAAAATAAATTGTTAATTTTGTAAATGTTGCATACATTTAGACTAAAATAGAATTGGAACCAGCTTGTGTTTTAGGTCGCATATGTGTTTTCTTGAGGTCAGAGGGTCTGTATTAATTTCTTTCTGACTATTAATTCAAACCTTCTAATTTACCTATCAGAAGCTATTGAGTCTATGCAAGTTTACCGCCAGGCTCGGATCCACCTGGATCAGCAAGGTCTCACCTCTACTAACTCCTGAAGAACCAGGTTCAATGAACTGCTGTTTTAAGGCAGACGACTTACCAAATCTGTTTAAGCGATCCCTTAGGATTCTAGTATCTGTAATGAGGTGTGGCCCTATCTAAGTGTGTGCAATCTTACCCTAAATCAGGAGAGGACAGCTCATAATTAATTTAGGTTAACAGCTAAGAGAAGCAGAAGCAAGTACACACCAACATACCCATATATGTGGGGGTGTGTTATTGCTTCCGGGTGTGAGACTGGACATGTCCAGACTTGCCTCGAAAATTAAACTAAAGCTTACAGTAATATCCCATTGAGTCAGGGGCCTTTTGCTGTTAGAGTAAGGGGGTTCTCCCACTGCTGAATAGTGACGCCATTAGGGATAAACTATAACAGACCTTACACTCTTTCATGTCTATATGTATGCCCCTTTTCCACCAAACCGATTCCAGAGCCAGTTCCGGGCTACAGCCTGATTTAGTTCTGGTTCTTCCTGTTTCCACCGCAGCGGAGCCAGCCGTAAGCTCCAAAAACCGGTTCTTAGCTGACCCCACTCGCAAGAACCAAGAACCAAGAACCAAGAACCAATACTTCTATCTTTTGTCGGAGGGCGGGATTAACCTAATGAACAACAACAAAATGCCGCAAATTCTGTTCAGCAACACCGACAACTAGGTGCCAGGATGAATGCCAGTGAATCAGAATCAGAATACTTTTTTTAGTCCCACGGAAGGGGCATTTGCGTAGTTACAGCAGGAAAAAGAGCCACAGACAGCTTAATGTTACATATGTTATATATGTTACATGCATTAAAAAAGTACTAAGTTATGATATAATAAAAAATATGATACAAAATAAAAAGTTAAATAACAACAAAGCTAAAGCTGGCCTACTACAGCTACTGAGCTTGCAAGTAAACAAACGATAAATCTAGCATGCTAATGCTAGACAGCATGTATCTCCATGGCAACGAACGTTAACGCTGTCGATATGAGGGATTTCGGCGCCGTGTGGGTGTCATAAGAAGGCACGTGAACATTTATGTGATGACACAAACGATGACGCAGCTTCACTGGAGCTTCACTCGGGCTCTGAGCGATGGAAACACAAATGGTGCTACAGAGAAGAACCGGTTCAGCACCAGAAAAGCACAATAACGGATCTTGAACCGGATCCGGTTTGGTGGAACAGGGGCATTAGTATATAAGTATAGAGCTTCCTGAAATATAAAGCATTTGACATTGTGGAATATAACGAAAAACAAGATGTTGATGACTAGAAACCAAGATGGTGACGACCAAAAAACAAAATCGTGACGACTAGAAACCAAGATGGTGACAACCAGAAACCAAGATGGTGACGACCAAAAAACAAGATGTTGATGACTAGAAACCAAGATGTTGATGACCAGAAACCAAGATGGTGATGACTAAAAACCAAGATGCAGACAACTAGAAACCAAGGTGGTGACGACTAGAAACCAAGATGGTAATGAGCAGAAACCTAGATGGTGACGACTAGAAACCAAGATGGTGACAACAAGAAACAAAGATCGTGACGAATAGAAACCAAGATATTGACGACCAAAAACAAGATGTTGACGACCAGAAACTAAGATGGTTACGACAAGAAAAAAAGATCGTGACGATCAAAAACCAAGAAGTTGACGACCAGAAAATAAGATGGTGACGACTAGAAACCATGATGGTGACGACCAAAAACCAAGATGTTGACGACCTAAAAACAAGATGGTGAGATCTATAAACCAAGATGGTGACGACCAGAAACCAAGATTGTGAAGACCAAAAAACAAGATGGTGACGACTAGAAACCAAGATTGTGAAGACCAAAAAACAAGATGGTGACAACTACAAACCAAGATGGTGACGACTAGAAACCAAGATTGTGATGACTAGAAACCAACTTCTTGACGACCAGAAAATAAGATGGTGATGACTAGAAACCAAGATGGTGACGACTAGAAACCAAGATTGTGATGACTAGAAACCAACTTCTTGACGACCAAAAACCAAGATGGTGACGACTAGAAACCAAGATGGTGACAACTAGAAACCAAGATGGTGAAAAGTAGAAACCAAGATGGTGACTACTACATACCAAGATCGTGATGACTAGAAACCAAGATGGTGACGACCAAAAAACAAGATGGTGACAACTACATACCAAGATCGTGATGACTAGAAACCAAGATGGTGACGACTAGAAACCAAGATGGTGACGACCAAAAACCAAGATGGTGACGACCTAAAAACAAGATGGTGACATCTAGAAACCAAGATGGTGACGACTAGAAACCTAGATGGTGAAGACCAGAAAACAAGGTGGTGACGACTACAAACCAAGATGGTGACGACAAGAAACCAAGATGGTGACGACTGAAACCAAGGTGGTGACGACCAAAAACCAAGATGGTGACGACCTAAAAACAAGATGGTGACGACTAGAAACCAAGATTGTGAAGACCAAAAAACAAGATGGTGACAACTACAAACCAAGATGGTGACGACTAGAAACCAATATCGTGATGACTAGAAACCAACTTCTTGACGACCAGAAAATAAGATGGTGATAACTACATACCAAGATGGTGACGACTAGAAACCTAGATGGTGAAGACCAGAAAACAAGATGGTGACGACAAGAAACCAAGATCATGACATCTAGAAACCAAGATGGTGACAACTAGAAACCAAGATGGTGAAAAGTAGAAACCAAGATGGTGACGACCAAATACAAAGATGGTGACGACCAAAAATAAAGATGGTGATGACTAGAAACCAAGATGTTGACGACCAAAAAACAAGATGGTGATGTCTAGAAACCAAGATGGTGACGACCAAAAAACAAGATGGTGATGTCTAGAAACAAAGATGGTGACGACAAAAAAACAAGACGAAGACAACGAGAAACCAAGATGGTGACGACCAAAAAACAAGATGTTGATGACTAGAAACCAAGATGGTGACGACCAAAAAACAAGATGGTGATGTCTAGAAACCAAGATGGTGATGACCAAAATAAGACATCGTGACGACTGGAAACCAAGATGGTGACAACTAGAAACCAAGATGGTGAAAAGTAGAAACCAAGATGGTGACGACCAAAAACCAAGATGGTGACAACTACATACCAAGATCGTGATGACTAGAAACCAAGATGGTGACGACTAGAAACCAAGATGGTGACGACCAAAAACCAAGATGGTGACGACCTAAAAACAAGATGGTGAGATCTAGAAACCAAGATGGTGAAGACCAGAAAACAAGATGGTGACGACTAGAAACCAAGATGGTGAAGACCAAAAAACAAGATGGTGAGATCTAGAAACCAAGATTGTGAAGACCAAAAAACAAGATGGTGACGACTAGAAACCAAGATCGTGAAGACCAAAAAACAAGATGGTGAGATCTAGAAACCAAGATGGTGATGACTAGAAACCTAGATGGTGACGACCAGAAAATAAGATGGTGACGACTAGAAACCTAGATGGTGAAGACCAGAAAACAAGATGGTGACGACTAGAAACCAAGATGGTGACGACCAAAAACCAAGATGGTGACGACCTAAAAACAAGATGGTGACGACTAGAAACCAAGATGGTGAAGACCAGAAAACAAGATCATGACAACGAGAAACCAAGATGGTGACGACTAGAAACCAAGATGGTGACGACCAAATACAAAGATGGTGACGACCAAAAATAAGATGGTGATAACTACATACCAAGATGGTGACGACTAGAAACCAAGATGGTGACGACTAGAAATCAAGAATGTGACGACCAAAAAACAAGATGGTGACAACTACAAACCAAGATCTTGACGACCAAAAACCAAGATGGTGATGTCTAGAATCCAAGATGGTGAAAAGTAGAAACCAAGATGGTGACGACCAAAAACCAAGATGGTGATGTCTAGAATCCAAGATGGTGACGACCAAAAAACAAGATGGTGACAACTAGAAACCAAGATGGTGAAAAGTAGAAACCAAGATGGTGATGACCAAAAACCAAGATGGTGATGTCTAGAATCCAAGATGGTGTCGACCAAAAAACAAGATGGTGACAACTACATACCAAGATCGTGATGACTAGAAACCAAGATGGTGACGACTAGAAACCAAGATGGTGAAGACCAGAAAATAAGATGGTGACGACTAGAAACCAAGATGGTGATGACTAGAAAACAAGATGGTGACAAATACAAACCAAGATGGTGACGACTAGAAACCAAGATGGTGATGACTAGAAAACAAGATGGTGACAAATACAAACCAAGATGGTGACGACTAGAAACCAAGATCGTGATGACTAGAAACCAACTTCTTGACGACCAGAAAATAAGATGGTGATGACTAGAAACCAAGATGGTGATGACCAAAAACCAAGATGGTGACGACAAGAAACCAAGATGGTGACGACCAAAAAACAAGATGGTGACGACTAGAAACCAAGATGGTGATGACTAGAAACCAAGATGGTGACGACCAAAAAACGACATCGTGACGACTGGAAACCTAGATGGTGAAGACCAGAAACCAAGATGGTGACGACCAAAAAACAAGATGGTGACGACTAGAAACCAAGATGGTGACGACTAGAAACCAAGATGGTGACGACCAAAAAACGACATTGTGACGACTAGAAACCAAGATGGTGATGACCAAAAAACAAGATGCTGATGTCTAGAAACCAAGATGGTGACGACTAGAAACCAAGATGGTGAAAAGTAGAAACCAAGATGGTGACGACCAAAAACCAAGATGGTGACGACTACATACAAAGATCGTGATGACTAGAAACCAAGATCGTGATGACTAGAAACCAAGATGGTGACGACTAGAAACCAAGATGGTGACGACCAAAAACCAAGATGGTGACGACCTAAAAACAAGATGGTGAGATCTAGAAACCAAGATGGTGACGACTAGAAACCAAGATTGTGAAGACCAAAAAACAAGATGGTGACAAATACAAACCAAGATGGTGACGACTAGAAACCAAGATCGTGATGACTAGAAACCAACTTCTTGACGACCAGAAACTAAGATGGTGATGACTAGAAACCAAGATGGTGATGACCAAAAACCAAGATGGTGACGACCAAAAAACGACATCTTGACGACTGGAAAACAAGATGGTGACGACTAGAAACCAAGATTGTGACGACTAGAAACCAAGATGGTGACGACCAAAAAACTAAATCGTGACGACTAGAAACCAAGATGGTGACGACCAAAAAACAAGATGGTGACGCCTAGAAAACAAGATGGTGATTTCTAGAAACCAAGATGGTGACGACTGGCTCGGTAGAATTCCAAGTATGTTGGACATTCGAACAGTACTTTGGCGGGACTCAATGACGTAGTATGCTTGAAATAGTGACTCTGGAGCAGCTTTACTCGCAATTGAGAAACACCCTAAGAGTGGTTCGGCATGTCTGGCTGGTGGAAAGGGGTCCAGGAGGCTCCAGGGGCTTGATTGCTCTGGGGTTCTCTGTCTTTCTGGGGCATGGTTGGGCTGGGCCTCTCATGTTAAGTCAAGACCTCCAGAAAGGGGGTGACTGAGCCAGGCCCATCAGCTGGCTTTGAGCACCCTTTCCTGACCACCTTCCTACTGGTCTTCTGAATTTTCTTAAAGTGAAACGCTTTTTCAATTGGACATACTGACTGCAGGAACTCAGGTCCTCAGCGTGTACAGGGGCTGTGTCTTCAAGGTGCATGCCCCCATGAGATCGAAAATTACAGGACACGTTCCTGGGCCCACAGAGACCAACATCTCTAAGTTTCAGAACTCAGTCCATTTGTCTTAAGTTCAGTCAAGCCGTCCAGGAAAGGGGGTCATTGAGAAATTTAAGGTAAAACCTAATAGAGGTGTCATACATAATAACCTAATAAAAGTAAATGTAACAACTACTACAGTGCAACAAAACAGGAAAATTAAATGTGGTCTCTTAAACATAAGATCTCTAGCATCTAAAGCAATATTGGTAAATGATTTAATATCAGATTATAATATTGATATATGCTGTCTCACTGAAACTTGGTTGAGACATGAAGAATATGTCAGCATAAATGAGGCCACTCCACCCAGCCATGTCAACACTCATATTGCTCGAGGCACGGGCCGAGGAGCTGGAGTTGCAGCAATCTTTGACTCAAGTTTACTTATCAATACTAAACCAAAATTAAATTATACCTCCTCTGAAAGCCTCGTTTTTAGTCTTACGCATCCGACCTGGAAAACTTTGCAGCCAATCTTATTTGTTACAGTGTATCGTGCACCAGGTCCTTATTCAGAATTCTTATCAGAATTCTCTGAGTTTTTATCAACTTTGGTTCTTAAAACAGACAAAGTAATTATCGTAGGTGACTTTAATATTCATGTTGACGATGATAAAAATAGCCTTACTGTTGCATTTAACTCTATATTAGATTATGTTGGTTTCCATCAGAGTGTAAATAAACCAACCCACTGCAATAATCACACTCTCGACCTTGTTCTGACTTATGGTATTGAAATTGAACAACTATTAGTCGAACCGCATAATCCTGCTTTATCCGACCATTTCTTAGTAACTTTTGAAGTACTATTACGAGACCACAAAGCATTAGTCAAAAGCTCTTGCAGCAGAAACCTATCTGTTAGTGCTATAGCCACATTTAAGGAAGAGATTCAACCAATACTTAACTCGATAGCATGTCTGCATGTAGGGGAGGAAACTTATACAAAATGTATACCACCCCAAATTGATCATGTTGTTGATAGTGCTATAGATGCGCTGCGAATAAAATGAGACTCTGTTGCTCCTTTGAAAGAGAAGAAAATAAAACAACATAGATTAGCTCCATGGCATAATGCCGAAACCCGCAAAATAAAGCAAAAGTCGAGACAACTTGAAAGGATATGGCGTTCCACTAAACTTGAAGAATCTCGTTTAATTTGGCATATTACTCTCAATGAATATAAGAAAGCACTGCGTAAAGCGAGAGCAGCCTACTACTCTTCATTAATAGATGAGAATAAGAATAATGCAAGATTTCTTTTCAGCACTGTAGCCAGGCTGACAGAGAGCCACAGCTCCATGGAGCCTTCTATTCCCATAGCACTCAGTAGCAATGATTTTATGTGCTTTTGTAACCATAAAATTGTTACTCTTAGAAATAAAATGAATGACCTCTTGCCTTTGACCAGTATAGTGTTATCAACAGCTCCCGGAATCGTAAGTTCTAATATTACACTAGATAGTAAACTAGAATGCTTTTCAGCCATTAACCTTGAACAATTACATTCAATGATTCTCTCTTCTAAACCATCAACGTGCATGTTAGACCCAATTCCAACTAAGCTGTGGAAGGAAGTTTTTCCATTAATTAGCACTTCTTTATTAAATATTATGAATATGTCTTTATTATCAGGCTATGTTCCACAATCATTCAAAGTAGCAGTGATAAAACCGCTTCTTAAAAAGCACAACCTCCATCCAGAGGTTTTAGCCAACTATAGACCTATTTCTAATCTTCCGTTCCTCTCAGAGATTCTTGAGAAAGCGGTCGCAAAACAGCTGTTACTTAAAAAACAATGATTTCAGTTCAGATTTTGAGTCTGGCTTTAGAACACATCATAGCACAGAGACAGCTCTGGTTAAAGTCACACATGATATTCTAATAGCCTCAGATAAGGGACTTGTCTCTATTCTTGTTTTGCTCGATCTCAGTGCTGCATTTGATACTATCGACCATGACATCCTATTGCAAAGACTAGAGCACTTGGTTGGCATACAGGGAACTGCTTTAGGCTGGTTTAGGTCCTATCTATCTGAACGCTCTCAGTTTGTACGTGTCAACGATGAATCTTCCACGCAAACCAAAGTTAGCCATGGAGTGCCACAGGGCTCAGTGCTCGGACCTATTTTGTTCACATTATATATGCTTCCGTTAGGCAATATTATAAGGAATCATTCTGTAAACTTTCATTGTTATGCGGATGATACTCAACTATATTTATCAAGGTTGGACAGTCACTTTCTCCGTCTTTGCACATTGCCACCTTGGTTTTGGAGCGTCACCCTCGTGGTTCTTGGCTGCCACCATCTGGGTTTTGGTTCGTTCAGTGATGCTGTCTGAAGCGATTGAGACAATCTTTTACCAGGGACATTTTACTGAGATAAGCTAATGACATTTAACCAACACCTCTTTGAGGTTTTCACATCAGTCAGTAATTATTAGAAAAGAGTTTGTTCTTTGAGATCTGCCCAGTAAAACCCCTCCCACACTGTGTCCCCCCCCTCCACATATCGTCAGATAGTAAAGGTCCCTGTCATGAGCTCTGGCCGTGACTCCAGCTCAGGAGTAGCAGGTGAAACACAACTGTTGTCTGACATTTGTTTCACATTTGACACAGGTTTCTGTTGCTGATGTATAATTGTTGAATAATGCTGTATCTGTGCTAATCTTTAACACAAAGTTCTAAATCTTTAACAACAGGAGGATCATGGTTAACTCTACGGAAGCTTCCTATTTTATACTGACTGCATACTCTGACACAGGGGTTTTGAAATACCTTTATTTCCTGATCATTCTTGTTTTATATTTTTGTATTTTAGGTGCCAACGTGTTGCTGATTGTGGTTATCTGTGTGAACAGGAGCTTACATGAACCCATGTACCTCTTTATGTGCAGCCTGTTTGTAAATGAACTGTATGGTAGTACAGGGTTGTTTCCATTCCTTCTGGTTCAGATCCTCTCTGACATCCACACTGTCTCTGCTCCGCTCTGCTTCCTGCAGATTTTCTCTGTGTATACATATGTTTGTGTGGAATTTTTGAATTTAGCCGTCATGTCTTATGACAGATATCTTGCTATCTGTTATCCTCTGCAATATAACACATATATGACTTCTAACAAAGCTTCTTTTCTTATTGCAGTGTCATGGATGTTCCCTTTTCTTGCAATTGTTGTTCTGATATCCTTAAGTGTGTCTTTAACGCTGTGTGGGAACATACTCAATACAGTGTACTGTGGGAATTACTCCATTGTTAAGCTGGCCTGCTCTGACACCAGGGTCAATAACATTTATGGGCTCTTTTACACGGTCATCTCCATCATCATTCCTCTGCTTTTAATCCTGTACACGTACATGAGGATCCTCAGAGTGTGTTTCTCTGGCTCCAAACAGACCAGACAGAAAGCTCTCAGTACCTGCACACCTCACCTCGCTTCCTTGCTCAACTTCTCCTTTGGAGGTTTTTTCCAGATATTACAGAGCAGGTTTGATATGAGCAGTGTTCCCAACATGCTGCACATTTTATTATCCCTGTACTTTCTAACATGCCAGCCTCTCTTTACCCCAGTCCTGTACGGGCTGAAGATGTCTAAAATCCGCATCATATGTAAGCGCCTGTTGTACGGTGAAGTGTAGGTCATCAAGAGATTGCAGAGACAGAGAATGAAAGGACCCTGACTTCAGAAGTATTAACTCTAATGACGTGCCTCGTTCACTGAAAGCTCACCCCCCGTTGTCTGTTATTATGTTTCTTTAATTATACTTTAATATTCTATATGAAGCAAAGCTATATGATCAACATGATGTTCCACTGACCCTAAGTTCTTCTGTTGTGTCTAAAACTGCAAAAAGAAAATACTTTTTCCCTGAAAGCTGTTTCTATTTAGTTTAGACGTGTATTATTAAATTGTGAACAAGGAGTATGAAATATGGACATTCCTATTTACCGGGAAATAAATGTTGTTTTCACGAAGCTGGTTGTGTGTGTGGTGTGTGTGTATTTTGCACATTTCATTCCCCTGTAGCAAACATGCAGTTTACTTTAGACAGCATGAAAGAAGTCGCAGGCTCACGTGTAATGTGTGTCTTATGGAACAGTTCATAATTATAAGATTACTACCATTTGTATTCTTAGATGCCATTTGTTGTTATGGTCGTGCAAAAAGGTGCAGCCTGTTTCACAGTGAGTAACAACAACGCATTTCAATTGGAATGATGTCAATACCACCGACAAATGGTTTAATACATGTGATAATATTGGGCCCAAAAATACAAGCCTTTAGTTTTTTGAGGTACATTAACTTCCCAGTCCCTTATTTAAATCAGTGGGTCCTAAAAGCAGTCAAATAATAATAGCTCTAATAGAGTTAGTTTCCCTCACTCAAACTGTGCGTAATTCCTCCAGTGGCTCAGTCAGTAGGGACTTGGACCGGGAGCCGTAGGGTCGCTGGTTCAAGTCCCCGACCAGACCGAAATATGGAGTGTGGACTGCTACTTGGAGAGGGCCCAGTTCACCTCCTGGGCCCTACCGTGGCACCCTTGAGCCAGGCGTCGGACAACCCCCCCCACTCCCATTGCTCCCGGGCGCTGTGCAATAGCTGCCCACTGCTCCTGGTACTAGGATGGGTTCAAGAGAACACATGTCACTGTGTGTGCTGTGTGTGTCTGACCATTAAAGAGGGTTTCATCCCTCCAATTCTAACTATCTATCTATCTGATTAAAATAGCTCATACTCTCTCGGCCTTAGAGAAGCAGAAGATACCCACACATTAACACCACTTTATGATTTCTGAAGTAAGAAGCTAGGGTTGGGCTATAAAGGAACTACAGCACGGTCACATGACAGCAGCGACATGCAGTCAGGGGAGAAACAACAAATAAATGTCTCCACTGATCTCTGTTGTAAAAGTGACTTTTGATTCCAATCGCTTTTCATAGTCAAAATCGGCAAACTCGGAGCGCTGAGAAGTGAGGCAGGGACGAGCTCTGCCTCACTTAACCCCACAGAAACTGTCTGGAGCGTGGGCCCTAAGCGCATGCCTGTTAGCATCTCAGTCACACATGTAATGTAGATCCCTTTATTACATGTGTCCTCGCCATCCATAGTCTCTAAAGAACTTATTTCATGTATATATGATATTTAGGCTCGCTGGTCTCATCATACAACGGCAATGAAAAAAGCACCAGGGGAGGCAGCCATAACCTCTGCGGCACTGCAGGGGGCGCACGTTGCTACTGTTATTCTACGCAGAGACGGTAGACGCAAACAACACGCTAGACTTTTGAAACCAGAGGGAGATAAGGAGGACTTTTACAAAACAGTAATAGAGATTGTTGTCCAGAAGGATAGCATGGACTTCATCTTCAAGTCAAGGTAAGACCACCATTGTATTGAAAATGGGATCTTACTAAGAGATAACAGTCCAATATTTAAATGAAACTACATTTTTTGGGTATCCTTTTGTTGAAAGGTCTGTTTACAGTTTATCGAAACATCAGATTAAAAAAGCTTTTTGCAAATAACAGAATATTTCGATTAAAGTACAAATATAATTTGTATATCTGACTGAAAGAGTCAGTGCCTCACCAGCCATGAACCTCACCGCATGTCACTGCATGACACGTCACTGCATGACACGTCACCACCGCTAAGCTAAAGGAGGCTAATGTTGGGCTATAAAGGAACTACAGCACGGTCACATGACTTCACGTCACCACCGCTAAGCTAAAGGAGGCTAATGTTGGGCTATAAAGGAACTACAGCACGGTCACATGACTTCACGTCACCACCGCTAAGCTAAAGGAGGCTAATGTTGGGCTATAAAAGAACTATAGCACGGTCACATCAATCAATCAATCAATCAATGTTTATTTATAGCCCAATATCACAAATGTTACATTTGTCTCAGTGGACTTCACAGTGTGTACAGAATATCAGTATGACAATACGACACCCTCTGTCCTTAGACCCTCTGTCCTCAGACCCTCTGTCCTCAGACCCTCACATCGTACAAGGAAAAACTTCCAAAGAAAACCCAGTTTAAAGGGAAAAATGGGAGAAACCTCAGGGAGAGCAGCAGAGGAGGGATCCCTCTCCCAGGACGGACAGACGTGCAATAGATGCCGTGTGTAAATTGAAAAGATAATACATTTGCAACATAGGTAGTCCAAATGTTTGGAAATGCATGTGTGTATAATAGGAAGATGAATCCACGAGGATATCCATCAGGACCGATGATCCAGGACCACAGCCACGACTCAAGATCCAGCGCTCGCGATCCAGGACACAAGACCGCAGGATCATCCATGACTCCGGATCCCGGCATGTATAGACACCAAAAGGAAAGACATTTGGGGAAGCTGGGTTAATCGGAACATGAGAGGACACAGGTACAGACAGAGAGAAGGAAGAAGTAAGATGTCCCCCGACAAACTAAGCCTATATCAGCAAAACTAGGGGCTGAATCTAATCAGCCCTAACTATAAGCTTTATCAAAAAGGAAGGTCTTAAGCGCACTCTTAAAAACGGATAGGGTGTCTGCCGCCCGAACACAAACTGGAAGCTGATTCCACAAATGTGGAGCTTGATAAGAAAAGGCTCTGGCTCCCATTGTACTTTTAGAGACTCTAGGAACAACCAACAACCCTGCATTCTTGGAACGCAATGCCCTAGTAGGACAGTAGGGTATAATGAGTTCTTTAAGGTAAGATGGCGCCTGCCCATTAAGGGCTTTGTAGGCGAGAAGAAGAATTTTAAATTCTATCCTGTGTTCTATAGGGAGCCAGTGTAAGGCAGCCAGAACAGGAGTAATGTGGTCCCTTTTCCTAACTCTGGTTAGTACACGAGCCGCAGCATTTTGAATCAGCTGAAGCCACTTGACTGACTTCTTGGTACTCCCTGATAATAAAGAGTTACAATATTCCAGCCTAGAAGTAACAAATGCATGGACTAGTTTCTCTGCATCGCTTTGAGGCAAGATATGCCTGATCTCTGCAATGTTACGTAGATGGAAGTAGGCGGTCCTTGAGATTGATTTTATGTGGGCGTTAAAGGATAAATCCTGATCAAATATAACACCAAGATTCCTTACAGTCTCACTGGAGGCCAAATTAATGCCATCCATAGTTAGTATATCTTTAGATAATTTGTTTCGTAGATTCTTCGGGCCAAGTACAATAACTTCAGTTTTGGTCGTGTTTAACATCAAAAAGTTTAAGGTCATCCACGTTTTTAAGTCCTTAAGGCAGTCTTGAATTTTATTTAGATGATTAATTTCATCAGGCTTGATTGATAAATATAGTTGAGTATCATCCGCATAACAATGAAAGTTTACGGAATGATTCCTTATAATATTGCCTAACGGAAGCATATATAATGTGAACAAAATAGGTCCGAGCACTGAGCCCTGTGGCACTCCATGGCTAACTTTGGTTTGCGTTGAAGATTCATCGTTAACACGTACAAACTGAGAGCGTTCAGATAGATAGGACCTAAACCAGCCTAAAGCAGTTCCCTGTGTGCCAACTAAGTGCTCTAGTCTTTGCAATAGGATATCATGGTCGATAGTATCAAATGCAGCACTGAGATCGAGCAAAACAAGAAAAGAGACAAGTCCCTTGTCTGAGGCTATTAGAATATCATTTGTGACTTTAACCAGAGCTGTCTCTGTGCTATGATGTGTTCTAAAGCCAGACTGAAAATCTTCAAATAAATCATTGTTTTTTAAGTAATCACACAACTGTTTTGCGACCGCTTTCTCAAGAATCTCTGAGAGGAACGGAAGATTAGAAATAGGTCTATAGTTGGCCAAAACCTCTGGATCGAGGTTGTGCTTTTTAAGAAGCGGTTTTATCAATGCTACTTTGAATGATTGTGGAACATAGCCTGATAATAAAGACATATTCATAATATTTAATAAAGAAGTGCTAATTAATGGAAAAACTTCCTTCAACAGCTTAGTTGGAATTGGGTCTAACATGCACGTTGATGGTTTAGAAGAGAGAATCATTGAATGTAATTGTTCAAGGTTAATGGCTGAAAAGCATTCTAGTTTACTATCTAGTGTAATATTAGAACTTACGATTCCGGGAGCTGTTGATAACACTATACTGGTCGAAGGCAAGAGGTCATTCATTTTGTTTCTAAGAGTAACCATGTTATCGTTAAAAAAGCACATCAAATCATTACTACTGAGTGCTGTGGGAATAGAAGGCTCAATGGAGCTGTGGCTCTCTGTCAGCCTGGCTACAGTGCTGAAAAGAAATCTTGCATTATTCTTATTCTCATCTATTAATGAAGAGTAGTAGGCTGCTCTCGCTTTACGCAGTGCTTTCTTATATTCATTGAGAGTAATATGCCAGATTAAACGAGATTCTTCAAGTTTAGTGGAACGCCATATCCTTTCAAGTTGTCTAGACTTTTGCTTTATTTTGCGGGTTTCGGCATTATGCCATGGAGCTAATCTATGTTGTTTTATTTTCTTCTTTTTCAGAGGAGCAACAGAGTCTAATTTTATTCGCAGCGCATCTATAGCACTATCAACAACATGATCAATTTGGGGTGGTGTACATTTTGTATAAGTTTCCTCCCCTACATGCAGACATGCTATCGAGTTAAGTATTGGTGGAATCTCTTCCTTAAATGTGGCTATAGCACCAACAGATAGGTTTCTGCTGCAAGAGCTTTTGACTAATGCTTTGTAGTCTTGTAATAGTACTTCAAAAGTTACTAAGAAATGGTCGGATAAAGCAGGATTATGCGGTTCCACTAATAGTTGCTCAATTTCAACACCATAAGTCAGAACAAGGTGGAGAGTGTGATTATAGCAGTGGGTTGGTTTATTTACACTCTGACAGAAACCAACAGAATCTAATATAGAGTTAAATGCAACAGTAAGGCTATTTTTATCATCGTCAACATGAATATTAAAGTCACCTACGATAATTACTTTGTCTGTTTTAAGAACCAAAGTTGATAAAAACTCAGAGAATTCTGATAAGAATTCTGAATAAGGACCTGGTGCACGATACACTGTAACAAATAAGATTGGCTGCAAAGTTTTCCAGGTCGGATGCGTAAGACTAAAAACAAGGCTTTCAAAAGAGGTATAATTTAATTTTGGTTTAGTATTGATAAGTAAACTTGAGTCAAAGATTGCTGCAACTCCACCTCCTCGGCCCGTGCCTCAAGCAATATGAGTGTTGACATGGCTGGGTGGAGTGGCCTCATTTATGCTGACATATTCTTCATGTCTCAACCAAGTTTCAGTGAGACAGCATATATCAATATTATAATCTGATATTAAATCATTTACCAATATTGCTTTAGATGCTAGAGATCTTATGTTTAAGAGACCACATTTAATCTTCCTGTTTTGTTGCACTGTATTAGTTGTTACATTTACTTTTATTAGGTTATTATGTATAACACCTCTATTAGGTTTTACCTTAAATTGTCCTTGGGCAGACACACACACCGCTAATATTGGGTATTTTATTGGGTTCGGGATTCCTATGGATGACTGCCTAGGAGAGAGCGCAGAGAAGCGTGTAAGACTGCGACTCTGCCTCCTGGTCTCAACTCCAGTTTGTCATGGATTAAGTCCACAAGTCACATGACTTCACGTAACCACCGCTAAGCTAAAGGAGGCTAATGTCACCATCTTGGTTTCTAGTCATCACCATCTTGGTTTCTAGTCGTCACCATCTTGGTTTCTAGTCCTCAACATCTTGTTTTCTAGTCGTCAACATCTTGTTTTTTGGTCGTCAACATCTCGGTTTCTGGTCGTCACCATCTTGGTTTCTAGTTGTCACCATCTTGTTTTTTGGTCGTCACCATCTTGGTTTCTAGTTGTCACCCTCTCGGTTTCTAGTCGTCTCAATCTTGGTTTCTATTCGTAACCATCTTGGTTTCTAGTCGTCTCCATCTTGGTTTCTAGTAGTCACCATCTTGGTTTCTAGTCATCACCATCTTGGTTTCTAGTCGTCTCCATCTTGGTTTCTAGTCGTCACCATCTTGGTTTCTAGTCGTCTCCATCTCGGTTTCAAGTCGTAACCATCTCGATTTCTAGTCGTCTCCATCTCGGTTTCTAGTCGTCTCCATCCTGGTTTCTAGTCGTCTCCATCTTGGTTTCTATTTGTCACCATCTTGGTTTCTAGTCGTCTCCATCTTGGTTTCTAGTCGTCAACATCTTGGTTTCTAGTCGTCAACATTTATTTTTTTGTTCGTCAACATTTATTTTTTTGGTCGTCGCCATCTTGTTTTCTGGTCATCAACATCTTGGTTTATAGTAGTCACCATCTTGGTTTTTGGTCGTCACCATCTTGGTTTCTAGTCGTCACCATCTTGGTTTCTAGTCGTCACCATCTTGTTTTTTGTTCGTCACCATCTTGGTTTCTAGTCGTCACCATCTTGGTTTCTAGTCGTCAACATTTATTTTTTTGTTCGTCAAAATTAATTTTTTTGGCCGTCACCCTCCTAATTTCTATTCGTCACAATCTTGTTTTCTGGTCGTCAACATCTTGGTTTCTAGTAGTCACCATCTTGGTTTTTGGTCATCACAATCTTGGCTTCTAGTCGTCACCATCTTGGTTTCTAGTCGTCACCATCTTGTTTTTTGTTCGTCACCATCTTGGTTTCTAGTCGTCAACATCTTGTTTTCTGGTCGTCACCATCTTGGTTTCTAGTCGTCACCATCTTGGTTTCTAGTCGTCACCATCTTGGTTTCTAGTCGTCAACATCTTATTTTCTAGTCGTCACCATCTTGTTTTTTGGTCGTCACCATCTTGGTTTCTAGTCGTTACCATCTTGGTTTCCAGTCGTCACCATCTTGGTTTCTAGTCGTCACCATCTTGTTTTCTGGTTGTCACCATCTTGGTTTCCAGTCGTCACCATCTTGGTTTCTAGTCGTCACCATCTTGTTTTCTGGTCGTCACCGTCTTGTTTTCTAGTCGTCACCATCTTGGTTTCTAGACATCACCATCTTGTTTTCTAGTCGTCACCATCTTGTTTTTTGGTCGTCACCATCTTGGTTTCTAGTAGTCACCATCTTGGTTTCTAGACATCACCATCTTGGTTTCTAGTCGTCACGATTTCGTTTTTTGGTCGTCACCATCTTGGTTTCTGGTTGTCATCGTCTTGTTTTTTGGTTGTCACGATCTTGGTTTCTAGTCCAAGAGAAAGGTTTCTGTTACAACCCGGCTCGTGGGCTGTAACATAAAGCAGGGAGGCCAGACGAGAGGTACGAATAACATAGTTTATTGTTTGAACACAACAAACTAAACAGACACCAGCATCAGGTCCCCGAAACTGCCGCAGAGAAAATGCCCAGAGGAGTGAGGGAGACGTATCTGGCGGGGCTCCTCCTATAACCTTTTCCCCAGGTGTAGCTCATCAGGCAGGTCACCTCCCCGACAGGTGCGGCTCATCACCACCGGAACCTGTGAACACTCACAAAGCACACACAAATAGACGGCACCCCACATAGTGTGGAGGGGTCGTCAAAGTCACCATCTTGGTTTGTAGTCGTCACCATCTTGGTTTGTAGTTGTTACCATCTTGTTCTTTGGTAGTCACCATCTTGGTTTCCAGACATCACCATCTTGTTTTCTAGTCGTCACCATCTTGGTTTGTAGTTGTTACCATCTTGTTCTTTGGTAGTCACCATCTTGGTTTCTGGTTGTCATCGTCTTGTTTTCTGGTCGTCACCATCTTGGTTTCTAGTCGTCACCATCTTGGTTTCTGGTCGTCACGATTTAGTTTTCTAGTCCTCACCATCTTGGTTTCTAGTCGTCACCATCTTGGTTTCTAGTCGTCACCATCTTGTTTTCTGGTTCTCATCGTCTTGTTTTCTAGACGTCACCATCTTGTTTTCTGGTTGTCACCATCTTGGTTTCTAGTCGTCACCATCTTGGTTTCTTGTCGTCACAATTTCGTTTTCTGGTCGTCACCATCTTGTTTTCTGGTTGTCACCATCTTGGTTTCTAGTCGTCACCATCTTGGTTTCTATTCGTCACGATCTTTATTTCTAGTCATCACCATGTTCTTTTTTAGTCGTCACGATCTTGGTTTCTAGTCGTCACTATTTTGGTTTCTAGTCCAAGTGAAAGGTTTCTGTTACAACCCGGCTCGTGGGCTGTAACATAAAGCAGGGAGGCGAGACGAGAGGTACGAATAATATAGTTTATTGTTTGAACACAAGAAACTAAACAGACACTAGCGTCACCTCCCCGACAGGTGCGGCTCATCACCACCGGAACCTGTGAACATTCACAAAGCACACACAAATAGATGGCACCCCACGTAGTGTGGAGGGGTGGTCAAAGTCACCATCTTGGTTTGTAGTTGTCACCATCTTGGTTTCTAGACATCACCATCTTATTTTCTAATCGTCACCATCTTGTTTTTTGGTCGTCACCATCTTGGTTTCTAGTCGTCACAATTTAGTTTGTTGGTCCTCACCATCTTGGTTTCTAGTCGTCACCATCTTGGTTTCTAGTCGTCACCATCTTAGTTTCTAGTTGTCACCATCTTGTTTTTTGGTAGTCACCATCTTGGTTTCTAGTCGTCACCATCTTGGTTTCTAGTTGTCACCATCTTGTTTTTTGGTAGTCACCATCTTGGTTTCTAGTTGTCACCATCTTGGTTTGTAGTTGTCACCATCTTGTTTTTTGGTAGTCACCATCTTGGTTTCTAGACATCACCATCTTGTTTTTTCATCGTCACCATCTTGGTTTCTAGACATCACCATCTTGTTTTCTAGTCGTCACCATTTTGTTTTTTGGTCGTCACCATCTTGGTTTCTAGTCGTCACCATTTAGTTTTTTGGTCGTCACCATCTTGTTTTCTAGTCGTCACCATCTTGTTTTCTGGTCGTAACCATCTTGGTTTCTAGACCAAGATGTCTATTTTTATGTTCAATGGCATCAAAACGATAAAAACGCTACTGAAGGTTAATCCAATGTTTAATCCAATGTGTCACTTTGAAATGATTTCTGATAATCCATCATCACATTTATGGCAATTTCAGTTTTCAGTTTTCAGAGTGTAACGTAGCTTTACATTTGGGCAAACTTTATGCGCATCACTCTCACTCCTCATGGTGTACGTGTATGTGGATTTAGGATCAGCCCCTCGATTCTATTGGCTCTAACGGTTAAAAAGAGGTGTCAATCATCAAAATTGACCAATGGGTTCCAGAGAAACGGCAAATCCACCCAAATGACCCCAGAGGTGTTCTTTTTTTTCTAAACCTCTCTAAAAAGGTCAAATGTCGCTTGTTTTGCATCAATCTTGATACAGGGTACTTATGTGTTATAGTTTGGATAAAGCTTTTAGTCTATTGAAGGCTGGTTTTCACTATAGGTAATGGTTTATTTTTGGACGGACACTATCATTAAAATGTTTTTACTATGTTCAATCTGAATTTACTTTAAAATAAAAAACATCTATATTGATTCTGACTCTTCTACATCCAACTCACAGGTTTATCATTGCTTTGAGAAAAAGATTATTAATGTAACCCTTTTAGAAGATATGCTAACTTGTTCTGGGAATGTCATTTTGGAGCCTGAGACCTGAAAAACAGGCTTGGGGCTTTAGAGGTTTAAATAAAAAAAGCGGACTAAATGTTCCCTATCTGTAGATATTCACTTTGAATGATGGAGCACACTTTGATCATTTATCGCTTCTTTTTTCCTGACACAACCACTGATCTTCACTTCAGAAGCAAACACACTTTGACACATCTTACTGTTTCTTTATAAGGCCATACATTATGGGATTGAAGAGAGGTGGGCATGTAAGGAAGTTATATATTTGTTTTAATAGACTCAACATGTTGGGCCTGTAATATTTTACAATTCTTCAAATAAGTTGATGAGGGACGCGTGGTGAGGTGTGCAGCTTTCTGTGTGCTCTGCTTACGACCAGAGAAACACACTCTGAGGATCCTCGTGTACGAGGAGAGGATAGAATTAGAGGACAAAAGAATAACCATTGAGGCAAGCATTTTTTATTCCTCTTCTGACTCGAACTGAACCATCCTGTTACATGTTATTCCCAACACAGGCTAGCAGCAGATTCTTACACAGGATGTATATTTGGGACACATTACATGTTAGAGAATACGAAGGTGAACATATTGTCAACATATTGGGAACATAGTTGATATGAAGCTGCTCTGTGTCTGATCACAGCGAGGAGCTTCATTCAGCTTTAACTTCAGTTTCACTCCTAACGTCCGGACGCATGGACCTTTCAGGGTTCTCCTAAAATCACTGAGGCTGATATGAGAAGTGAAAAGCAAGAGAAGAAACAGAAAGAGAGAGCAGCATCAAGCTCAGCACATGTACAGCTGCACGTTTCATTTCCTTCCTCTGCACACAGTGAACGAGACACGTCATTAGAGTTAATACTGCTGAAGTCAGGGTCCTTTCATTCTCTGTCTCTGCAATCTCTTGATGACCTACACTTCACCGTACAACAGGCGCTTACATATGATGCGGATTTTAGACATCTTCAGCCCGTACAGGACTGGGGTAAAGAGAGGCTGGCATGTTAGAAAGTACAGGGATAATAAAATGCGCAGCATGTTGGGAACACTGCTCATATCAAACCTGCTCTGTAATATCTGGAAAAAACCTCCAAAGGAGAAGTTAAGCAAGGAAGCGAGGTGAGGTGTGCAGGTACTGAGAGCTTTCTGTCTGGTCTGTTTGGAGCCAGAGAAACACACTCTGAGGATCCTCATGTACGTGTAGAGGATTAAAAGCAGAGGAATGATGATGGAGATGACCGTGTAAAAGAGCCCATAAATGTTATTGACCCTGGTGTCAGAGCAGGCCAGCTTAACAATGGAGTAATTCCCACAGTACACTTTGTTAATGATGTTCCCACACAGCGTTAAAGACACACTTAAGGATATCAGAACAACAATTGCAAGAAAAGGGAACATCCATGACACTGCAATAAGAACATAAGCTTTGTTAGAAGTCATATATGTGTTATATTGCAGAGGATAACAGATAGCAAGATATCTGTCATATGACATGACGGCTAAATTAGTAAATTCAACACTTCCATATGTAAACAAGCAGAAAACCTGCAGGAAGCAGAGCGGAGCAGAAACAGTGTGGATGTCAGAGAGGACATGAACCAGAAGGAATGGAAACAACCCTGTACTACCATACAGTTCATTTACAAACAGACTGCACAGAAAAAGGTACATAGGTTCATGTAAGCTCCTGTTCACACAGATAACCACAATCAGCAACACGTTGGCACCTAAAATACAAATATACAAAGCAAGAATGATCAGGAAATAAAGGTATTTAAAAAAACCTGTGTCAGAGTATGCAGTCAGTATAAAATATGAAATGTGCGTAGAGTTCACCATGATCCTCCTGTGGGTCTTCAAGCATCACAACACGAGCAGTGCATTACCTGGATGTACATGTCACTTTAAACATGGCAATAACAGTGAACACATGTTCTTCATCATGAGAACACATAAGACAGATGATCCAAACTGAGCGTCCTATATCAATGTGTATAATACAGAGATCCAGAGTGTGTGAGGTGCTGCTCTCCTCACTGAGCTGAAACTCTGAGCTGCTGCTTTTACCTTCTGTCTGCAGCTCACTGACGTCATCCTTCAGGGATCCTCCTTCTGTAACTCAGGGTTTCACAACCAGATGCAGACGTGCTCCATTAAATCCGTCAATCCACGTTATTTTAATGTCACCCAGCGACATATAGGCCTGTCCTTAAAGAATGAAGACAATTCTCTGTTTGGTGCAGATGGCATCTTGGTTTCTGGTCGTCACCATCTTGGTTTCTGATCGTCACCATCTTGGTTTCTTTTCGTCACCATCTTGTTTCTAGTCGTCACCATCTTGGTTTCTAGTCGTCACCATCTTGGTTTCTGGTCGTCACCATCTTGGTTTCTGGTCGTCACCATCTTGGTTTCTAGTTGTCACCATCTTGGTTTCTGGTCGTCACCATTTTGGTTTCTAGTCGTCACCATCTTGGTTTCTAGTCGTCAACATCTTTGTTTCTAGTCGTCACCATCTTGGTTTCTAGTCGTCACCATCTTGGTTTCTAGTCGTCAACATCTTGTTTTCTGGTCGTCACCATCTTGGTTTCTAGTAGTCACCATCTTGGTTTCTGGTCGTCACCATCTTGGTTTCTAGTCGTCACCATCTTGGTTTCTAGTCGTCTCCATCTTGGTGTCTAGTCGTCACTATCTTGGTTTCTAGTCGTCTCCATCTCGGTTTCTAGTCGTAACCATCTTGGTTTCAAGTCGTCACCATCTTGGTTTCAAGTCGTCACCATCTTGGTTTCAAGTCGTCAACATCTTGGTTTCTAGTCGTCAACATTTATTTTTTTGTTCGTCAACATTTATTTTTTTGGTCGTCACCCTCCTGGTTTCTAGTCGTCACCATCTTGGTTTCTGGTCGTCACCATCTTGGTTTCTAGTCGTCACCCTCCTGGTTTCTAGTCGTCACCATCTTGGTTTCTGGTCGTCACCATCTTGGTTTCTAGTCGTCACCATCTTGGTTTCTGGTCGTCACCATCTTGGTTTCTAGTCGTCACCATCTTGGTTTCTAGTCGTCTCAATCTCAGTTTCTAGTCGTAACCATCTTGGTTTCTAGTCGTCACCATCTTGGTTACTAGTCGTCTCAATCTTGGTTTCTGGTCGTCACCATCTTGGTTTCTAGTCGTGAACATCTTGATTTCTAGTCGTCTCAATCTTGGTTTCTGGTCGTCACCATCTTGGTTTCTAGTCGTCTCAATCTTGGTTTCTAGTCGTAACAATATTGGTTTTTTAGTCGTCACCATCTTGGTTTCTGGTCGTCACCATCTTGGTTTCTCGTTGTCACCATCTTATTTTTTGGTCGTCACCATCTTGTTTTCTGGTCGTCACCATCTTGGTTTCTAGTCGTCTCCATCTTATTTTTTGGTCGTCACCATCTTGTTTTCTGGTCGTCACCATCTTGGTTTCTAGTCGTCAACATTTTGTTTTCTAGTCGTCACAATCTTGTTTTTTGGTCGTCACCATCTTGGTTTCTAGTCGTCTCCATCTTGGTTTCTAGTCGTCACCATCTTGATTTCTAGTCGTGTCCATCTTGGTTTCTAGTCGTCACCATCTTGGTTTCTAGTCGTCACCATCTTGGTTTCTAGTCGTCAACATCTTGTTTTCTGGTCGTCACCATCTTGGTTTCTAGTAGTCACCATCTTGGTTTCTGGTCGTCCCCATCTTGGTTTCTAGTTGTCACCATCTTGTTTTTTGGTCGTCACCATCTTGTTTTCTGGTCGTCACCATCTTGGTTTCTAGTCGTCTCCATCTTGGTTTCTAGTCGTCACCATCTTGGTTTCTAGTCCTGTCCATCTTGGTTTCTAGTCGTAACCATCTTGGTTTCTATTCGTCACCATCTTGGTTTCTAGTTGTCACCATCTTGTTTTTTGGTCGTCACCATCTTGGTTTCAAGTCGTCACCATCTTGGTTTCAAGTCGTCAACATCTTGGTTTCTAGTCGTCAACATTTATTTTTTTGTTCGTCAACATTTATTTTTTCGGTCGTCACCCTCCTAGTTTCTAGTAGTCACCATCTTGGTTTCTAGTCGTCACCATCTTGTTTTCTAGACGTCACCATCTGGTTTTCTAGTCGTCAACATCTTGTTTTTTGGTCGTCACCATCTTGGTTTCTAGTCGTCTCCATCTTGGTTTCTAGTCGTCACCATCTTGGTTTCTAGTCGTGTCCATCTTGCTTTCTAGTCGTAACCATCTTGGTTTCTAGTCGTCACCATCTTTGTTTCTAGTCGTCTCCATCTTGGTGTCTAGTCGTCACTATCTTGGTTTCTAGTCGTCTCCATCTCGGTTTCTAGTCGTAACCATCTTGGTTTCAAGTCGTCACCATCTTGGTTTCTAGTCGTCTCCATCTTGGTTTCTAGTCGTCACCATCTTGGTTTCTAGTCGTCAACATTAATTTTTTATTCGTCAACATTTATTTTTTTGGTCGTCACCCTCCTAGTTTCTATTCGTCACCATCTTGTTTTCTGGGTGTCAACATCTTGGTTTCTAGTAGTCACCATCTTGGTTTTTGGTCGTCACCATCTTGGTTTCTAGTCATCACCATCTTGGTTTCTAGTCGTCACCATCTTGTTTTCTAGACGTCACCATCTGGTTTTCTAGTCGTCAACATCTTGTTTTTTGGTCGTCACCATCTTGGTTTCTAGTCGTCTCCATCTTGGTTTCTAGTCGTCACCATCTTGGTTTCTAGTCGTGTCCATCTTGCTTTCTAGTCGTAACCATCTTGGTTTCTAGTCGTCACCATCTTTGTTTCTAGTCGTCTCAATCTTGGTTTCTAGTCGTAACCATCTTGGTTTCTATTCGTCACCATCTTGGTTTCTAGTTGTCAACATCTTGGTTTTTGGTCGTCACCATCTTGGTTTCTAGTCGTCACCATCTCGGTTTCTAGTCGTCTCAATCTTGGTTTCTAGTCGTCACCATCTTGGTTTCTAGTAGTCACCATCTTGTTTTTTGGTCGTCACCATCTTGTTTTCTTGTCATCACCATCTTGGTTTCTAGTCGTCTCCATCTTGGTTTCTAGTCGTCACCATCTTGGTTTCTAGTAGTCACCATCTTGGTTTCTGGTCGTCACCATCTTGGTTTCTAGTCGTCACCATCTTGGTTTCTAGTCGTCTCCATCTTGGTGTCTAGTCGTCACTATCTTGGTTTCTAGTCGTCTCCATCTCGGTTTCTAGTCGTAACCATCTTGGTTTCAAGTCGTCACCATCTTGGTTTCAAGTCGTCACCATCTTGGTTTCAAGTCGTCAACATCTTGGTTTCTAGTCGTCAACATTTATTTTTTTGTTCGTCAACATTTATTTTTTCGGTCGTCACCCTCCTAGTTTCTATTCGTCACCATCTTGGTTTCTAGTAGTCACCATCTTGGTTTCTAGTCGTCACCATCTTGTTTTCTAGACGTCACCATCTGGTTTTCTAGTCGTCAACATCTTGTTTTTTGGTCGTCACCATCTTGGTTTCTAGTCGTCTCCATCTTGGTTTCTAGTCGTCACCATCTTGGTTTCTAGTCGTGTCCATCTTGCTTTCTAGTCGTAACCATCTTGGTTTCTAGTCGTCACCATCTTTGTTTCTAGTCGTCTCCATCTTGGTGTCTAGTCGTCACTATCTTGGTTTCTAGTCGTCTCCATCTCGGTTTCTAGTCGTAACCATCTTGGTTTCAAGTCGTCACCATCTTGGTTTCTAGTCGTCTCCATCTTGGTTTCTAGTCGTCTCCATCTCGGTTTCTAGTCGTCAACATTAATTTTTTATTCGTCAACATTTATTTTTTTGGTCGTCACCCTCCTAGTTTCTATTCGTCACCATCTTGTTTTCTGGGTGTCAACATCTTGGTTTCTAGTAGTCACCATCTTGGTTTTTGGTCGTCACCATCTTGGTTTCTAGTCATCACCATCTTGGTTTCTAGTCGTCACCATCTTGTTTTCTAGACGTCACCATCTGGTTTTCTAGTCGTCAACATCTTGTTTTTTGGTCGTCACCATCTTGGTTTCTAGTCGTCTCCATCTTGGTTTCTATTCGTCACCATCTCGGTTTCAAGTCGTAACCATCTTGAATTCTAGTCGTCTCCATCTTGGTTTCTAGTCGTCTCCATCTTGGTTTCTAGTCTTCTCCATCTCGGTTTCTATTCGTCACCATCTTGTTTTCTGGTCGTCAACATCTTGGTTTCTAGTAGTCACCATTTTGGTTTTTGGTCGTCAACATCTTGTTTTTTGGTCGTCACCATCTTGGTTTCTGGTCGTCACCATCTTGGTTTCTAGTCGTCACCATCTTGTTTTCTAGTCGTCAACATCTTGTTTTTTGGTCGTCACCATCTTGGTTTCTGGTCGTCCCCATCTTGGTTTCTAGTTGTCACCATCTTGTTTTTTGGTCGTCACCATCTTGTTTTCTAGTCGTCTCCATCTTGGTTTCTAGTCGTCACCATCTTGGTTTCTAGTCGTGTCCATCTTGGTTTCTAGTCGTAACCATCTTGGTTTCTATTCGTCACCATCTTGGTTTCTAGTTGTCACCATCTTGTTTTTTGGTCGTCACCATCTTGTTTTCTGGTCATCACCATCTTGGTTTCTAGTCGTCTCCATCTTGGTTTCTAGTCGTCAACATCTTGGTTTCTAGTCGTCTCCATCTTGGTTTCTAGTCGTCACCATCTTGGTTTCTAGTAGTCAACATTAATTTTTTGTTCGTCAACATTTATTTTTTTGGTCGTCACCCTCCTAGTTTCTATTCGTCACCATCTTGTTTTCTGGGCGTCAACATCTTGGTTTCTAGTCGTCACCATCTCGGTTTCTAGTCGTCTCAATCTTGGTTTCTAGTCGTCTCCATCTCGGTTTCAAGTCGTAACCATCTTGATTTCTAGTCGTCTCCATCTTGGTTTCTAGTCGTCTCCATCTTGGTTTCTAGTCTTCTCCATCTTGGTTTCTATTCGTCACCATCTTGTTTTCTGGTCGTCAACATCTTGGTTTCTAGTAGTCACCAACATGGTTTTTGGTCGTCACCATCTTGGTTTCTGGTCCTCACCATCTTGGTTTCTAGTCGTCACCATCTTGGTTTCTAGTCGTCTCCATCTTGGTTTCTAGTCGTCACCATCTTGGTTTCTGGTCGTCACCATCTTGTTTTCTAGTCGTCAACATCTTGGTTTCTAGTCGTCAACATTTATTTTTTTGTTCGTCAACATTTATTCTTTTGGTCGTCACCCTCCTAGTTTCTAGTCGTCACCATCTTGTTTTCTGGTCGTCACCATCTTTTTTCTAGTCCTCACCATCTTGGTTTTTGGTCGTCTCCATCTTGGTTTCTGGTCGTCACCATCTTGGTTTTTGGTCTTCTCCATCTTGGTTTCTAGTCGTCAACATCTTGGTTTCTGGTCGTCACCATCTTGTTTTCTAGTCATCAACATCTTGGTTTCTAGTCGTCAGCATCTCAGTTTCTAGTCATCTCAATCTTGGTTTCTATTCGTAACCATCTTGGTTTCTAGTCGTTACCATCTTGGTTTCTAGTCGTCAACATTTATTTTTTTGTTCTTCAACATTTATTTTTTTGGTCGTCACCCTCCTAGTTTCTATTCGTCACATTCTTGGTTTCTAGTCATCACCATCTTGGTTTCTAGTCGTCAGCATCTTGTTTTCTAGTCGTCACCATCTTGGTTTCTAGTCCTCAATATCTTGTTTTCTAGTCGTCAACATCTTGTTTTTTGGTCGTCACCATCTTGGTTTCTGGTCGTCACCATCTTGGTTTCTAGTTGTCACCGTCTCGTTTTTTGGTCGTCACCATCTTGGTTTCTAGTCGTCACCCTCTCGGTTTCTAGTCGTCTCAATCTTGGTTTCTATTCGTAACCATCTTGGTTTCTAGTCGTCTCCATCTTGGTTTCTAGTTGTCACCATCTTGGTTTCTAGTCGTCTCCATCTCGGTTTCAAGTCGTAACCATCTTGATTTCTAGTCGTCTCCATCTTGGTTTCTAGTCGTCTCCATCCTGGTTTCTAGTCATCTCCATCTTGGTTTCTATTCGTCACCATCTTGGTTTCTAGTCGTCAACATCTTGGTTTCTAGTCGTCAACATTTATTTTTTTGTTCGTCAACATTTATTTTTTTGGTCGTCACCATCTTGTTTTCTGGTTATCAACATCTTGGTTTCTAGTAGTCAGCATCTTGGTTTTTGGTCGTCACCATCTTGTTTTCTGGTCATCAACATCTTGGTTTATAGTAGTCACCATCTTGGTTTTTGGTCGTCACCATCTTGGTTTCTAGTCGTCACCATCTTGGTTTCTAGTCGTCACCATCTTGTTTTTTGGTCGTCACCATCTTGGTTTCTAGTCGTCACCATCTTGGTTTCTAGTCGTTACCATCTTGGTTTCTAGTCGTCAACATTTATTTTTTTGTTCGTCAAAATTTATATTTTTGGCCGTCACCCTCCTAGTTTCTATTCGTCACCATCTTGTTTTCTGGTCGTCACCATCTTGGTTTCTATTCGTCACCATCTTGGTTTCTAGTCGTCACATTCTTGGTTTTTGGTCGTCTCCATCTTGGTTTCTAGTCGTCAAAATCTTGGTTTCTGGTCGTCACCATCTTGTTTTCTAGTCGTCAACATCTTGGTTTCTAGTCGTCACCATCTCAGTTTCTACTAATCTCAATCTTGGTTTCTATTCGTAACCATCTTGGTTTCTATTCGTCAACATTTATTTTTTTGTTTGTCAACATTTATTTTTTGGGTCGTCACCCTCCTCGTTTCTATTCGTCACCATCTTGTTTTCTGGTCGTCAACATCTTGGTTTCTAGTAGTCACCATCTTGGTTTTTGGTCGTCACCATCTTGGTTTCTAGTCATCACCATCTTGGTTTCTAGTCGTCACCATCTTGGTTTCTAGTCCTCAACATCTTGTTTTCTGGTCGTCAACATCTTGTTTTCTAGTCGTCAACATCTTGTTTTTTGGTCGTCAACATCTTGGTTTCTGGTCGTCACCATCTTGGTTTCTAGTTGTCACCATCTTGTTTTTTGGTCGTCACCATCTTGGTTTCTAGTTGTCACCCTCTCGGTTTCTAGTCGTCTCAATCTTGGTTTCTATTCGTAACCATCTTGGTTTCTAGTCGTCTCCATCTTGGTTTCTAGTCGTCACCATCTTGGTTTCTAGTCATCACCATCTTGGTTTCTAGTCGTCTCCATCTT
Source organism: Champsocephalus gunnari (assembly GCA_036324595.1). Taxonomy (NCBI): domain Eukaryota; kingdom Metazoa; phylum Chordata; class Actinopteri; order Perciformes; family Channichthyidae; genus Champsocephalus; species Champsocephalus gunnari. Next base: position 1,264,084 of record CM070445.1, read on the forward strand.
GGTTTCTAGTCGTCACCATCTTGGTTTCTAGTCGTCTCCATCTCGGTTTCAAGTCGTAACCATCTCGATTTCTAGTCGTCTCCATCTTGGTTTCTAGTCGTCTCCATCCTGGTTTCTAGTCGTCTCCATCTTGGTTTCTATTTGTCACCATCTTGGTTTCTAGTCGTCTCCATCTTGGTTTCTAGTCGTCAACATCTTGGTTTCTAGTCGTCAACATTTATTTTTTTGTTCGTCAACATTTATTTTTTTGGTCGTCACCATCTTGTTTTCTGGTCATCAACATCTTGGTTTATAGTAGTCACCATCTTGGTTTTTGGTCGTCACCATCTTGGTTTCTAGTCGTCACCATCTTGGTTTCTAGTCGTCACCATCTTGTTTTTTGGTCGTCACCATCTTGGTTTCTAGTCGTCACCATCTTGGTTTCTAGTCGTTACCATCTTGGTTTCTAGTCGTCAACATTTATTTTTTTGTTCGTCAAAATAAAAAAATTTGGCCGTCACCCTCCTAGTTTTTATTCGTCACAATCTTGTTTTCTGGTCGTCAACATCTTGGTTTCTAGTCGTCACCATCTTGGTTTCTAGTCGTCAACATCTTGTTTTCTAGTCGTCACCATCTTGTTTTTTGGTCGTCACCATCTTGGTTTCTAGTCGTTACCATCTTGGTTTCCAGTCGTCACCATCTTGGTTTCTAGTCGTCACCATCTTGTTTTCTGGTTGTCACCATCTTGGTTTCCAGTCGTCACCATCTTGGTTTCTAGTCGTCACCATCTTGTTTTCTGGTCGTCACCGTCTTGTTTTCTAGTCGTCACCATCTTGGTTTCTAGACATCACCATCTTGTTTTCTAGTCGTCACCATCTTGTTTTTTGGTTGTCACCATCTTGGTTTCTGGTTGTCACCATCTTGTTTTCTGGTCGTCACCGTCTTGTTTTCTAGTCGTCACCATCTTGGTTTCTAGACATCACCATCTTGGTTTCTAGTCGTCACGATTTCGTTTTTTGGTCGTCACCATCTTGGTTTCTGGTTGTCATCGTCTTGTTTTTTGGTTTTCACGATCTTGGTTTCTAGTCCAAGAGAAAGGTTTCTGTTACAACCCGGCTCGTGGGCTGTAACATAAAGCAGGGAGGCGAGACGAGAGGTACGAATAACATAGTTTATTGTTTGAACACAACAAACTAAACAGACACCAGCATCAGGTCCCCGAAACTGCCGCAGAGAAAATGCCCAGAGGAGTGAGAGAGACGTATCTGGCGGTGCTCCTCCTATAACCTTTTCCCCAGGTGTAGCTCATCAGGCAGGTCACCTCCCCGACAGGTGCGGCTCATCACCACCGGAACCTGTGAACACTCACAAAGCACACACAAATAGACGGCACCCCACATAGTGTGGAGGGGTCGTCAAAGTCACCATCTTGGTTTGTAGTCGTCACCATCTTGGTTTGTAGTTGTTACCATCTTGTTCTTTGGTAGTCACCATCTTGGTTTCTAGACATCACCATCTTGTTTTCTAGTCGTCACCATCTTGGTTTGTAGTTGTTACCATCTTGTTCTTTGGTAGTCACCATCTTGGTTTCTGGTTGTCATCGTCTTGTTTTCTGGTCGTCACCATCTTGGTTTCTAGTCTTCACCATCTTGGTTTCTGGTCGTCACGATTTAGTTTTCTAGTCCTCACCATCTTGGTTTCTAGTCGTCACCATCTTGGTTTCTAGTCGTCACCATCTTGTTTTCTGGTTCTCATCGTCTTGTTTTCTAGTCGTCACCATCTTGTTTTCTGGTTGTCACCATCTTGGTTTCTAGTCGTCACCATCTTGGTTTCTAGTCGTCACCATCTTGTTTTTTGGTCGTCACCATCTTGGTTTCTTGTCGTCACAATTTAGTTTTTTGGTCGTCACCATCTTGGTTTCTTGTCGTCACAATTTAGTTTTCTGGTCGTCACCATCTTGGTTTCTATTCGTCACGATCTTTATTTCTAGTCATCACCATGTTCTTTTTTAGTCGTCACGATCTTGGTTTCTAGTCGTCACTATTTTGGTTTCTAGTCCAAGTGAAAGGTTTCTGTTACAACCCGGCTCGTGGGCTGTAACATAAAGCAGGGAGGCGAGACGAGAGGTACGAATAATATAGTTTATTGTTTGAACACAAGAAACTAAACAGACACTAGCGTCACCTCCCCGACAGGTGCGGCTCATCACCACCGGAACCTGTGAACATTCACAAAGCACACACAAATAGATGGCACCCCACGTAGTGTGGAGGGGTGGTCAAAGTCACCATCTTGGTTTGTAGTTGTCACCATCTTGGTTTCTAGACATCACCATCTTATTTTCTAATCGTCACCATCTTGTTTTTTGGTCGTCACTATCTTGGTTTCTAGTCGTCACAATTTAGTTTGTTGGTCCTCACCATCTTGGTTTCTAGTTGTCACCATCTTGGTTTCTAGTCGTCACCATCTTAGTTTCTAGTTGTCACCATCTTGTTTTTTGGTAGTCACCATCTTGGTTTCTAGTCGTCACCATCTTGGTTTCTAGTTGTCACCATCTTGTTTTTTGGTAGTCACCATCTTGGTTTCTAGTTGTCACCATCTTGGTTTGTAGTTGTCACCATCTTGTTTTTTGGTAGTCACCATCTTGGTTTCTAGACATCACCATCTTGTTTTTTCATCGTCACCATCTTGGTTTCTAGACATCACCATCTTGTTTTCTAGTCGTCACCATTTAGTTTTTTGGTCGTCACCATCTTGTTTTCTAGTCGTCACCATCTTGTTTTCTGGTTGTGACCATCTTGTTTTTTGGTAGTCACCATCTTGGTTTCTAGACATCACCATCTTGTTTTTTCATCGTCACCATCTTGGTTTCTAGACATCACCATCTTGTTTTCTAGTCGTCACCATTTAGTTTTTTGGTCGTCACCATCTTGTTTTCTAGTCGTCACCATCTTGTTTTCTGGTTGTGACCATCTTGTTTTCTAGTCGTCACCATCTTGTTTTCTGGTCGTAACCATCTTGGTTTCTAGACCAAGATGTCTATTTTTATGTTCAATGGCATCAAAACGATAAAAACGCTACTGAAGGTTAATCCAATGTTTAATCCAATGTGTGTGTGTCACTTTGAAATGATTTCTGATAATCCATCATCACATTTATGGCAATTTCAGTTTTCAGTTTTCAGAGTGTAACGTAGTGTTCTTTTTTTTCTAAACCTCTCTAGAAAGGTCAAATGTCGCTTGTTTTGCATCAATCTTGATACAGGGTACTTATATGTTATAGTTTGGATAAAGCTTTTAGTCTATTGAAGGCTGGTTTTCACTATAGGTAATGGTTTATTTTTGGACGGACACTATCATTAAAATGTTTTTACTGTGTTCAATCTGAATTTACTTTAAAATAAAAAACATCTATATTGATTCTGACTCTTCTGCATCCAACTCACAGGTTTATCATTGCTTTGAGAAAAAGATTATTAATTTAACCCTTTTAGAAGATATGCTCACTTGTTCTGGGAATGTCATTTTGGAGCCTGAGACCTAAAAAACAGGCTTGGGGCTTTAGAGGTTTAAATAAAAAAAGCGGACTAAATGTTCCCTATCTGTAGATATTCACTTTGAATGATGGAGCACACTTTGATCATTTATCGCTTATTTTTTCCTGACACAACCACTGATCTTCACTTCAGAAGCAAACACACTTTGACACATCTTACTGTTTCTTTATAAGGCCATACATTATGGGATTGAAGAGAGGTGGGCATGTAAGGAAGTTATATATTTGTTTTAATAGACTCAACATGTTGGGCCTGTAATATTTTACAATTCTTCAAATAAGTTGATGAGGGACGCGTGGTGAGGTGTGCAGCTTTCTGTGTGCTCTGCTTACGACCAGAGAAACACACTCTGAGGATCCTCGTGTACGAGGAGAGGATAGAATTAGAGGACAAAAGAATAACCATTGAGGCAAGCATTTTTTATTCCTCTTCTGACTCGAACTGAACCATCCTGTTACATGTTATTCCCAACACAGGCTAGCAGCAGATTCTTACACAGGATGTATATTTGGGACACATTACATGTTAGAGAATACGAAGGTGAACATATTGTCAACATATTGGGAACATAGTTGATATGAAGCTGCTCTGTGTCTGATCACAGCGAGGAGCTTCATTCAGCTTTAACTTCAGTTTCACTCCTATCGTCCGGACGCATGGACCTTTCAGGGTTCTCCTAAAATCACTGAGGCTGATATGAGAAGTGAAAAGTAAGAGAAGAAACAGAAAGAGAGAGCAGCATCAAGCTCAGCACATGTACAGCTGCATGTTTCATTTCCTTCCTCTGCACACAGTGAACAAGACACGTCATTAGAGTTAATACTGCTGAAGTCAGGGTCCTTTCATTCTCTGTCTCTGCAATCTCTTGATGACCTACACTTCACCGTACAACAGGCGCTTACATATGATGCGGATTTTAGACATCTTCAGCCCGTACAGGACTGGGGTAAAGAGAGGCTGGCATGTTAGAAAGTACAGGGATAATAAAATGCGCAGCATGTTGGGAACACCGCTCATATCAAACCTGCTCTGTAATACTTCAAACAAGACTCCAAAAGAGAAATTGATGAGGGAAGCGAGGTGAGGTGTGCAGGTACTGAGAGCTTTCTGTCTGGTCTGTTTGGAGCCAGAGAAACACACTCTGAGGATCCTCATGTACGAGATCAAAGTGAGAGAAACAGGAAACATGATTAAGAAAAAAGTAATAAAGATTCCATACACATTATTGACTGTAGTGTCATGGCAGGCCAGCTTAACAATGGAAAAGTTATCACAGTAAACTTTGTTAATGATGTTCCCACACAGCTGCAGAGAAAGAGTCAGAGACACCATAATCCAAATGGCAATAAACGGATATAACCATGACACTGCAATAAACATGGAAACCCTGTTAGAAGTCATACGTGAGTTATATTGCAGAGGATAACAGATAGCAAGATATCTGTCATAAGACATGACGGCTAAATTAGTAAAATCCACACAAAGATATGTATACACAGAATAAATCTGCAGGAAGCAGAGCGGAGCAGAGACAGTGTGGATGTCAGAGAGGACCTGAACCAGAAGGAATGGAAACAACCCTGTACTACCACACAGTTCATTTACAAACAGGCTGCACAGGAAGAGGTACATAGGTTCATGTAAGCTCCTGTTCACACAGATAACCACAATCAGCAACACGTTGGCACCTATGATACACACATATAAACACATGACAATCATGAAGAACACGTATTTAAAAAACCCTGTGTCGAAGTAGACACTTAGAGTGAAATATGAAACGTGAGTAAAGTTCACCATGATCCTCCTGTGGGTAAAGATAAAAAACATTTAACACAAAGTATAATTAAAGAAACATAATAACAGACAACGGGAGGTGAGCTCTCAGTGAACGAGGCACGTCATTAGAGTTAATACTGCTGAAGTCAGGGTCCTTTCATTCTCTGTCTCTGCAATCTCTTGATGACCTACACTTCACCGTACAACAGGCGCTTACATATGATGCGGATTTTAGACATCTTCAGCCCGTACAGGACTGGGGTAAAGAGAGGCTGGCATGTTAGAAAGTACAGGGATAATAAAATGCGCAGCATGTTGGGAACACTGCTCATATCAAACCTGCTCTGTAATATCTGGAAAAAACCTCCAAAGGAGAAGTTGAGCAAGGAAGCGAGGTGAGGTGTGCAGGTGCTGAGAGCTTTCTGTCTGGTCTGTTTGGAGCCAGAGAAACACACTCTGAGGATCCTCATGTACGTGTACAGGATTAAAAGCAGAGGAATGATGATGGAGATGACCGTGTAAAAGAGCCCATAAATGTTATTGACCCTGGTGTCAGAGCAGGCCAGCTTAACAATGGAGTAATTCCCACAGTACACTTTGTTAATGATGTTCCCACACAGCGTTAAAGACACACTTAAGGATATCAGAACAACAATTGCAAGAAAAGGGAACATCCATGACACTGCAATAAGAACATAAGCTTTGTTAGAAGTCATATATGTGTTATATTGCAGAGGATAACAGATAGCAAGATATCTGTCATAAGACATGACGGCTAAATTCAAAAATTCCACACAAACATATGTATACACAGAGAAAACCTGCAGGAAGCAGAGCGGAGCAGAGACAGTGTGGATGTCAGAGAGGACCTGAACCAGAAGGAATGGAAACAACCCTGTACTACCATACAGTTCATTTACAAACAGGCTGCACATAAAGAGGTACATGGGTTCATGTAAGCTCCTGTTCACACAGATAACCACAATCAGCAACACGTTGGCACCTAAAATACAAACATACAAAGCAAGAATGATCAGGAAATAAAGGTATTTCAAAACCCCTGTGTCAGAGTATGCAGTCAGTATAAAATAGGAAGCTTCCGTAGAGTTAACCATGATCCTCCTGTTGTTAAAGATTTAGAACTTTGTGTTAAAGATTAGCACAGATACAGCATTATTCAACAATTATACATCAGCAACAGAAACCTGTGTCAAATGTGAAACAAATGTCAGACAACAGTTGTGTTTCACCTGCTACTCCTGAGCTGGAGTCACGGCCAGAGCTCATGACAGGGACCTTTACTATCTGACGATATGTGGAGGGGGGGGACACAGTGTGGGAGGGGTTTTACTGGGCAGATCTCAAAGAACAAACTGTTTTCTAATAATTACTGACTGATGTGAAAACCTCAACCTCATTGACGCTGATAAACACTCCTTTGGGGGGCAAGTTCCCAGACCCATAGATCAGTGAGGGGTCCCTACATTGACTCGTTTTTCTTTTGGGCACCGTTTGAAAGAAAGCAAGGTTAAAGCATCTTCCGTTGCAAAAATACAGATTTTCAAAGTTTGGGCTTTTTTAAAGGCCTTTTTGCACAAATCCACCAGAAGGCCCCCTCTGTGAAGAGTTTCCACTGAACTCCCTCTACAGTGTAAATAGCTCAAAGAGCCCTATGGCTAATTTATTGATCAGAATGAAGCATCCTGAAGATACTTTCCCACCTTTCACTCCGGGGGAAGGGTGGGGGTCAGGCTGGGATTGACCCAGGAAAGGGCACTCTAAGTCGGATGTCAGGAATGGCTCAATGACCCCCTTTCCTGGAAGGCTTGACTGAACGTAAGACAAATGGACAGAGTTCTGAAACTTGGAGATGTTGGTCTCTGGGGGCCCAGGAACGTGTCCTGTAATTTTCGGCCTCATGGGGCATGCACCTTGAAGACACAGCCCCTGTACACGCTGAGGACCTGAGGTCCTGCAGTCAGTATGTCCAATTGAAAAAGCGTTTCACTTTAAGAAAATTCAGAAGACCAGTAGGAAGGTGGTCAGGAAAAAGTGCTCAAAGCCAGCTGATGGGCCTGGCTCAGTCACCCCCTTTCTGGAGGTCTTGACTTAACATGAGAGGCCCAGCCCAACCATGCCCCAGAAAGACAGAGAACCCCAGAGCAATCAAGCCCCTGGAGCCTCCTGGACCCCCTTCCACCAGCCAGACATGCCGACCCACTCTTAGGGTGTTTCTCAATTGCGAGTAAAGCTGCTGCAGAGTCACTATTTCAAGCATACTACGTCATTGAGTCCCGCCAAAGTACTGTTCGAATGTCCAGCATACTTGGAATTCTACCGAGCCCGGCGTACTTGGTTTGGAGAAATTTCGTGGCTGCACATGTGTAGACTCCGCGGTCTTAAAATCCCCACTGTGAAGGAAAGTTCTGATCAGCAATGTGAATGGAAGAAATAGAAGACTGCAGTCCACTTTACATCAAACATGGGAATTTATTGAGAGTCTACGGCCGGAGCATTGACAAGGTTTCCACACGACTTCCTAAATTGTAAATCCCAAGCCAACACTGAGGATTACACAGAACACAGCGCAATTCTACACAGAGAATATAGGAGTGGCCTATATTCGCGCTCTTTCTATCCTAATCGATATCACACGTCAAGGACAAAGAAAGTCTGTTAAAGTCATCTGCGCGCATGGTCCACACTCCCCCAAAGGAAGGCAGGACCTTTGACCTGTGCCCTGCTCTAAGTTGCAGGCAGGACACATAGGAAAACACTAAAATTCTCCCCTGCACAGATGTCATTAAAATATTCTCTAACAGATCCACTCTTTTATCAATTCATTGATAACCAATTAACATTAGTCTAAGAATATTTCAGTCACTACTTAAATCAAATAAAACGTCCTCAGAGTTGTGTGGATTCTCATTACATTAATTACATCAAAAGCAGAATAAGATTGAAACAGTCAATCACAATGGTTGATACAGACAACCACAATAGACAAATCCTCTCTCTTCAGTGTTTGATTTCTTTTGTCAAAAAGACACAATAATAACACACATGCAATACAAAAATATAATAGTAAAATATATGTTTCAAAAACAAGATCTTTTATCATTTATCACTCAGTTAATCTCATTCATCAAACACAAATTCAAAATCAGCTTACATCTTAAAGATTTACTTCAAGGCAATTACTTATTAAAACACAATTAGAATTTAGGATTATAAGAAATCCAATTGAGGTATAAATCAGAATCATAAGGGATCCAGTTAAGATTCCCAGTTAAGGTATAAATTCACAGTGATGAATCGATCAATCTGTAATCTGTAATCTGTAAAGGTACAGTGTCCTCAATCTTTAACATTACTTTACGTCTACTTCAATACACTTATTCAAGAGTAAGGCACTTTACTACATACATTTTATTCAAATACATTTGTTCAAAATCTGAAAAGGAAAAGTCAGACATTGTATTGTAACAACCTAAGGAAGGAAAAATCAAAAACATCTGTTCCTTATTCAAGGAAAATCAAAACATCTATTCGTTTGAAGCCGTCAGGCAGGTAATTTTATTTACCGTATCAACAATGAGAGAGACTAAGCCCTCGTACTGTAAAGATTGCTCAGAGTCTATGGGGAAAAGTTGTACCAATCCTCAGCCTCATCGCTAATTCTGGATGCTATGTCCAGCTCACTAAACCAGCTTTCGTGAAAGGAATTGGGCTAAACATGGGAGAATGCATAGATTCTGGCATAGTTTGGCACAGCCAACAGTCGCTAATATTGCGTTCATGTGCGTAGTCTAACATTAAACTTGCTGCAGAATTTGTTTTAGTTCGTTTAAAAGGAGTGATTAAGGCCTTTTTTGAAAAAATCTACATCACCTGCTGAGTATTTAAGTGGAGTGGATAGAACATTTGTTTTTCTATCTAAATGTAGCATGCAGTAGCACCTGGATTGGGAACCTGGTAATCTGGTTTCCTCGTTCTACATTTTACCTGGTAATGATGAAGGATAGTAACATTGTCTGTTATAATATTAGAAATATCTTATTATTCAATACCTTATAAATCTGAAAATATCAATTAATTTATTTTGTTTAGTGTGAAATGTAATCTGATCTGACAAAATATATTTGTCACCACTATTGAACACATATCTGTTCATCGGAAATATAAAAACAATCATTAATTGTACATCTGTAATCATCTGGTCATTCAATTCAAATGTTATCTTTGTACAAGAGCTAGAAGAACCTGTCCTCCTGACTCGTTCTCCTCCTTTCTTTATGACACAGAATGTCTGGTGTGTAAAGGCATCCTGATACTGTAGATTAGCACTGAGGTGCTGATTGGCTCAAAACTCTTCTTCACCAGAGCACCATATTTCAAACCCCCCAATTGCTCTGCTTTTGTGGCTCATTCAGTGAGCACTTTATGATCTCCCAGTGAACCAGAGGCTCATCTGCCTGCATTCCTTCTGCTATCTGCTTGAGAGCAGAGCCTATTCCAAGTGGCACATCCAGATGCCCCGACCCATGATGGGAGATGTTTAGGAAGAAATCTGCCCTTCCAAGAACCATGGAGCCTCTGAAGCCATCGCTCGTCCTGCAGGGTTGTCTGAGCAGAAAGATGAAGAAGCATCCCATCCCATCAGAAAGTTGAAGATTAGAATCCTCTCATCTCGAACGACCTCGTGCCTCCTTGCCCGTGGTTGGGGGTGCCCTCTGCAGCCGGAGAGTGTGACTCTCTCTCTCTGACCCTTGGCCTTCGGAGCTGTCCTACTGATTGGGTTAACACTTGATAGAGATGTTTTCCTGAGTGCAGACACCTCAAGGTAATGGATTAGCACATTATCATTCAATTACAAAAATAGGATAGGCCCCTCAGAATAATTTGGGGGCCTTCCTGACCCATGCACATGCATACATGTAAGGTTTGTGTTAGTCATTTAACATGCAAGACTCATATACTCATCAGTCCAAAGCAGAGAAATGTTATTTAAAGTTAAATGTGAGCCAGTCCCTGTGGATATAACCCGTTCTCAATGATTCTAAATGTTATTTTAATTCACCATTTACCGTTTGATAAAAGGTTAGTTTATCAGAAGTACATTTCCTCTTCCATAAAACATAGGTTTGAGAAATGAATGTTTCAATATGAGATCAATTACTCAAATATAATTGACTCTCCCCTCCCTCTTCTTACATGTGTCACATATGTAATAACAACGTAGGAGTCTATTTAAACATGGTATCGTCTATGAGCTATTAAGCGAGAACTCAGTATCAGCATGCAACTTGCAAATAACTCTTCTCTCTTTCCCATCCCTCTCTTATCCTCATCTCTCTATTCTCTCTTCCACATCCCTCTCTCATCCTCCTCTCACAGCTCTCTCTATTCTCTCTTACTTCAGTTAGATATGAAATAAAACATACGAGTCCATGTAAGCATGGTAGAGGTCATAATCCATCACTCGAGAAAACTCAGTATCAGCTGTGCGCAACTAACAAAAACAATTGTGAGAGCCATATATTATGCAGGAAAAGCACACCTTTGTTGAAAAAACAAAAACAAAGCATCTCTGATTTGGGAGGAAAAGCTTCACCCCCCCTAACATCTGAGTCAGCACTGAAGGAGCATGAATGATAGTGGGCGTCTGAGGGTGTCTTTACTGAGAAATGTCAAACAAATTCAAAACCTGTGCCCTAAGTGAAGCCGTTAGTCTCATCTGACTGACCCAAGGGTAGGTGCTGGTGCGACAGGGAGGCTTCCAAGTGTTCAGAGCAGACGTCAAGCTTTCAGTTCATGGCTCGGTGGGGGGGGCAGACCCACGTGAGACAATATCAACGGCTGTAGAGTTCAGTTTGAGGAATGTCATTCTCTCTGGGAGCAGGACATGGTGTCCATTCTCGGACCAGACCATTAATGTCATGTAGCGCAGCCATAGCATCTCTGTGACTGCACTCAGCCGGACTGTAGTAGGGCAGAGCTGGGTGACTCTCAGTGAAGCCGTCCGAGGAACAACCAACAACAGGAACACAGGGTCATCAATGTCTCTCTTTACCAGCGGCTCATCATAAAAGAAATTAGTGGGGAAAATGTGGAACACTAATCCATCCTGTGAAATGTTGAGTTAATTTAAATAATTACTTATGGGTTGAAATCAAATTATCATTAATATTAGAAACTAAAGTCATTAAAATAGGACTTGCACGGATCAGAATCTAATCAATACACCATGTTCCCAGCTCTGTGATGAAAGGATAACAAGCAGGGATGCAAACTTGTCACCTTTTGAATCCAAAATAGGTCGTTTGTGTGATTCATGTAGATCTGCAACACACATATTATTGGGGTGTGGGCAAGGTTTCCAACTCTGGGTACCTGGCTGGAGTGAGATTTCGATATCATGGGTTTAATTACACATATGCGCACAAAATGACTGCTATCGTGTCAGTAGCGGGACCTTAGCATATATTTAGGATATATATATAATATATATATAAATGCACAATATTGGACACAGACTATAAAGGGCACACAGTTTCATTCACTAATGAAAGTCAAACACATGTTTGTTTCCACTGTTTTATTGTGTGCCTGTCGCGATAAGCAATTCATTGACTTATCGGCTCCCGAGTATTTGTGTTGGGTAATCTGTGGTAGGGCTAACCCTTACAGTGGTGGGGCTCAAGTCAGTATTTGAAATGTAATTACATACACGCTATATCGCCCCCTTGACGGTGAAACGCCACGCGTGAGGTTTGGATTATTTCCCTGTCTCAATCCAAATTGAACTGTATGAAATAAAAAGAATGGACATGCTGAAAACCCAACCCCCGCGGCGGCGCTGTCTGGGGGGATTGTTTTGAAATACTAACATAAAATACACATTCTCTCTTGAGATGAAAAATAAATCCATCTATTACTACACGACATATTTAAATGAAGCTGAACCTGCTGCTCCTCAGAGGAAAAAGGCTGTGTGGATGACTTTACACTGTGGATAAGGGTGGACATCCCCCACTGTCCTGAGTGTGAAAACGGAAGACAGCCCACACACCTATCAGTCATCAAGCCGTGGGGTCTCAGTTCATTATGTGATGAGTTCTATCAACACGTAATGTTGTATCGATGCATATAGAGATGTGTTACCGCAAAATTATTCTCCGACGGGACTTCCTGCAACAACACCACGCCGTTATCTTGATTCTGATAGGCCAGAATCTATTATCAAAGATGTCCTATTTGAGAAGACGATCACTACGCGACAATCTGCAGCCGCGAGCTGCTATGTGCCAACATTGCCGCACGGTGCTCTTCCTCCCACATGATGTGGTCCGGAGGGACTCCCACATGATGTGGTCCGGAGGGACTCCCACATGATGTGGTCCGGAGGGACTCCCACATGATGTGGTCCGGAGGGACTCCCACAGACTGCAGGGTAGCTGGTGGAGGTGCAGCTAGTCTGAAGTACTTTGTAGACTGCAGGGTAGCTGGTGGAGGAGCAGCTAGTCTGAAGTACTTTGTAGACTGCAGGGTAGCTGGTGAAGGTGCAGCTAGTCTGAAGTACTTTGTAGACTGCAGGGTAGCTGGAGGAGGTGCAGCTAGTCTGAAGTACTTTGTAGACTGCAGGGTAGCTGGAGGAGGTGCAGCTAGTCTGAAGTACTTTGTAGACTGCAGGGTAGCTGGTGGAGGTGCAGCTAGTCTGAAGTACTTTGTAGACTGCAGGGTAGCTGGTGAAGGTGCAGCTAGTCTGAAGTACTTTGTAGACTGCAGGGTAGCTGGTGGAGGAGCAGCTAGTCTGAAGTACTTTGTAGACTGCAGGGTAGCTGGTGGAGGTGCAGCTAGTCTGAAGTACTTTGTAGACTGCAGGGTAGCTGGTGGAGGTGCAGCTAGTCTGAAGTACTTTGTAGACTGCAGGGTAGCTGGTGGAGGTGCAGCTAGTCTGAAGTACTTTGTAGGCTGCAGGGTAGCTGGTGGAGGAGCAGCTAGTCTGAAGTACTTTGTAGACTGCAGGGTAGCTGGTGGAGGTGCAGCTAGTCTGAAGTACTTTGTAGACTGCAGGGTAGCTGGTGGAGGTGCAGCTAGTCTGAAGTACTTTGTAGACTGCAGGGTAGCTGGTGGAGGTGCAGCTAGTCTGAAGTACTTTGTAGACTGCAGGGTAGCTGGTGGAGGAGCAGCTAGTCTGAAGTACTTTGTAGACTGCAGGGTAGCTGGTGGAGGAGCAGCTAGTCTGAAGTACTTTGTAGACTGCAGGGTAGCTGGTGGAGGTGCAGCTAGTCTGAAGTACTTTGTAGACTGCAGGGTAGCTGGTGGAGGAGCAGCTAGTCTGAAGTACTTTGTAGACTGCAGGGTAGCTGGTGGAGGAGCAGCTAGTCTGAAGTACTTTGTAGACTGCAGGGTAGCTGGTGGATTCACTCCAGGTGGAACTAAAGTCTGATTTAACACATGATTATATTTCACATCCTTCATCCAGACTAAAAGGTATGAAATACATGTAGCGGAGTAGAAGTACACCATGTACCTCTGAACTGTAGAAGTAGAAGAATAAAGTAGCAAAACATTTAAATACTCAAATAAAGCACAAGTATCTAAAATAGTGCCCGTTGACTTTATGACCGTAGTCACACCAGTGGCTGCACAGATACAAAGACTCAGCCTGCACAGATACAAAGACTCAGCCTGCACAGATACAAAGACTCAGCCTGCACAGATACAAAGACTCAGCCTGCACAGATACAAAGACTCAGCCTGCACAGATACAAAGACTCAGCCTGCACAGAGGCATGGCAACAAGCTGACTGCTACAATTACAATAAATGCCTCTCTCCATCTCCATCAGATGTGTAAAGCCCTTTCAGCGCAAGGCAACTCAAAGGGCTTTACAAAAAATGAAAGACATTAAGCATTAAAAGAAAAGCTAATCAAATAAACATTAAGGAAAAGTACATGGATCAAAGTCACAGAGAGTCTGAGATGTGAAGAGTTCAGTTAGAAGCAGCGACAAAGAGAAAAGTCTTCCTGCTGGATTTGAAAGTAGTCAGAGTTGCAGCGGACCTGCAGGTTTCTGGGAGTTTGTTCCAGATGCTTGGAGCATGATAACTGAACGCTGCTTCTCCATGTTTAGTTCTGACTCTGGGGACAGGAAGCTGACCAGTCCCTGAAGACCTGAGAGATCTGACTCTGGGGACAGGAAGCTGACCAGTCCCTGAAGACCTGAGAGATCTGACTCTGGGGACAGGAAGCTGACCAGTCCCTGAAGACCTGAGAGATCTGGCTCTGGAGACAGGAAGCTGACCAGTCCCTGAAGACCTGAGAGATCTGTCTCTGGGGACAGGAAGCTGACCAGTCCCTGAAGACCTGAGAGATCTGGCTCTGGGGACAGGAAGCTGACCAGTCCCTGAAGACCTGAGAGATCTGTCTCTGGGGACAGGAAGCTGACCAGTCCCTGAAGACCTGAGAGATCTGGCTCTGGGGACAGGAAGCTGACCAGTCCCTGAAGACCTGAGAGATCTGTCTCTGGGGACAGGAAGCTGACCAGTCCCTGAAGACCTGAGAGATCTGTCTCTGGGGACAGGAAGCTGACCAGTCCCTGAAGACCTGAGAGGTCTGTCTCTGGGGACAGGAAGCTGACCAGTCCCTGAAGACCTGAGAGATCTGTCTCTGGGGACAGGAAGCTGACCAGTCCCTGAAGACCTGACTCTGGGGACAGGAAGCTGACCAGTCCCTGAAGACCTGACTCTGGGGACAGGAAGCTGACCAGTCCCTGAAGACCTGAGAGGTCTGTCTCTGGGGACAGGAAGCTGACCAGTCCCTGAAGACCTGAGAGATCTGTCTCTGGGGACAGGAAGCTGACCAGTCCCTGAATACCTGAGAGATCTGTCTCTGGGGACAGGAAGCTGACCAGTCCCTGAAGACCTGAGAGATCTGGCTCTGGGGACAGGAAGCTGACCAGTCCCTGAAGACCTGAGAGATCTGGCTCTGGGGACAGGAAGCTGACCAGTCCCTGAAGACCTGAGAGATCTGTCTCTGGGGACAGGAAGCTGACCAGTCCCTGAAGACCTGAGAGATCTGTCTCTGGGGACAGGAAGCTGACCAGTCCCTGAAGACCTGAGAGATCTGTCTCTGGGGACAGGAAGCTGACCAGTCCCTGAAGACCTGAGAGATCTGGCTCTGGGGACAGGAAGCTGACCAGTCCCTGAAGACCTGAGAGATCTGTCTCTGGGGACAGGAAGCTGACCAGTCCCTGAAGACCTGAGAGATCTGACTCTGGGGACAGGAAGCTGACCAGTCCCTGAAGACCTGAGAGATCTGTCTCTGGGGACAGGAAGCTGACCAGTCCCTGAAGACCTGAGAGATCTGTCTCTGGGGACAGGAAGCTGACCAGTCCCTGAAGACCTGAGAGATCTGTCTCTGGGGACAGGAAGCTGACCAGTCCCTGAAGACCTGAGAGGTCTGTCTCTGGGGACAGGAAGCTGACCAGTCCCTGAAGACCTGAGAGATCTGTCTCTGGGGACAGGAAGCTGACCAGTCCCTGAAGACCTGAGAGATCTGGCTCTGGGGACAGGAAGCTGACCAGTCCCTGAAGACCTGAGAGGTCTGTCTCTGGGGACAGGAAGCTGACCAGTCCCTGAAGACCTGAGAGATCTGTCTCTGGGGACAGGAAGCTGAAATCTATCCTTTGACACGCAGGAAGCCAGTGTGAAGACTTCAGAACAGGAGTGATGTGATCCACTTTCTTAGTGTCAGTGAGGACTCGAGCAGCGGCGTTCTGAATCAGCTGCAGCTTCCTCATAGATGCTTTAGTGAGACCTGTGAAGACACCTCCAGAGGTCACTCCTGTGTCTGACCTCGGGTGCAGAACCTTCGGAGCAGAGGAAGGGGGAGATTCCGTCCAAAATGCAAACCTCTCCATGACTTGTCTTTAAAACGTTCTTTAAGTCCTGTATTAAGTCTTCTGTCATGTAGCGGGAAATCCCATTTAAAAATGAAGAGCAGAATAGTTTGTCTGTCTGTTTGGATTCGGAAATGTTTATGATTTATTTTGTGTGCTCGTGAACGAGAGAAGGAGAAAACAACATCTACCTTTGAACTGCAATTACTTATCTTAAAAAGATTGCAACATTATACTCCTTTAAACATTGCTCAATTCATTTAAACACATTTATTATGTGCACAATAAGACCTCAAGTATATTGATCCTGGCTTAACCAGCGACCTTTACTCTATTGTTCATAAGCTCAGTATTTGACAACTATTAGGATTGTAGTAATGTCTGTAGACCAATTGTACTAGAAATAATTTGAAACAGTTTAATAAAGAATGTTAAACTATATTTAAGCTGTAATTGAACTTCAACGTATATCAGTTATCTGATTCCAGTGGCCAGTCGGAACAGACAATCAACAAGGTTTCATTTTGCAGCAACCGCGCAAAAGTTTCAAATACTGTCTGAGTATCATTACACTACATCGCATTTAGCTGACGCTGTTATCCAGAGCGACTCACAGTCAGTGCGTTCGACCCGGAAGACACGACCTGAAGAAACAGAACCATAAAGTCCATCAGGCCTCACAGAGCCAAGTACCTCAAGTGCTTCTCAGCTGGCTTCAGAGGAGCCAGTGCTCATGCCTGAGTCTGGTTCTGTCTTATCTTCTTTGTTTCGGAACGTGTTCAATCCATGACGTGTTGTTATTCATTATTATAATACATAGATTAAGAATAAATGAAACAAATAAAACAACATTGAGCTGTTTGAGCTTTTCATCTTTACATTATTTATTTATTTTTCTCAAGTCATTTCATTTTGGTGAGATAGCTGAAGTTTAGTTCATTTTACCCTGGCTGTGGACTGATTCATTCTGAGTTGTTACAACGCATGCACAAGACGGCGGGTAGACAAACAAACACGAAACAATTATACAAACAAACATGAACTCTCAACAACCAACGGCTTGACAACAACTCTTCCTAGTTTTAATCCGGATTAGGGAGACTTTCAGAGGGGGTTAGAGAAGTATCTTGTTTAATTATGAGAGCCGTCTTACTCATAATCTTGTGTTCAGCAATCCATATTATGACATTCTCACACCACGCATTAACCACTTTCTTTGGCTCAAAAATGGTAATAATCGCGGAAATAATGACTATATAATTGTTCCTCTCTCTTTGTCGGCATGCGCTCTCCACAGGGGGCGGAGAGTCGGCACCTCAGCAGAAATGCTGTTGATTTAGGCAATTTATCCTCTGAAATCTCCTAAATTCGGCGATTCGTTTCAATACAAATCTACGACATTGCTTCTAATTCAGAAACTGCACTTTACTGATGCTCTCTTTCAAAGTTTCTCCGAATATTTGCTGTGTGTAATTGTCCGGTGATTTAATTCCGAGAATCGCACACAGAGGAAATCGATGAAATTCGATATTCCGAGGTTATTTATTAGCCCCAAATATTCTCATAGTTTTCACGTTTGAACGTCCATTCAAAACACCATAATGTAGGGCCACAGTACTTGGAATGCTAAGGGTCCTATCTTCACAATGACTAGAGATAGGGGGTTGAAATGTTGAACGTGCTATCAAGCCAACCCAAAGATTCAGTTGGGTGAAACAGAAAAGACGATTGCACAACCTTTGACTTTTACCTTTTTCTGGCCAATTATCTGCAAAAAATATAGTTATTCCGATTTACTTTAAATGTGATACCGTGGGAGATCTCTCCTGAGGGATGACCATTCCAAAGTTGTAGTGCTATAGCCATTAGCATTCTGGGGAAATCACCCTGTGTGTACCTCATCCCGGGTCCAGCAGTAATGCTGCGTTCACACCGGACGCGATGCGACTTTTTGGGGGCGGCGCGATTACATGTAAAGTTAATGCACAGGACGGACGCAAATTCGCTCCAACGGCGAGCATGAAGCGATTGATGTGAATGCCGCGGGGCTATTGAGGCGATTGGAGAGGGCCGCGACAACCTCAAATTCGCGTGACACGATCTCGTGGGAACCAATCAGCGGTGAGGATCTCTGGTTTATTTATGTCTTTAGGACATTGTTGTGAGTTTGGACGGAGCAGCTACAACGTTAGCTTGGCCTGATCGATCCGATCTCCATTCATAAAACACGCTTTTTCAAAGGTTTTTCGCGTGCAAATCATGTGAAATGTATTGGACCACCTCAAACTGACTCTATAATCATAGATCATGACTTCCAGGCTTCTAATTATTTTGGCCCAGCTACTTTCTTTGATTTCTTTGTAATGTTAAATGACTGATGTTTCAACATGTATTACAGCCTGCAGAAGCTCTCAGTGGGAGTCGCTTTAGATGAATTAAAGCTGGAAGAAGATTCTTTACTTACTTGATGTTGTGAATCCTGTAAGGATCAGAACCATTACTTTGCATGACATTAAAAAGAGAATACAAACCGCTGTGTGTTATTTATTCAGTGTAGTACAACGCTGCATTGATTTATACTCATAAGGTCACAGGTGATGTGAAAGCTAGCAGTAGATTCTTATACAGGATGTATATTTGGGACACATTACATGTTAGAGAATACGATGGTGAACATATTGTCACGATCTTGGTTTCGATTCGTCACAATCTTTTTTTTTGGTCGTCACCATCTTGGTTTCTAGTCGTCACCATCTTGTTTTTTGGTCGTCACCATCTTGTTTTTTGGTCGTCACCATCTTGTTTTTTGGTAGTCACCATCTTGTT
Source organism: Champsocephalus gunnari (assembly GCA_036324595.1). Taxonomy (NCBI): domain Eukaryota; kingdom Metazoa; phylum Chordata; class Actinopteri; order Perciformes; family Channichthyidae; genus Champsocephalus; species Champsocephalus gunnari. The sequence goes on from CM070445.1 coordinate 1,283,130, forward strand.
TTCTGGTCGTCACCATCTTGGTTTCTAGCCGTCACCATCTTGTTTTTTGGTCGTCACCATCTTGTTTTTTGGTCGTCACCATCTTGTTTTTTGGTCGTCACCATCTTGTTTTTGGTAGTCACCATCTTGTTTTCTGGTCGTCACCATCTTGGTTTCTAGTCGTCACCATCTTGTTTTTTGGTCATCACCATCTTGTTTTTTGGTCGTCACCATCTTGTTTTTTGGTAGTCACCATCTTGTTTTCTGGTCGTCACCATCTTGGTTTCTAGTCGTCACCATCTTGTTTTTTGGTCGTCACCATCTTGTTTTTTGGTCGTCACCATCTTGTTTTTTGGTCGTCACCATCTTGTTTTTTGGTAGTCACCATCTTGTTTTCTGGTCGTCACCATCTTGGTTTCTAGCCGTCACCATCTTGTTTTTTGGTCGTCACCATCTTGTTTTTTGGTCGTCACCATCTTGTTTTTTGGTCGTCACCATCTTGTTTTTTGGTAGTCACCATCTTGTTTTCTGGTCGTCACCATCTTGGTTTCTAGTCGTCACCATCTTGTTTTTTGGTCGTCACCATCTTGTTTTTTGGTCGTCACCATCTTGTTTTTTGGTCGTCACCATCTTGTTTTTTGGTAGTCACCATCTTGTTTTCTGGTCGTCACCATCTTGGTTTCTAGCCGTCACCATCTTGTTTTTTGGTCGTCACCATCTTGTTTTTTGGTCGTCACCATCTTGTTTTTTGGTCGTCACCATCTTGTTTTTTGGTAGTCACCATCTTGTTTTCTGGTCGTCACCATCTTGGTTTCTAGTCGTCACCATCTTGTTTTTTGGTCGTCACCATCTTGTTTTTTGGTCGTCACCATCTTGTTTTTTGGTCGTCACCATCTTGTTTTTTGGTAGTCACCATCTTGTTTTCTGGTCGTCACCATCTTGGTTTCTAGCCGTCACCATCTTGTTTTTTGGTCGTCACCATCTTGGTTTCTAGTAGTCACCATCTTGTTTTCTAGTCGTCACGATCTTTGTTTCTTGTTGTCAACATCTTGGTTTCTAGTCGTCACCCTCTTGGTTTCTAGTCTTCACCATCTTGGTTTCTAGTCGTCACCATCTTGGTTTCTAGTCTTCTCCATCTTGGTTTCTAGTCGTCACCATCTTGGTTTCTAGTCTTCACCATCTTGGTTTCTAGTCTTCTCCATCTTGGTTTCTAGTCGTCACCATCTTGGTTTCTAGTCTTCTCCATCTTGGTTTCTAGTCGTCACCATCTTGGTTTCTAGTCTTCTCCATCTTGGTTTCTAGTCGTCTGCATCTTGGTTTCTAGTCTTCACCATCTTGGTTTCTAGTCGTCACCATCTTGGTTTCTAGTCTTCTCCATCTTGGTTTCTAGTCGTCTGCATCTTGGTTTCTAGTCTTCTCCATCTTGGTTTCTAGTCTTCACCATCTTGGTTTCTAGTCGTCACCATCTTGGTTTCTAGTCGTCTGCATCTTGGTTTCTAGTCGTCACCATCTTGGTTTCTAGTCGTCACCATCTTGGTTTCTAGTCTTCTCCATCTTGGTTTCTAGTCGTCACCATCTTGGTTTCTAGTCTTCTCCATCTTGGTTTCTAGTCGTCACCATCTTGGTTTCTAGTCTTCTCCATCTTGGTTTCTAGTCGTCACCATCTTGGTTTCTAGTCTTCTCCATCTTGGTTTCTAGTCGTCTGCATCTTGGTTTCTAGTCTTCACCATCTTGGTTTCTAGTCGTCACCATCTTGGTTTCTAGTCTTCTCCATCTTGGTTTCTAGTCGTCTGCATCTTGGTTTCTAGTCTTCACCATCTTGGTTTCTAGTCGTCACCATCTTGGTTTCTAGTCTTCTCCATCTTGGTTTCTAGTCGTCTGCATCTTGGTTTCTAGTCTTCTCCATCTTGGTTTCTAGTCTTCACCATCTTGGTTTCTAGTCGTCACCATCTTGGTTTCTAGTCGTCTGCATCTTGGTTTCTAGTCTTCTCCATCTTGGTTTCTAGTCGTCACCATCTTGGTTTCTAGTCTTCTCCATCTTGGTTTCTAGTCGTCACCATCTTGGTTTCTAGTCTTCTCCATCTTGGTTTCTAGTCGTCACCATCTTGGTTTCTAGTCTTCTCCATCTTGGTTTCTAGTCGTCACCATCTTGGTTTCTAGTCTTCTCCATCTTGGTTTCTAGTCGTCTGCATCTTGGTTTCTAGTCTTCTCCATCTTGGTTTCTAGTCTTCACCATCTTGGTTTCTAGTCGTCACCATCTTGGTTTCTAGTCGTCTGCATCTTGGTTTCTGGTCTTCACCATCTTGGTTTCTAGTCGTCTGCATCTTGGTTTCTAGTCTTCACCATCTTGGTTTCTAGTCGTCACCATCTTGGTTTCTAGTCTTCTCCATCTTGGTTTCTAGTCGTCTGCATCTTGGTTTCTAGTCGTCACCATCTTGGTTTCTAGTCTTCACCATCTTGGTTTCTAGTCTTCTCCATCTTGGTTTCTGGTCTTCTGCATCTTGGTTTCTAGTCGTCACCATCTTGGTTTCTAGTCTTCTCCATCTTGGTTTCTAGTCGTCTGCATCTTGGTTTCTAGTCTTCTCCATCTTGGTTTCTAGTCTTCACCATCTTGGTTTCTAGTCTTCTGCATCTTGGTTTCTAGTCTTCTGCATCTTGTTTTTTTTATATTCCACAATGTCAAATGCTTTATATTTCAGGAAGCTCATACTTATATAATAATGTCCCTGTTCCACCAAACCGGATCCGTTTCAAGATCCGTTCTTGTGCTTTTCTGGTGCTGAACCGGTTCTTCTCTGTAGCACCATTTGTGTTTCCATTGCTCAGAGCCCGAGTGAAGCTCCAGTGAAGCTGCATCATTGCGTCATCGTTTGTGTCATCACGTAAACATTTACGTGCCTTCTTATTTGTTTGTTTGTAGCCTTTATTTAACCAGGTGAAAGCACCTTGAGATCAAAAGATCTCTTCTTCAGGGTGACCTGCAGGACATCAGTTACACATGTAACATAAAAACACACAATGTACAGGGTACAGTTTACAAACTCTATTTACAGTGACAGGTACCATGAGTATCAAACAGGATGGCACCCAGCTGAGTTTCAAAGTGACGCAGGGGAACCAAAGTGCTCAGTTTTAAAGTGGTTTGCAGACTGTTCCAAGTCAGTGGAGCTGCTCATCTAAAAGCTTTCTTCCCTAAGACAGTCCTAGCACTTGGCACATTTAATAAAACAACATCATGAGATCTCAGGCAATACGTACTTTCAATTCGTCGAGAGATCAGGGAGCAGATATAAAAAGGTAGTTTACCCAACATGGCTTTAGAGATGAACATGTACCAGTGACTGAGCCTCCGTGCAGTTAGTGAAGGCAGACCTGCCTTGGCAGACAGGGTACAGTGAAGGGCTAATGCTTTACAGTTAGTAACAAATCTCAGAGCGCTGTGATACGCAGCATCTAACTGACCAGGCAATGGGCAAGTGCATTCATATAGACCAGATCCCCAGAGTCCAGCACAGGTCAAAGGTCACAGAGCCTTTTCCTGGCCTCAAGCGAGAAGCAGGACTTGTTCCTGGAGAAGAACCCTAGCCTCACCCTCAGCTCCTCAGCAGGTTAGAGACCTGAAGTTTAAAAGAGAGACGATCATCAAGCAGACACCAAGGTGTTTGTAACAGGAACCACTTTGAGTACTTGTCCTTGCGTAGTTACAATATCTAAAGCAGGCTCTGGAGTCTGTTTAGCTTTAGAGAGAGCGTTACCTTGGTTTGATCCACATCAGAAGAAGCTTCAGTTCAGAGCGCTGAGTCTGAGTAGTGTTAGAAGCAGCCTGTGATGTAACACCAGCTCCTGACTGAGGGACCTGCTCAGAACATCACGGGATCATCCGCATAATGTGAAGTAGCTTCATCCACATTATCACCTACGCTGTTGATGTAGATAGAGAATAAAAGTGGTCCTGAAACAGAGCCTTGTGGTACACCATTAGTAATGTCTAACCACTCAGAAGACAGTCCATCAAAGTGAACACATGGGACCTTTCAGAGAGGTAGTTCTCAAACCACCCACTGCACGGCTGGACATGCCGACACTGAGCAGCCTCTGCTTTAAGATGAGATGATCCACGTGTCGAACGCTTTGGACAGGTCAACAAACAGAGCTGCTCGACTCTGCTCATCATCTAGATACTCTCCACATCGTTCACACGCTCATCGTGGCAGTGATGGTGCTGCGCTGCTTTCTGAAGCCGGACTAATGCTCAGACAGGTTGTCATGGTTACAGAGAAACACCTTTACCTGTTCGCTCACGAGGCGTTCAAGAGCCTGAGCCAGAACTGACCACTTAGAGACGGCCTATAGTTATTTAATAAGGTGGCCTCCCCTCCTTTCAGCGAAGGCAGGACATACGCTGACTTCCACACTTTAGAGATGGTGTTAGAGCTGAGGGAGAGGTTAGAGAGAGAAGTGAGAGGTGGAGCAATAACATCTGCTCTATCTTTAAAGAAAGGCTCTACGTCGTCCGGGCCGGCCGGTTTCTTAGGATCTAGCTTCGATAAGGCTTCATGAACAATATCAACAGCAAGAGGAGTAAAACTGAAAGGGTTTCCAGACCGCGTTGTTCAGAGTCACGGACTGGAGCGTTCACAGAAGCAGAGTCAGTGACAGAATCAAGCAGAGCGCCACAGGACACCCAGTGCTCATTAAAGCAGCTGAGCATAGAGCCCTGTCCGACAGAGAGCAGAGGCTGAGGTGAGGCACGGAGGAGCTCATTAAAGCAGCTGAGCATAGAGCCCTGTCCCACAGAGAGCAGAGGCTGAGGTGCCCTGATACTGGATTCTGTTGCTGCTTTTACGCTGAGACGCACTAACGCTCTCTCAGAGCCGTGGCTCCATGACTGTACTCGCGCCTTAGAACCACCTGCAGGCGTGCAGAGAGAAAATGGAAAAAGGACAAACTCCATGTCTCCTTAGAGATCCTTCGTGCTTGCCTCGCTGACTACCAGACGGCAGTCAAGGCATCCAGAGCACAGTTCTCTGTTCATCTCCAAACACAGCCAGAAACCTCAGGTTCTTTTGAATGTCCTCGACTCGATCATTAGTCCTGTGATGATTCTCCTATTGTGCCATCGACTACTCTCTGTGATAGGTTTCTTACATTCTTCATTGAAGTAGTTTCTGCTCTGAGGCTAGCCTATACTAATACTACCCCAGATCCTGCTCCCTTTCTGTGCCCGGCTGTCCTCGACCACTTTGAGCCTGGATCCCTCTCTTCTCTCTCGGATGTAGTCGAGCCCCTGCGGCCGACAGACTGCACTCAGACAGCATTCCCTCTCGCCTTCTCAGAGACGTCTTCGAATCAGTTGGAGCACGTGTTGTATTGCTTGTAAACACCTCTCTCAGCTCAGGATGCGTCCCAGCTGCCTTCAGACAGGCCGTGGAGCAGCCACTACTTCAAAAGAAAAATCTCGATCCCTCCATTCTCGCACATTTCAGGCCCATCTCCCAGCTACCTTTTTATCTGAAGCCCTGGAGCGAGTAGTCTACGCCCAGCTGCAGTCGTTTTTAACCGCGCATGGCATCCATGAAGAGTTCCAGCCTGGCTTCTAACCCGTGCACCGCACTGAAACAGCCTTTAAGAGTTCTGAATGATCTGCTCTGAGCCGCCTCAGGCAGCCCAGCGGTCCTACCACTTTTGTACATATAGAAACGCCACTGCTCGTATGTGTAAACCTACCTGGTGATGAACCTGATTCCGGTTCAGAGACATCCGGCATCAGACGCCATGTTTGTTTACTGCTTCTCACTCCTGATAAGTGTGTGGTGCTAATTCAGAACACTGTTCGTTTTGGGAGTTATATTCAAACGTAACTCAAATTCAGAACAAAGTGCTTTAGGGCGGGCGAGCTGCGATTGTTCGGCTCCAAACAACCAAGAGGCTGAGACCAGTTTCTCTGCCCCTTGACTCGTGGTGGAGACCCTGGAGTTAGGGGAGGACATCCGGCTCAAACTTGTCCATATGAGTAATCTTTGTAATGTTCTGTTGAAGCGTTGAGGTTCCCGATCACAGCCCTCGTGCTTATATATTCAGTTGTAGGTTTAAACGAAATGTAATCATGTATGTGTGAATGAACTACGTATAAACGCCCGTAATCTTTAGCTTTCTCTCTCTATTGCAATATATCGCCTCCATGCTGTATTCCTTATTTACCTCGGAAAGTTTCAGCTTATCCCAAAGTTTATTGTTCTTCATTTAGCTGCAGGTGAGGACAGCATCACCTTTGAGTTGAGTCTAATTAGTGTGTGTGTGTGTGTGTGTGTGTGTGTGTGTGTGTGTGTGTGTGTGTGTGTGTGTGTGTGTGTGTGTGTGTGTGTGTGTGTCCGAGGGGAGGTCATTACCGGACTCTGATTGGTCCCTCTGGTCCTCGGCTCGGGGGGGTTGTTGGAAACTGTTCAACATGACAAACAAACATGTTGACGGTCTGACTGACCTCTGACCTCTGACCTCTGACCTCTGACCCCAGGGACTTCACTAACGAGCCGCGGTAACTTCCACCAGATGTTTAATTTCTAATGTACTTTACCAAGAAAGGGTTTACAGCAGCGGTCGGAGGACGGGCTCCCGGAGTCCCGTATTTATCCTGACTCACACTAAAGTGTGGCTGTGTGACGGTGAGGAGGCCCTTCTTCTTCTGTGGTGCTGCTCTGCTGCAGCTCTCCAGGTGCGTGTGAGTGGTCTGCAAAGGCCACCGTCCTGGAGTGTCAGTCATAGCACCACATGCATATGAAGAATAACGTTTTGGACTATAATTTGTACTTATCTGTTTCACTTAACTCATCCTTTGTAAATGTCTTGGTGAAACCCTGGCAGCCCCCCCCTCAGCTTGAGGCTGAGGCCCCCCTCTCAGCTCGAGGCTGAGGCCCCCCTCTCAGCTCGAGGCTGAGGCCCCCCTGCTCTGAGTAGAATCTGCTTCACTTTGAACAACTGAGGAGTCTGTGCATCGTTTCTGAGAGGGTTTGCAGTTCTCCCTCCTTCTTCTCCTTCTCCTCCTTCTTCTCCCTCCTTCTTCTTCTCCTTCTTCTTCTCCTTCTTCTTCTCCTTCTTCTCCTTCCTCTCCCTCCTTCTTCTCCTTCTCCTCCTTCCTCTCCCTCCTTCTTCTCCTTCTTCTCCTCCTTCTCCCTCCTTCTTCTCCTTCTTCTCCTTCTCCCTCCTTCTTCTCCTTCTTCTCCCTCCTTCTTCTCCTTCTTCTCCCTCCTTCTTCTCCTTCTTCTCCTTCTTCTCCCTCCTTCTTCTCCTCCTTCTTCTCCTTCTTCTCCCTCCTTCTTCTCCTTCTTCTCCTTCTTCTTCTCCCTCCTTCTTCTCCTTCTTCTCCCTCCTTCTTCTCCTTCTTCTCCTTCTTCTTCTCCTTCTCCCTCCTTCTTCTCCTTCTTCTCCCTCCTTCTTCTCCTTCTTCTCCTTCTTCTTCTCCTTCTTCTCCTTCTTCTCCCTCCTTCTTCTCCTTCTTCTCCCTCCTTCTTCTCCTTCTTCTCCCTCTTCTCCCTCCTTCTTCTCCTTCTTCTCCCTCCTTCTTCTCCCTCTTTCTTCTCCCTCCTTCTTCTCCCTCCTTCTTCTCCCTCCTTCTTCTCCCTCCTTCTCCTCCCTCCTTCTTCTCCCTCCTTCTTCTCCCTCCTTCTTCTCCTTCTCCCTCCTTCTTCTCCCTCTTCTCCCTCCTTCTTCTCCTTCTTCTCCCTCCTTCTTCTCCCTCTTTCTTCTCCCTCCTTCTTCTCCCTCCTTCTTCTCCGTTCTCGTGACTCGTAAATCCTGCGCTTCCTGTGTGTTGGTGCGGACTGCGTTCACACCAGCGATGACCCGCTCCAGAGTTCACAAGCAAGCGGTCCGAGACCACCTCTTTAGGCGGACCAGAGTCCGGTGGTTCGGTTCAGTTCACGTCAGGGTCTCGGACTGCGTTCACACCAAGCCAAACGAGGGGCACCGAGCGGCGCAACGCAGCAGGGTCCGATTCAACCGGACTATAAGAGGCTGCTGTGAACGCATCGGCTGGAGCCATGGCCTCTGTGGGACGAAGGTATCCTGAGAATGTTCCAATAATACATATAAATACACAGTTCACAGATGTATTATATTTCATTGGATGAATGACGGCAGAAACACAAACCGAGTGATCCTTCAACATAAATATATTTGACCTCCGAAATATAAAAACATCACTTCGGCCAAAACTCAGAAAACACCACGAAGAGCGCGTTCCCCTTCTAAGTCGTCTGGACGTTCGTTGACGACAAAACTGTTGAACCGAAAAACTAAAACAACGAGCACTGGTTTTTAAATTAAACACACTTCATGATTTGTTGTCAGATTCAGATTTGCAGATTGTCTCCATGCACTCAACCACAGAGTGCAAAACAACTGAAGGAGGTCAACTACATGTCCCAGAGTGCACTGGGGCTGGAAGTATCCAATCAGAGAGTCGGGTGCTGGAATGTATCTAGAAATCTAAATGCATTCGTGTTGTGCAGCGAGAGGCGGACGGCACCTGGTGGAGTCGTGAATTACAGATAAGACGTTTCAAAGGTGAGCGTGAAACCTTAGAGCAGGGGTCAAACTCAATTTCATCCCGGGCCACATCAGCATTATGGTTGTACTCAAAGGGCCGGTTGTAAGTTTAATTATATATAAATATACATATGTAAATATATAATATATATTAAATAATGTATTATATTACATTGTTGGCCCTGCATTGGATTATTATCAGTTCTGGTAATACCTTCCTAAATAACTACGTCTGAAAGTCTGGGGCAAATAATTGAAAGTAAATACTCAACAATTACACCAATTGCATGGTATATTATATTCTTTGCAAGCTCTTGCGGGCCACATAAAATTAGGTCGCGGGCCGGATTTGGCCCCCGGGCCTTGAGTTTGACACCCCTGCCTTAAAGAGTGAAAAGATACGAGGCGAAAGATTTCACACACGGAAGTCACCCGGAGTTTGTTATGTGCTCTGACGGGGCTATAAAACTCAGAGTCTACGTTAGCTACCCAATTACAGAATGACATTATATGATATATAAAGGCCGAAACGCAAAACCATGCAATAATAATAATAATAATAATAATAATATATTGGATTTATATAGCGCTTTCATAGTACCCAAAGACGCTTCATTCCATGCAAATTCCAACGGACACAAAACAAACGGCGGCTCGGGTAATGAAACTCGGGATTTTACAATATATATATATTTTTTAATTAACGGGGTTTTTGTACGATTGTAAAGTCATATATCAACGAGAAAACTACCCGAGAAAGGCTGAGGGCTGGCGAGGTTAATGCCAGGGCTCCGAGACTGAAACTGTAAATATTTAAGAAAAACAAGATTATAACAAATCTGAGCATC
>CM070445.1:1300000-1307500 GCA_036324595.1 Champsocephalus gunnari
CCCCTAAAGTTCTTCTTCTCGCCAACAAAGCCCTTAATGGGCAGGCGCCATCGCACCTTAAAGAACTCATTACACCCTGCTGGCCTACTAGGGCATTGCGCTCCAAGAATGCAGGGTTGTTGGTTGTTCCTCGAGTCTCTGAAAGTACAATGGGAGCCAGAGCCTTTTCTCATCAAGCTCCACATTTGTGGAATCAGCTTCCAGTTTGTGTTCGGGCGGCAGACACCCTATCCGTTTTTAAGAGTGCGCTTAAGACCTTCCTTTTTGATAAAGCTTATAGTGATCAAATAAAATAATCTAATCAGAGAGCATTGACGTAGACACTCTTCACCTACATTTGAGTTCTTACTCTTTCACTTAAATCCTAAAAACTTAGATCTTATATTTAAACCTTTATCCAGACCTCTCCCCTCTCTGCCCTCTCAAGGTTCTGGAGGGTGACGGGATGCAGAGAGGCCCGGTCGGGGAGGGTGGAGCGTAGCCGCTGACCCACTCCTCACCTCTCACCAACTCAGGTTCAGTGGGACCTCTCTCCCTGCGTGCCTCTCACCTGTTTCCTACTTCCTACTTGCTTCCCTCACCCTATCCTGAGGGAGTGCATGTACGTAGACACGTTAGTTTAGCTGCTATAGGCTTGGACTGTTGGCACCTCACTCCGTCTCTCTGGCTGTCTGTACTCTCATGTTCCGATTAACCCAGCTTCCCCCAAATCTCTTTTTTGTGTCCATATCTACGCCGGGATCCGGAGTCGGGGCTGATCCTGTTGCTGTGGTCGTGTCCTGGACCCTCTATCCTGTGTCCTGGACCCTCTATCCTGAGTCCTGGATCCTCTATCCTGAGTCCTGGATCCTCTGTCCTGAGTCCTGGATCCTCTATCCTGAGTCCTGGATCCTCTATCCTGAGTCCTGGATCCTCTATCCTGAGTCCTGGATCCTCTGTCCTGAGTCCTGGATCCTCTATCCTGAGTCCTGGATCCTCTATCCTGAGTCCTGGATCCTCTGTCCTGAGTCCTGGATCCTCTATCCTGAGTCCTGGATCCTCTATGCTGAGTCCTGGATCCTCTGTCCTGAGTCCTGGATCCTCTATGCTGAGTCCTGGACCCTCTATCCTGAGTCCTGGACCCTCTATGCTGAGTCCTGGATCCTCTATCCTGAGTCCTGGATCCTCTGTCCTGAGTCCTGGATCCTCTATCCTGAGTCCTGGATCCTCTATCCTGAGTCCTGGATCCTCTATCCTGAGTCCTGGATCCTCTATGCTGAGTCCTGGATCCTCTATCCTGAGTCCTGGATCCTCTATCCTGAGTCCTGGATCCTCTGTCCTGAGTCCTGGATCCTCTGTCCTGAGTCCTGGATCCTCTATCCTGAGTCCTGGATCCTCTATCCTGAGTCCTGGATCCTCTATCCTGAGCACTGGATCTGAGTCCTGGACTTCGAGTCGTGGCTGAACCTGTCTCTGCGGTCCTGCCTGACTCTCACCACACTACTTCCCTGATGGCTCCCACAGGACTGCTGACATCCTCGTGGATTCATCTTCCTATTATACACACATGCATTTCAAACATCTGGAAGTGTTTCCTTTATGATGTGAGGGTCTGAGGACAGAGGGTCTGAGGACAGAGGGTCTGAGGACAGAAGGTCTGAGGACAGTTATATTTATGCATATGTATTATCTATTTATTTACTATAAAAGTACTAACTACTAGCCCACTGCTCATGTAGAGGTTTCTCTGAGGACAAACGTGCAGAGGTACACACTTCTGTGTACTTTTATGTATTAGTACACGTACGGATGTGTATTAGTAAACATACGCATGTGCGGTCGGCGCGGCTGCTGTCGTATCCCGTGGTGACGTCGCGGACGTTAGCGACACGCACGCCGCCGCAGCGCTGGGGGTACGAGTCCTCGCCGTGGAAGTTCCTGAGGCGGTGGAAGATCCTGCTGACGGTGGGGGGGTCGTCGCAGACCACATAGGACGTCTGCGACAGGTGGGGCCCGTACCTGCACAGGAAGACACCACACACCCCGCCAAAATAAGAGATGGAAGTCGGTCATTAAACATCATTACATTTAGTTTTTTGTCTTTTCAAAGTAATAATCGTTCGCCTGCGTGTTGAACACGAAGTGCGTACGTGCGGTAGATGTTGAACAGGAAGTGCGTACGTGCGGTAGATGTTAAACAGGAAGTGCGTACGTGCGGTAGATGTTGAACAGGAAGTGCGTACGTGTGGTAGATGTTGAACAGGAAGTGCGTACGTGTGGTAGATGTTAAACAGGAAGTGCGTACGTGTGGTAGATGTTGAACAGGAAGTGCGTACGTGTGGTAGATGTTGAACAGGAAGTGCGTACGTGCGGTAGATGTTGAACAGGAAGTGCGTACGTGCGGTAGATGTTAAACAGGAAGTGCGTACGTGTGGTAGATGTTAAACAGGAAGTGCGTACGTGCGGTAGATGTTAAACAGGAAGTGCGTACGTGCGGTAGATGTTAAACAGGAAGTGCGTACGTGCGGTAGATGTTGAACAGGAAGTGCGTACGTGCGGTAGATGTTGAACAGGAAGTGCGTACGTGCGGTAGATGTTAAACAGGAAGTGCGTACGTGCGGTAGATGTTAAACAGGAAGTGCGTACGTGCGGTAGATGTTGAACAGGAAGTGCGTACGTGCGGTAGATGTTGAACAGGAAGTGCGTACGTGCGGTAGATGTTGAACAGGAAGTGCGTACGTGCGGTAGATGTTGAACAGGAAGTGCGTACGTGTGGTAGATGTTGAGCAGCTGCTGGTTCAGACTCAGGCTCTTATTGTGAAGGAACGTCGCCATCTCAGCCACGACCACCGCCGCGCTCACGCCGTCTTTATCCGGGATCGAACCGCCACACAGGAACCCTGCCGACAGGAAGGACCTCCGTCACTCAGGAGGTGTGTGCCGTGGGTAGGACTCACAGAGGAAGGATACAGCGTGACATTCTGAGGAAATATATTGGGTTAGAATAAATAAAAACATGAAATGATATAATATAACATTCTATAAGACATGTGGTGCGATGGACGGTGAAATGTGTGTTTGTAGATGCGGCGTTACCGATGGACGGTGAAATGTGTGTTTGTAGATGCGGCGTTACCGATGGACGGTGAAATGTGTGTTTGTAGATGCGGCGTTACCGATGGACGGTGAAATGTGTGTTTGTAGATGCGGCGTTACCGATGGACGGTGAAATGTGTGTTTGTAGATGCGGCGTTACCGATGGACGGTGAAATGTGTGTTTGTAGATGCGGCGTTACCGATGGACGGTGAAATGTGTGTTTGTAGATGCGGCGTTACCGATGGACGGTGAAATGTGTGTTTGTAGATGCGGCGTTACCGATGGACGGTGAAATGTGTGTTTGTAGATGCGGCGTTACCGATGGACGGTGAAATGTGTGTTTGTAGATGCGGCGTTACCGATGGACGGTGAAATGTGTGTTTGTAGATACGGCGTTACCGATGGACGGTGAAATGTGTGTTTGTAGATGCGGCGTTACCGATGGACGGTGAAATGTGTGTTTGTAGATGCGGCGTTACCGATGGACGGTGAAATGTGTGTTTGTAGATGCGGCGTTACCGATGGACGGTGAAATGTGTGTTTGTAGATGCGGCGTTACCGATGGACGGTGAAATGTGTGTTTGTAGATGCGGCGTTACCGATGGACGGTGAAATGTGTGTTTGTAGATGCGGCGTTACCGATGGACGGTGAAATGTGTGTTTGTAGATGCGGCGTTACCGATGGACGGTGAAATGTGTGTTTGTAGATGCGGCGTTACCGATGGACGGTGAAATGTGTGTTTGTAGATGCGGCGTTACCGATGGACGGTGAAATGTGTGTTTGTAGATGCGGCGTTACCGATGGACGGTGAAATGTGTGTTTGTAGATGCGGCGTTACCGATGGACGGTGAAATGTGTGTTTGTAGATACGGCGTTACCGATGGACGGTGAAATGTGTGTTTGTAGATACGGCGTTACCGATGGACGGTGAAATGTGTGTTTGTAGATACGGCGTTACCGATGGACGGTGAAATGTGTGTTTGTAGATACGGCGTTACCGATGGACGGTGAAATGTGTGTTTGTAGATGCGGCGTTACCGATGGACGGTGAAATGTGTGTTTGTAGATGCGGCGTTACCGATGGACGGTGAAATGTGTGTTTGTAGATGCGGCGTTACCGATGGACGGTGAAATGTGTGTTTGTAGATGCGGCGTTACCGATGGACGGTGAAATGTGTGTTTGTAGATGCGGCGTTACCGATGGACGGTGAAATGTGTGTTTGTAGATGCGGCGTTACCGATGGACGGTGAAATGTGTGTTTGTAGATACGGCGTTACCGATGGACGGTGAAATGTGTGTTTGTAGATGCGGCGTTACCGATGGACGGTGAAATGTGTGTTTGTAGATGCGGCGTTACCGATGGACGGTGAAATGTGTGTTTGTAGATGCGGCGTTACCGATGGACGGTGAAATGTGTGTTTGTAGATGCGGCGTTACCGATGGACGGTGAAATGTGTGTTTGTAGATGCGGCGTTACCGATGGACGGTGAAATGTGTGTTTGTAGATGCGGCGTTACCGATGGACGGTGAAATGTGTGTTTGTAGATGCGGCGTTACCGATGGACGGTGAAATGTGTGTTTGTAGATGCGGCGTTACCGATGGACGGTGAAATGTGTGTTTGTAGATGCGGCGTTACCGATGGACGGTGAAATGTGTGTTTGTAGATGCGGCGTTACCGATGGACGGTGAAATGTGTGTTTGTAGATGCGGCGTTACCGATGGACGGTGAAATGTGTGTTTGTAGATGCGGCGTTACCGATGGACGGTGAAATGTGTGTTTGTAGATGCGGCGTTACCGATGGACGGTGAAATGTGTGTTTGTAGATGCGGCGTTACCGATGGACGGTGAAATGTGTGTTTGTAGATGCGGCGTTACCGATGGACGGTGAAATGTGTGTTTGTAGATGCGGCGTTACCGATGGACTCCTCGAAGGCGAAGATGACGCTGTTTCCTGCTTTGGAGAGCTCGTGGATTCTGTTCCCGATCCACTTGAAGCCCGGCAGAGTCTCCTGAAGAGCCACACGGACAACACATTCTGTCTTTAGATACAGATGTGAGCGCTCTGATGCTCTCTGAGGAGGAGGACACACACTGCATGTCTCTGCATTCAAGAAGGAAGCATGCTCAATGAGGGTGGGACCATTCGACGGGGGGGGGCAGGTGGAGGACCTCGCCTCCTCTAGGGGGGTCCGGGGCATGCTCTCCCTGGTGCACTCTTTAGGTAGGACTAAAGCTGTGGGTACGCCTCTCCCCACGCCCATGTGAAACAGACCTACTTTCTCTGTGACTAACCACTCCCTGGCCCCGTGTTCCCGTGCTGCAGAGAGTTGTTCTCTTGCTTTTTATAAGACCGTATAAAAGGCGTCCTTGGAAATACTTGTTCACAGATAACTAAAGCCAACGATCGAAACACTCAGTCCTTCACCTCCCTGAGCCGAGGGGATCAGACTGTCCGGCAGGAGAGCGCTCTCCTCCTCCGGCCGTACAAACAAGTCCGTATGTACGTGAGCTCTCTCTCTCTCTCTCTCTCTCTCTCTCTCTCTCTCTCTCTCTCTCTCTCTCTCTCTCTCTCTCTCTCTCTCTCTCTCTCTCTCTCTCTCTCTCTCTCTCTCTCTCTCTCTCTCTCTCTCTCTCTCTCTCTCTCTCTCTCTCTCTCCTCTCTCTCTCTCTCTCTCTCTCTCTCTCTCTCTCTCTCTCTCTCTCTCTCTCTCTCTCTCTCTCTCTCTCTCTCTCTCTCTCTCTCTCTCTCTCTCTCTCTCTCTCTCTCTCTCTCTCCCTCTCTCTCACTCACACACAATGCGCTCGTCGTGCCACACACACACACACAGCGAGCTCTGACACACAAAGACCCAGCATCACTTGTAACGCTGTATCCTCTTCTTCTCGATGGCTTTATTGTCTGATGTGACAGATGAACAGATCGCCCTGGGCTCACAACTAAAGACACAAGCCGCGTTCACACCGCGGTGCTTTCCCCACAAAGGTTCATGGAACTTAGTTCATGATCGCGTTCACACCAAAAAGAGCCGGGACTAAAAGTAGTTCATGAGAACCTTTTCACCCGCTCCAAAGTCCCTGCTAGAGAGCATGCTAGAGAGCATGCTAGAGAGCATGCTAGAGAGCAGGGACTTTGGAGCGGCTCTTTAGTGAGAACAGAGCTATATTCCTGATTGGCTGGCGGATTGCAAACCACGCCCCGTAACACTCCCAAAGAGTTTTGTGAAGCCGCCATTTTATTATCCTCGCATTAGCATTATTAGCATTAGCATTATTAGCATTAGCATTAGCCCAGCGCAGAAACGCAGAGAGACTAACTTATGGCAACACAAAATGAAACATGGGAGCGGTGGAGATGAGGAGGTGTCGGCGTTGTGGCGATTTACTCGGAAGGCTTCAGTAGCAGCTGCTGGGACTCCCAGCAGCTGCTACTGAAGCCTTCCCCAACTCCGGGGACTTCCGGCCGGGGACTCCGGGGGCAGTATACGCCCTGAAGTGGTTTGCAGCCTGCCCGTAAACCCAAAGCAGAAGAAGAAGAAGTGACGTCAGCGGCTTCATTTGCCTAATCCCCCCCCAGGGACTCTTTCTGGTGTGAACGCGATCTGTGCTTAGTTGATGAGAACTAAAGAGTTCACTTGAACCTTTGTGGGAAAAGTACTGCGGTGTGAACGCGGCTATAGCTATGCAAAAAACGCAGCATGTGCACGGCTCGTGTGCACGGCGCGTGTGCACGGCGCGTGTGCACGGCTCTGAGAGTCGGCCTCGGTGCAAAGCAGCAGTGAAACACGGGCGTTCTCTCAGTCAGCAGGTGGAACTGATTTGATAATGAAGCCCTGACGCGGCGCTCTGCAGCGAGTGGCGCTGGACAGACCGAGGCACGGACTCCCCCCATGGCGAAAGGGGGGGGGTCTAAACTGATCATTTAAAGGGGGGGGGGTCTAAACTGATCATTTAAAGGGGGGGGGTCTAAACTGATCATTTAAAGGGGGGGGGGTCTAAACTGATCATTTAAAGGGGGGGGGGTCTAAACTAATCATTTAAAGGGGGGGGGGCTATCCCACCCTCATGGCAGGCCATGCATTAATGAGAGACGGTAAACTGGTCATTTCCGTGAAAGCCCCAAAGGCAGAGCTCACACCTCGAAGCGGAAGCCCTCGCTGCGGGCGAGCGCCTGCAGGATCTTGGAGGACACGGCGGTGGAGATCATGAAGAGCTTCTGCAGGTCTGCCGGGTCGGGGTGAGCCCGCTTCCACTGGAGCAACATCCACCAGCCCAGCAGCGCCGCCAGCTCGTTGCCCGAGAACACCTTCCACCCGCCCCTGGAAGAGAGACGCTCATCTGATGGGAATGTGCACATTCTGGAGAGAGGGTCTGGAGAGAGGGTCTGGAGAGAGGGTCTGGAGAGAGGGTCTGGAGAGAGGGT
>CM070445.1:1312500-1350000 GCA_036324595.1 Champsocephalus gunnari
CTGCAGCCGCTCTCCTGCTGTCCTCTCGTATCGAAACCAACCACCACTCCTCTGCTGGAGACATCTGGACAGCACCTGAGCAGGTAGGAGAACAAGCCCTACACACACACACACACACACACACACACACACACACACACACACACACACACACACACACACACACACACACACACACACACACACACACACACACACACACACACACACACACACACAACACACACACACACACACACACACACACACACACACACACACACACACACACACACACACACACACACACACACACACACACACACTTTATATTTGGTGGCAGTGGATAGAGCCACTGAGTAGAGTAGAGTCCAAGTGTTAGTCCAGGTGTTAGTCCAGGTGTTAGTCCAGGTGTTAGTCCAGGACTAACACCAGGACTAACACCTGGACTAACACATGGACTAACACCAGGACTAAAACGTTGACTAACACCTGGACTAACACCTGGACTAACACCTAGACTAACACCTAGACTAACACCTGGACTAACAGCTGGACTAACACCTGGACTAACACTTGGACTAACACTTGGACTAACAGCTGGACTAACACCTGGACTAACACTTGGACTAACAGCTGGACTAACACCTGGACTAACACTTGGACTAACACCTGGACTAACACCTGGACTAACACCTGGACTAACACTTGGACTAACACCTGGACTAACACATGGACTAACACCTGGACTAACACCTGGACTAACACCTGGACTAACACTTGGACTAAAACCTGGACTAACACCTGGACTAACACCTGGACTAACACCTGGACTAACACCTGGACTAACACCAGGACTAAAACGTTGACTAACACCTGGACTAACACCTGGACTAACACCTAGACTAACACCTAGACTAACACCTAGACTAACACCTGGACTAACAGCTGGACTAACACCTAGACTAACACCTGGACTAACACCTGGACTAACACCTGGACTAACACCTGGACTAACACCAGGACTAAAACGTTGACTAACACCTGGACTAACACCTGGACTAACACCTAGACTAACACCTAGACTAACACCTGGACTAACAGCTGGACTAACACCTAGACTAACACCTGGACTAACACTTGGACTAACACCTAGACTAACACCTGGACTAACACCTGGACCAACACCTGGACTAACACCAGGACTAACACCTGGACTAACCCTGGACTAACACCTGGACTAACACCAGGACTAACACCTGGACTAACACCTGGACTATTACCTAGACTAACACCTGGACTAACACCTGGACTAACCCTGGACTAACACCTGGACTAACACCAGGACTAACACCTGGACTAACACCTAGACTAACACCAGGACTAACACCTGGAATAAAACCTGGACTAACAGCTGTCTCACCTCTCTCTCACCTGTGTCTCTCACCTGTCTGTCTCTCACCTGTCTCACCTGTGTGTCTCACCTCTCTCTCACCTGTCTCTCACCTGTGTGGTCTGTATGACGGTGAGGTCGTTGACCCTGTTGAACCCGGCTCCCATTGGTCCTCGCAGCCCGGCGGTGCCGAAGCTCATTCTGCTGCAGAGCCGCGAGCGAAGCTCCTCCCACTTCCTGTCCGAGAGAAACACCTCCACCTGGGAGCGGGTCAGCACGTTCTGCACCACAGAAGAAGAGCTCGGGTCAGAGACACACACACACACGCACACACAGAGACACACACAGAGACACACACACAGAGACACAGAGACAAAGAGACACACACACATAGACACAAACACACACACACAGAGACACACACACACACACAGAGACACACACACACACACACACATACACACTCACTAACCCATAAATCAAACACACGTGAACATAATACACGATTAAGTAATAAAATAATAAATAAAAACATGAATACAAATCCCAAGTTAAGAAGTTATAGATTCAAAACAACAGGTACAAAGTGATACACCAATCAGAACACCAGGTACAAAGTGATACACCAATCAGAACAACAGGTACAGAGTGATACACCAATCAGAACACCAGGTACAAAGTGATACACCAATCAGAACAACAGGTACAGAGTGATACACCAATCAGAACACCAGGTACAAAGTGATACACCAATCAGAACAACAGGTACAAAGTGATACACCAATCAGAACACCAGGTACAAAGTGATACACCAATCAGAACACCAGGTACAAAGTGATACACCAATCAGAACAACAGGTACAGAGTGATACACCAATCAGAACACCAGGTACAAAGTGATACACCAATCAGAACACCAGGTACAAAGTGATACACCAATCAGAACAACAGGTACAGAGTGATACACCAATCAGAACACCAGGTACAAAGTGATACACCAATCAGAACAACAGGTACAAAGTGATACACCAATCAGAACACCAGGTACAAAGTGATACACCAATCAGAACACCAGGTACAAAGTGATACACCAATCAGAACAACAGGTACAGAGTGATACACCAATCAGAACACCAGGTACAAAGTGATACACCAATCAGAACAACAGGTACAGAGTGATACACCAATCAGAACACCAGGTACAAAGTGATACACCAATCAGAACAACAGGTACAAAGTGATACACCAATCAGAACACCAGGTACAAAGTGATACACCAATCAGAACAACAGGTACAGAGTGATACACCAATCAGAACACCAGGTACAAAGTGATACACCAATCAGAACACCAGGTACAAAGTGATACACCAATCAGAACAACAGGTACAGAGTGATACACCAATCAGAACACCAGGTACAAAGTGATACACCAATCAGAACAACAGGTACAAAGTGATACACCAATCAGAACACCAGGTACAAAGTGATACACCAATCAGAACAACAGGTACAAAGTGATACACCAATCAGAACACCAGGTACAAAGTGATACACCAATCAGAACACCAGGTACAAAGTGATACACCAATCAGAACACCAGGTACAAAGTGATACACCAATCAGAACAACAGGTACAGAGTGATACACCAATCAGAACAACAGGTACAAAGTGATACACCAATCAGAACAACAGCTACAAAGTGATACACCAATCAGAACAACAGGTACAAAGTGATACACCAATCAGAACACCAGGTACAAAGTGATACACCAATCAGAACACCAGGTACAAAGTGATACACCAATCAGAACACCAGGTACAAAGTGATACACCAATCAGAACAACAGTACAAAGTGATACACCAATCAGAACACCAGGTACAAAGTGATACACCAATCAGAACAACAGCTACAAAGTGATACACCAATCAGAACACCAGGTACAAAGTGATACACCAATCAGAACACCAGGTACAAAGTGATACACCAATCAGAACACCAGGTACAAAGTGATACACCAATCAGAACAACAGGTACAGAGTGATACACCAATCAGAACAACAGGTACAAAGTGATACACCAATCAGAACAACAGCTACAAAGTGATACACCAATCAGAACACCAGGTACAAAGTGATACACCAATCAGAACACCAGGTACAAAGTGATACACCAATCAGAACACCAGGTACAAAGTGATACACCAATCAGAACACCAGGTACAAAGTGATACACCAATCAGAACAACAGGTACAAAGTGATACACCAATCAGAACAACAGGTACAAAGTGATACACCAATCAGAACAACAGGTACAAAGTGATACACCAATCAGAACAACAGGTACAAAGTGATACACCAATCAGAACACCAGGTACAAAGTGATACACCAATCAGAACAACAGGTACAAAGTGATACACCAATCAGAACACCAGGTACAAAGTGATACACCAATCAGAACAACAGCTACAAAGTGATACACCAATCAGAACACCAGGTACAAAGTGATACACCAATCAGAACACCAGGTACAAAGTGATACACCAATCAGAACACCAGGTACAAAGTGATACACCAATCAGAACAACAGGTACAAAGTGATACACCAATCAGAACACCAGGTACAAAGTGATACACCAATCAGAACAACAGGTACAAAGTGATACACCAATCAGAACACCAGGTACAAAGTGATACACCAATCAGAACAACAGGTACAGAGTGATACACCAATCAGAACACCAGGTACAAAGTGATACACCAATCAGAACAACAGGTACAAAGTGATACACCAATCAGAACACCAGGTACAAAGTGATACACCAATCAGAACACCAGGTACAAAGTGATACACCAATCAGAACACCAGGTACAAAGTGATACACCAATCAGAACACCAGGTACAAAGTGATACACCAATCAGAACACCAGGTACAAAGTGATACACCAATCAAAACAACAGGTACAGAGTGATACACCAATCAGAACACCAGGTACAAAGTGATACACCAATCAGAACACCAGGTACAAAGTGATACACCAATCAGAACACCAGGTACAAAGTGATACACCAATCAGAACACCAGGTACAAAGTGATACACCAATCAGAACACCAGGTACAAAGTGATACACCAATCAGAACAACAGGTACAAAGTGATACACCAATCAGAACACCAGGTACAAAGTGATACACCAATCAGAACAACAGGTACAAAGTGATACACCAATCAGAACACCAGGTACAAAGTGATACACCAATCAGAACACCAGGTACAAAGTGATACACCAATCAGAACACCAGGTACAAAGTGATACACCAATCAGAACACCAGGTACAAAGTGATACACCAATCAAAACAACAGGTACAGAGTGATACACCAATCAGAACACCAGGTACAAAGTGATACACCAATCAGAACACCAGGTACAAAGTGATACACCAATCAGAACACCAGGTACAGAGTGATACACCAATCAGAACACCAGTACAAAGTGATACACCAATCAGAACAACAGGTACAAAGTGATACACCAATCAGAACACCAGGTACAAAGTGATACACCAATCAGAACACCAGGTACAAAGTGATACACCAATCAGAACACCAGGTACAAAGTGATACACCAATCAGAACACCAGGTACAAAGTGATACACCAATCAGAACACCAGGTACAAAGTGATACACCAATCAAAACAACAGGTACAGAGTGATACACCAATCAGAACACCAGGTACAAAGTGATACACCAATCAGAACACCAGGTACAAAGTGATACACCAATCAGAACAACAGGTACAGAGTGATACACCAATCAGAACAACAGGTACAGAGTGATACACCAATCAGAACACCAGGTACAAAGTGATACACCAATCAGAACCGTTTAATTATTAGACTGCTGTCTCTGAATAATTATTAATAAATAATAAATCACACAGCCTGCGTCTGCGGAGCTTTTCAGGGCTGCTGACATTTAACCAGAGGTCACACACACACACACACACACACACACACACACACACACACACACACACACACACACACACACACACACACACACACACACACACACACACACACACACACACACACACACACACACCACACACACACACACACACACACACACACACACACACACACACACACACACACACACACACACACACACACGACCTTTAAACACGACCTGTGTGTGTGCACTGCAGCTATGATGTTACTACAGAATAGAAGTCAGATTTCAAAGGTCTTCAGTTTGATATTACAAATCAATAAAATGTTTGTAATAACAAACATAATATATATTAAAAAATATAACAACAAAATGAAAACAAACAAATATTGTACTTTATAAATATTAAATAATCAAATGTATTTTAACTAATACAAATTAAAACACCAATAAAAACACACCGATATATGAGTTTTAAAGCAGGCGTGCATGTTGGTGTCAAACAGTGTGTGTGTGTGTGTGTCTCTGTGTGTGTGTGTGTGTGTGTGGGGGTCTCTGCCCTGACCCAGCGTGTGAGTGTGTGTGTGTGTGTGTCTCTGTGTGTGTGTGTGTGTGTGTGTGTGGGGGTCTCTGCCCTGACCCAGCGTGTGTGTGTGTGTGTGTGTGTGTGAGTGTGTGTGTGTCTGTGTGTGTGTGTGTGTGTGTGTGTGGGGGTCTCTGCCCTGACCCAGCGTGTGTGTGTGTGTGTGTGTGTGTGTGTGTGTGTGTGTGGGGGCAGCCTGCTCCTCTAGGCTGAATGCTGGTCCTTCATTTAAATACAGATAGTGATATAGTAAGCGTCTTTGAGCGCGAGGAAAAGCGCTATACAACCCAAAGTATATGTAACTAATGGGCCGAACCCCCAGTCGGGCCTGACCCAGAACATAAACCCGGATCCAGAGCCCTTGGTGTGGATCGACTTGCTCCGTTAGTCTAACGTCCTCTCACCCGGTCCCAGCTCAGCCACTGCTCCACGGCCCGGTCCAGATGCGGGTCTCCGGTTCTCCGGTGCTCCACCACCCGGTCCAGATGCGGGTCTGCGGGGCTCCGGTGCTCCATGCTGACCGGCTCTCTGCGGGGAACACACGCCGCCTCTGGTGCTCTCTGCTCGGCCTCCTGACCCAGAACACGCCCCTCTCTCTCTGGAGCTCCGAAGCTAATGTTAGCCACAAGCTAACGGCATGTTAACTTTTATTTTTTCTTCCAAACTTTATTAACAATGACTCCAAAACATCAGACCCACAACAACACAACAACACAACACACGCTACTTTAAGGGTGCATTGATGTGTTCCGCTGATCGGTGTGTAAGCAGGCACGTGCACAGGTACGGGCCAGGTACGGGCTAGTGTTGCCCGGGCAACGGCCCGTTTGCCATGTCTCTCTGACCTGCCCCTCTGGAGAGAGGGGGGGGTTTATTTATGTTCTGTTGTGGCCGAATAAACATGATGAGCCCACACTTAGGCCCATTCCCAAACCGCCCCCTACCCCCTACCGCTAACCCCTACCCCCTACCCCCTACCCCTCCGTTTGCGCGTTCACGCGGAGGGTCCGCCATATTGAGGGCTGTTCCAAAGCAACGAGTGTGGAGGGGGAGTGGGGGGGAGTGGGGGGGAGTGTGGAGGGGGAGTGGGGGGGAGTGGAGGGGGAGTGGGGGGGAGTGTGGAGGGGGAGTGGAGGGGGAGTGGGCTATCAGGCCCTCACACAGCGAGTCTGCAGCGGTGCTGACTGGAGACCGGTCTCTCCTGACCGGTGTCACGCAGTGTGTGTCCTCAGGAAACACGCTGTGAACAAGTAGTTCCAGAAACATCCTGATAAACTGCGATGTGAACGACCTCATGATGACCTCATGATGACCTCATGATGACCTCATGGTGACCTCATGATGACCTCATGATGACCTCATGATGACCTCATGTGTTTCTAACTCAGGATCATGTGTTCAGTCTAGAGAAAGGTAATGTGTGCCTTGTATTATAAAGTTGTGTTTATTTACAGACCGTTGCAAAAACTAAGAAGCTTATAAACATCAGGGTTGAAACTAAAAGAGCTTTGAAACACAATGAAAGATGTTTGGAGTTTTATTTGAGTTATTCATTTAAACTTGTTGTCTCAGAGAAGCTGATTTGAACCCGTTGTTACAAACAGTTACGGCACTTCCTGTTTCTGCCGGAGAGAGGGGGGGGCCGTCCCGAAGCTAGCTGCTGTGCTTACTCCCTCCATCTGACAGGAGGAGCCTCGTGGAGCTGCGAGTGAGGCTGCAGACGGAGTTCACTCCGTCACGGAGGGGTAGGGTGCAGGGAGGGGTTTGGGATTGGGCCTCAGTGTTGTCGTCTCGATGCGGGAAACACACCGGAAGTCAGCGCTGTCATCTGCTCGCAGTCACGTGACTTTGTTTACAATCTGACAGCTGGAAGCAAAGGAGAGCCCTCTGAGTCGGGTCATACGCTCTGAGAGCACACACACACACACACACACACACACACACACACACACACACACACACACACACACACACACACACACACACACACACACACACACACACACACACACACACACACACACACACACACACACACACACACACCACACACACACACACACACACACACACACACACACACACACACACACACACACACACACACACACACACCGAATGGCTGCCGGCTGTGGTGGCCCCCCCTGCGGTCCTGTGTGTCTCTCTCTGTGTGTGTCCTGTGTGTCTCTCTCTGTGTGTGTGTGTGTGTGTGTGTCTCTCTCTGTGTGTGTCCTGTGTGTGTCTCTCTCTGTGTGTCCTGTGTGTGTCTCTCTCTGTGTGTGTGTCTCTCTCTGTGTGTCCTGTGTGTGTCCTCTCAGAGAGCTGGTCCTGGTGATCCCCAGGTCCCTCCTGAGAACAACAGAAGCCCCTCTGCTGATCTGAGCAGAGAGCATGATGTGTACCCGGGTACATTCTGAATGGACTCCTACCACGAGTACAATCAAGTACTTTTATCGTGTACTTTTGGAGTACTTCAGTCCCCATGGTCAAAAGAACGTGTATAACTACGTTGGTCCACAACGCAGGACGTGGTATTTCTACCAAAACGCCTCCCTACGTCTCCCATCCACCCCATTGGCTCGTCTGCGTCACGTGACCTCAACCTCCTCCTGCAGGAAGAAGCATGGCCGACACTCGTGTGATTCTGGGTGGAATGCGTTTTGATGTCACGTGATGCGAGAAGTACGAGATGTTATGTCAGATCGTGTGCAGTGGACGCACACGATCTTTAGTCTGCTCGCTATCACGAAGAATACTCAGGAAATGCCGTCTGTAGCAGCCATCGTGCGGGTGGTGGTGGGGTGTCAGTTCATTTAAGTTATATGTATGGTGCAATATTATTTATGAACACTGGGTGGCGGGGTTCAGCTGCACCGGGTGTATATAGGGAGGTCAGGTGACAGGAGAGGGAGGACACAGAAGGAGAGAGCATACGATTCCAGCAGCCGGCAGACGCTCATCACGACAACTAGACTGTACATTACCCTGGATGTAACCATGGATACAGCTCGATATGAACTGCAGCTAAGGACCGGGACTCCTCTGTGTGCGTCTGCGTCGCTCTTCAGCCCTTCTGTGAAGCAATGGCACAAATACACAGGACATAGGAACAGGAAGTTGCCATTACAGTGTCCATACAACGCTTTCATCGTTACCAAGGTGGTTGCTAGGGACGCTGCTCTGTTGGGTAAAATGGTGTTATCTGTATTGCGACCCCCCTCAGTGTGTAGTGTTGGTCCACAGCGCACACGTATCAGTTAACACAATGCACATCTAACATGGCGGCGTGGTGTGGTGCCGAGAGACGGGAGGCGGGGTATCAGGGGTATCAGGGGTATCAGGGGTATCAGGGGTATCAGGGGTATCAGAGGGGTATCAGGGGTACGAGCTGGACTTTATTTAGCGCCTCAAAACACATGCTAGCAGCTCCCTGCGCGGGACGCAAAGTCCGGCTCACCAACATGTCCGTGCAGAACAGTACCCTGACCGTGGATCCTGGTGAGTAACGTCAGTCACACAACACGCTGTCCCCCGTGCAGTGCTCCACTACTGACGACACATCCATGAACCAGCTGCAGGCCCTCAGGCCCTCAGGACCGCAGGCCCTCAGGACCTCAGGCCCTCAGGCCCTCAGGACCGCAGGCCCTCAGGACCTCAGGCCCTCAGGACCGCAGGCCCTCAGGACCTCAGGCCCTCAGGACCTCAGGCCCTCAGGCCCTCAGGACCGAGGGGCTCGTCTGCTGTAAGAATACTACACCGGGAGTCTTCTCTCCTGACAGACCTCAAGCTCTGTGAGTGGAGAGTGTGCCGAGTCAGGGGGACATCAAGGAGACGTCAGGGGGACGTCAGGGAGGGAGACGTCAGGGAGACGTCAGGGAGGGAGACGTCAGGGGGACGTCAGGGAGGGGGACGTCAGGGGGACGTCAGGGAGGGAGACGTCAGGGGGACGTCAGGGAGGGGGACGTCAGGGGGACGTCAGGGAGGGGGACGTCAGGGGGACGTCAGGGAGGGAGACGTCAGGGGGACGTCAGGGAGGGAGACGTCAGGGGGACGTCAGGGAGGGGGATGTCAGGGAGGGAGACGTCAGGGGGACGTCAGGGAGTGAGACGTCAGGGGGACGTCAGAGGGACGTCAGGGACACGTCAGAGAGGGACACCTCGGAGAGGGAGACGCTGAACCTGTCCCTGAAGGCCTCCAGCAGCACGGGGACGGCCTCCTCCACGCTCACGTGTCTCTGCAGCTCGGCGCTCAGCGACGTCACGCCCTTCCCCTCGATGCCGCACGGCACGATGTGCCGGAACCACGCCAGCTCCGTGCTGCAGTTCAGGGCGAGGCCGTGGGACGTGACGTAGCGCCCCACGTGGATCCCTGCAGGGACAAGGACAGTTTACACGACTTCGCCTATCCCGAGGACACTGTGTGTGTCCTGTGTGTGTGTGTGTGTGTGTGTGTGTCCTGTGTGTGTCCTGTGTGTGTGTCCTGTGTGTGTCCTGTGTGTGTGTGTGTGTGTGTGTGTGTGTGTGTGTCCTGTGTGTGTCCTGTGTGTGTGTCCTGTGTGTGTCCTGTGTGTGTGTCCTGTGTGTGTCCTGTGTGTGTCCTGTGTGTGTGTCCTGTGTGTGTGTCCTGTGTGTGTCCTGTGTGTGTCCTGTGTGCGTCCTGTGTGTGTCCTGTGTGTGTCCTGTGTGCGTCGTGTGTGTGTGTGTGTGTGTGTCCTGTGTGTGTCCTGTGTGTGTGTGTCCTGTGTGTGTCCTGTGTGTGTGTCCTGTGTGTATCCTGTGTGTGTCCTGTGTGTGTGTCCTGTGTGTGTGTGTGTGTGTGTGTGTGTGTGTGTGTGTGTGTGTGTGTCCTCTGTGTGTCCTGTGTGTGTGTGTGTGTCCTGTGTGTGTCCTGTGTGTGCGTGTGTCCTGTGTGTGTCCTGTGTGTGTCCTGTGTGTGTGTCCTGTGTGTGTCCTGTGTGTGTCCTGTGTGCGTCCTGTGTGTGTCCTGTGTGTGTCCTGTGTGCGTCGTGTGTGTGTGTGTGTGTGTCCTGTGTGTGTCCTGTGTGTGTGTGTCCTGTGTGTGTCCTGTGTGTGTGTCCTGTGTGTATCCTGTGTGTGTCCTGTGTGTGTGTCCTGTGTGTGTGTGTGTGTGTGTGTGTGTGTGTGTCCTCTGTGTGTCCTGTGTGTGTGTGTGTGTCCTGTGTGTGTCCTGTGTGTGTGTGTGTCCTGTGTGTGTCCTGTGTGTGTGTCCTGTGTGTGTGTGTCCTGTGTGTGTGTCCTGTGTGTGTCCTGTGTGTGTCCTGTGTGCGTCCTGTGTGTGTCCTGTGTGTGTGTCCTGTGTGTGTGTGTGTCCTGTGTGTGTCCTGTGTGTGTCCTGTGTGTGTGTGTGTCCTGTGTGTGTCCTGTGTGTGTCCTGTGTGTGTGTCCTGTGTGTGTGTCCTGTGTGTGTGTGTCCTGTGTGTGTCCTGTGTGTGTCCTGTGTGTGTCCTGTGTGTGTGTCCTGTGTGTGTCCTGTGTGTGTCCTGTGTGTGTGTCCTGTGTGTGTGTCCTGTGTGTGTATGTGTCCTGTGTGTGTCCTGTGTGTGTGTCCTGTGTGTGTGTGTGTGTGTGTGTCCTGTGTGTGTCCTGTGTGTGTGTCCTGTGTGTGTGTGTGTGTCCTGTGTGTGTGTGTCCTGTGTGTGTCCCGTGTGTGTGTCCTGTGTGTGTCCTGTGTGTGTCCTGTGTGTGTGTCCTGTGTGTGTCCTGTGTGTGTGTCCTGTGTGTGTCCTGTGTGTGTGTCCTGTGTGTGTCCTGTGTGTGTCCTGTGTGTGTGTCCTGTGTGTGTCCTGTGTGTGTCCTGTGTGTGTCCTGTGTGTGTGTCCTGTGTGTGTGTCCTGTGTGTGTGTGTGTGTGTCCTGTGTGTGTCCTGTGTGTGTGTCCTGTGTGTGTGTGTGTCCTGTGTGTGTGTCCTGTGTGTGTGTCCTGTGTGTGTCCTGTGTGTGTCCTGTGTGTGTCCTGTGTGTGTGTCCTGTGTGTGTCCTGTGTGTGTCCTGTGTGTGTCCTGTGTGTGTCCTGTGTGTGTGTGTGTGTCCTGTGTGTGTGTCCCGTGTGTGTGTCCCGTGTGTGTGTCCTGTGTGTGTCCTGTGTGTGTCCTGTGTGTGTCCTGTGTGTGTGTCCTGTGTGTGTGTGTGTGTGTGTGTGTGTGTGTGTGTGTCCTGTGTGTGTCCTGTGTGTCTGTGTGTGTCCTGTGTGTGTGTGTGTCCTGTGTGTGTCCTGTGTGTGTCCTGTGTGTGTGTCCTGTGTGTGTGTGTGTCCTGTGTGTGTCCTGTGTGTGTGTGTGTCCTGTGTGTGTGTGTGTGTCTGTACCGATGGCACAGATCTTGTTGTCTCCGACCCAGACTCCGGTGTGAGGCGATGTCGACGCCTCGATGCCGAACCGTCTGCAGACGGAGAGGACGGTCTGCTCCAACTCACACACATACCACCGCACACTCTGAGGACACACACAGACACACACACGTTAACACACACACACACACACACATTATACTGTTTTTAGGCATACACTTCAGGTCTCAGATATAGACTTGTCTCTGAAGTGTCCTGCCCCTCCCAGGTCCTTGTAGCCCCTCACCCAGGTCCTTGTAGCCCCTCCCCCCCTCACCCAGGTCCTTGTAGCCCCTCCCCCCCTCCCCCAGGTCCTTGTAGCCCCTCCCCCCCTCACCCAGGTCCTTGTAGCCCCTCCCCCAGGTCCTTGTAGCCCCTCCCCCCTCACCCAGGTCCTTCTAGCCCCTCCCCCCCTCACCCAGGTCCTTGTAGCCCCTCACCCCCTCACCCAGGTCCTTCTAGCCCCTCCCCCCCTCACCCAGGTCCTTGTAGCCCCTCACCCCCTCACCCAGGTCCTTCTAGCCCCTCCCCCCCTCACCCAGGTCCTTGTAGCCCCTCCCCCCCTCACCCAGGTCCTTGTGTGTGTGTGTGTGTCCTGTCCTTGTAGCCCCTCCCCCCCTCACCCAGGTCCTTGTAGCCCCTCCCCCCCTCACCCAGGTCCTTGTAGCCCCTCCCCCCTCACCCAGGTCCTTGTAGCCCCTCCCCCCTCACCCAGGTCCTTGTAGCCCCTCCCCCCTCACCCAGGTCCTTGTAGCCCCTCCCCCCTCACCCAGGTCCTTGTAGCCCCTCCCCCCTCACCCAGGTCCTTGTAGCCCCTCCCCCCTCACCCAGGTCCTTGTAGCCCCTCCCCCCTCACCCAGGTCCTTGTAGCCCCTCCCACCTCACCCAGGTCCTTGTAGCCCCTCCCCCCCTCTCTCTTCGTGAAGAAGGCTGAATATGGATGCCGATGGGCGGACGGTAAAGCACCGCAAAATCCACCCCCCTTCTCGGGTCACCAGGGGCAGGAGGCTCTGTGTGATCCTCTGGGAGTGCTCGAGTCCGGGGCCCGGGGACTCCCGGTGTGCGAGGTTACGGAGGTGTCCATGTGAGGGACACATGCTGGAGGTCTGTACCCCGTCCTTTGGGGTCTGTGAGGGGCCACGGAGAGGGGACACATGCTGGAGGTCTGTAGCCCGTCCTTTGGGGTCTGTGAGGGGCCACGGAGAGGGGACACATGCTGGAGGTCTGTAGCCCGTCCTTTGGGCTCTGTGAGGGGCCACGGAGAGGGGACACATGCTGGAGGTCTGTAGCCCGTCCTTTGGGCTCTGTGAGGGGCCACGGAGAGGGGACACATGCTGGAGGTCTGTAGCCCGTCCTTTGGGGTCTGTGAGGGGCCACGGAGAGGGGACACATGCTGGAGGTCTGTAGCCCGTCCTTTGGGGTCTGTGAGGGGCCACGGAGAGGGGACACATGCTGGAGGTCTGTAGCCCGTCCTTTGGGGTCTGTGAGGGGCCACGGAGAGGGGACACATGCTGGAGGTCTGTAGCCCGTCCTTTGGGGTCTGTGAGGGGCCACGGAGAGGGGACACATGCTGGAGGTCTGTAGCCCGTCCTTTGGGCTCTGTGAGGGGCCACGGAGAGGGGACACATGCTGGAGGTCTGTAGCCCGTCCTTTGGGGTCTGTGAGGGGCCACGGAGAGGGGACACATGCTGGAGGTCTGTAGCCCGTCCTTTGGGCTCTGTGAGGGGCCACGGAGAGGGGACACATGCTGGAGGTCTGTAGCCCGTCCTTTGGGGTCTGTGAGGGGCCACGGAGAGGGGACACATGCTGGAGGTCTGTAGCCCGTCCTTTGGGCTCTGTGAGGGGCCACGGAGAGGGGACACATGCTGGAGGTCTGTAGCCCGTCCTTTGGGCTCTGTGAGGGGCCACGGAGAGGGGACACATGCTGGAGGTCTGTAGCCCGTCCTTTGGGCTCTGTGAGGGGCCACGGAGAGGGGACACATGCTGGAGGTCTGTAGCCCGTCCTTTGGGGTCTGTGAGGGGCCACGGAGAGGGGACACATGCTGGAGGTCTGTAGCCCGTCCTTTGGGCTCTGTGAGGGGCCACGGAGAGGGGACACATGCTGGAGGTCTGTAGCCCGTCCTTTGGGGTCTGTGAGGGGCCACGGAGAGGGGACACATGCTGGAGGTCTGTAGCCCGTCCTTTGGGCTCTGTGAGGGGCCACGGAGAGGGGACACATGCTGGAGGTCTGTAGCCCGTCCTTTGGGGTCTGTGAGGGGCCACGGAGAGGGGACACATGCTGGAGGTCTGTAGCCCGTCCTTTGGGCTCTGTGAGGGGCCACGGAGAGGGGACACATGCTGGAGGTCTGTAGCCCGTCCTTTGGGGTCTGTGAGGGGCCACGGAGAGGGGACACATGCTGGAGGTCTGTAGCCCGTCCTTTGGGCTCTGTGAGGGGCCACGGAGAGGGGACACATGCTGGAGGTCTGTAGCCCGTCCTTTGGGGTCTGTGAGCGGCCACGGAGAGGGGACACATGCTGGAGGTCTGTAGCCCGTCCTTTGGGCTCTGTGAGGGGCCACGGAGAGGGGACACATGCTGGAGGTCTGTAGCCCGTCCTTTGGGGTCTGTGAGGGGCCACGGAGAGGGGACACATGCTGGAGGTCTGTAGCCCGTCCTTTGGGCTCTGTGAGGGGCCACGGAGAGGGGACACATGCTGGAGGTCTGTAGCCCGTCCTTTGGGGTCTGTGAGGGGCCACGGAGAGGGGACACATGCTGGAGGTCTGTAGCCCGTCCTTTGGGCTCTGTGAGGGGCCACGGAGAGGGGACACATGCTGGAGGTCTGTAGCCCGTCCTTTGGGGTCTGTGAGGGGCCACGGAGAGGGGACACATGCTGGAGGTCTGTAGCCCGTCCTTTGGGCTCTGTGAGGGGCCACGGAGAGGGGACACATGCTGGAGGTCTGTAGCCCGTCCTTTGGGGTCTGTGAGGGGCCACGGAGAGGGGACACATGCTGGAGGTCTGTAGCCCGTCCTTTGGGCTCTGTGAGGGGCCACGGAGAGGGGACACATGCTGGAGGTCTGTAGCCCGTCCTTTGGGGTCTGTGAGGGGCCACGGAGAGGGGACACATGCTGGAGGTCTGTAGCCCGTCCTTTGGGGTCTGTGAGCGGCCACGGAGAGGGGACACATGCTGGAGGTCTGTAGCCCGTCCTTTGGGGTCTGTGAGCGGCCACGGAGAGGGGACACATGCTGGAGGTCTGTAGCCCGTCCTTTGGGCTCTGTGAGGGGCCACGGAGAGGGGACACATGCTGGAGGTCTGTAGCCCGTCCTTTGGGGTCTGTGAGGGGCCACGGAGAGGGGACACATGCTGGAGGTCTGTAGCCCGTCCTTTGGGGTCTGTGAGGGGCCACGGAGAGGGGACAACCTGAGTCCCCATGCCAGGGACACATGCTGGAGGTCCATTGCCTCCGATAGGGTTATCTCTCTCTCAGGCTGCGCCCTCTACTGGACTCTATGGGTACTTACCCTGCGTGCATCTCACCGTATGAAAGCAGGCCTCGCCTCCTGACCATCGTCCCTTTCTCTCCATGGGAACAGCCAATGCTCCGCAGCTCAGGTGATCACACACCTGACAGATTAGGCTCTGTGATCAGTGGACACAGAGCACCCCCACACCTCACCACCGGGCGGGTATTGGGCGTGGTGCTCGATGCAGGCACCCTGTCAGAGAGCAGACGTGCGTCCCTTCTTCAGGGGGTACGCAGGCTGCGACAGGGGGCAACAGGCTGCGACAGGGGGCAACAGGCTGCGACAGGGGGCAACAGGCTGCGACAGGGGGCAACAGGCTGCGACAGGGGGCAACAGGCTGCGACAGGGGGCAACAGGCTGCGACAGGGGGCAACAGTGACAGCTCTTACTGCCATGCAGACGCTGGGTCTCATGGCGGCTGCTCACATGAGGGTCCCGTTGGGGTTACTATGCGCCGCCTGCAGAGGTGGTTCTCCAGCCTGCGCTTGGATCCCGAGAGGCACAGGCGGCTGGTGACCACCCCCCCCTCAGTGAGGGGCAACCTCCGGAGGGGGTCTCCACTGGGGCGGGTGACCTCCTACATCACAGTGTTCACGGATGCATCCAGAACAGGATGGGGAGGGACCTGCCTGAAGAGGGCTCTAGGTGGGCCCTGGGCTCTAACAGAGTCTCGACACAGCAACCCCCTAGAGCTCCGGGCGGTAGTGTTCGTCCTCCGGCATCTCAGGCCCTGATTCAGGGGACATGTACCGGTCAGGAGCGACACCAGCACCACAGTGGCTTATATCAACAGGCAGGGCGGAGTCCGCTCCGCCTGTTGGCCACAGCGGAGAGGCTGTGGTTATGGGCTTCAGAGGTGGTGCTGTCTCTGAGAGCCCTTCATGTCCCGGGACTGGAAAACAGGGCTATGCATCGACAGCCTTACTCAGCGTGTGAGTGTGGAGGGTATCTGCAGGGCGGCGTCTTGGTCGACGCCGGGCCCCTTCAGAGGTTTATCTCTGGGACATGTCGGGCTCTTTCTCCTCGTCTGTGCTTGCTGGGGCAACTCAGGATTTGTAGGGGGGGGGGTTGTGGGTCATTTGGCATCTGAGCCCCTGGGCAACACTCTGCACTCAGTGCCTGAGCGTGAGGCATGGGTGCTGGCGCTCTCCCTGTTATCATTAGGGATTCAGGGAGGCAGGTGCGTAGTAAGCCCGTACGGGGCCGAGGGGGCCCTCCCCATCCATCTATGGGCGGGGGGGGGGTTCACAGTTCATGATTACGTATTGTAACCCTTGTTATATTAGCACAGGCGGAGCCCTCTACTCGGGCACTGTCTGTCCTATTCCGCTCGCTGAGAGAGGTGTAGGACGATGGTCAGGAGGAGAGGCCTCCTTTCATACGGTGAGATGCGCGCGCATTCAGGTAGACCCGCCCAGGGCCGGCTACGCCTATAGAAGGCTCAGTGGGAGAATGCACGCAGGATAAGGTAGTACCCATAGAGTCCAGTAGAGGGCGCAGCCTGTGAGAGATGACAAGGGTTACAATACGTAACCCAACGTTATTTAAAGGGTATTGCTCACCTTCTTGAAGCTGCCCAGGTGCAGGATGGGGTAGCAGACGAGCTGCCCCGGCCCGTGGAAGGTGATCAGCCCCCCCCGGCTGCAGCGCTGCACCTCAGCCCCGGTCTGACGCAGGCCCTCCAGCAGGGGGGGGGGTAGGGGAGGCAGCGCAGCCCCGTGGTGAAGGTGGGGGGGGTGCTGGACCAGCAGCAGGGCGTGGCTCTGCTCTCTGACCCTCTGGTGGTGTCTGAGGACCAGCTGCTGCTGTAGAGCCTCTGCCTCTCTGAAGGGGAGGAGGCCGAGGCGCAGGACCTGGACCAGGGGGCGGGGGGGCATCACTCCTGGGGGGGCGGGGGGGCATCACTCCTGGGGGGGGGACACATTATATAATAACACACTCGGGTTGGGAACCGAAAACTTGATTTATCTAACAAACTAATATAACGTTAAACGTAAAAACTTGAGAACGTGAACAACTTCTTGGAAGTAATCTGAGGTGCTGCGTCGCAGCGTTCAGAGTAATCTGCTCACATTGGGTTCATCGCGTCAGAGCGAGCAAGTCATTTCATTGGACGAGAGGCACGCTATGAGAGCTGGTCAGAGGGATGCGTTCAAATGTAGTCAGTCATTTGAGAAACTGTCGAACGCAGATCAAGTTGAGCTGAAATCCTCCAGCATCGTTGAAGTCTCCGGTTTGAGAACATTTTGGTTTCTCAGTTACGAACAAGGATGACGGACAAAGACCGGTGGACCGACCCAAAGCTGTGTGTCGGCATTGATCAACTAGCATTGGTTACGCGGCTGGCAACACATCAAACGTGCACTCATTTGAAAAGGCATGAACGTGAATATCACCGGTACCAACAGAAAACGGACTGAAGGTCAAACCCAGCTCCCGCTAGCATGTAGCCTCCACCGCTCGCAGAGAGTTCAGACCGAGCCAGAGCTACTACCAACGCCAAGTGTCCTCGTGTTGCCATGGTAGCAAAGCGCTACCTGGCTGTGCTGCCTCTGTCCCTAGAGAGAGTGCTCTCCACAGCAGGAGACGTGCTAGAGCAGCAGACCATGTGGACGAGTTCATCTTTCTTTAAGAAACGTGAAAACACAACGACAGCACGTCCTGCTGCCAAGCTGCTGCTCAGGAACAGTTCAGATGCAGGTGATTTCAGTTCATCCACAAGCTGCACCTCAATGTTCATTTCATTAGATTTTGTATTTATTTGAGTGAATACATTATTCACAGTTTCATAATAATTAAAACCCCCCAAAAAATATGTTATGTTTTCTCTGAACGCATAAAGATCGGATCGGGAAAAGTCGGTATCGGCAGATTGTCAAACTCAAATGATCGGAATCGGATCGGGAGCAGAGAAAGGTGATCGGGACATCGCTAGCTTTAACTCCTATGAGAATGGCCAAAAAGTGCTGAAACGTCACGTGTGTGCTCACAGTCCAGCCGCGAAGACATCCATGTGACAGTTTTCCGATTTCTTCAAATGCCGTTGCCATGGCAACACAATGCTCGCCATGAAACAAGATGGTCTCATAACTTCAGTTCAAATGCTCGAAACGGCCCAACACTTCACCGGTTTGGTAACGATGCAGCCATCAACACATCTAAGCGTATTATGGGGTGTCATCAAATGCCGTTGCCATGGCGACAGACCACTCGCCATCAAGTTAGTTCAAAAGTTTGCAGTTCAAATATTCTGCTGCTCTTCCAAGCCTTTTTACTTTCTGTTCTCATCTCTCTCTCTCTCTCTCTCTCTCTCTCTCTCTCTCTCTCTCTCTCTCTCTCTCTCTCTCTCTCTCCTCTCTCTCTCTCTCTCTCTCTCTCTCTCTCTCTCTCTCTCTCTCTCTCTCTCTCTCTCTCTCTCTCTCTCTGTCTCTCTGTCTCTCTCTCTCTCTCTCTCTCTCTCTCTCTCTCTCTCTCTCAAGCCCCGTGTCCACGCATCATTCAATCTCAATTCTTCCCTTTCTTCTCACACATCACTTTTCAGCAGTTCAGCGTCAGCTTTTCAGCAGAAAGCAAACCGTTACACCGCTACAATTCATGATTTAATTCAACATATTCTTCGGTCAACTTTTAGGGCATTTAATCCTTAAAAATATCATAAATAATCTATTGACCTTAAATACTGCATATTGCTTTGAATTAATGAATTGTTTTTATTATATTGTAGGTGACTTTGCTCCTTAGAAACCGCCGTTAAAGATCAATTATAAAAAAGGTAAATAAAGTAATTATTTTACCCATTACTTATCCTTCTAGAATCCCGTTACAACCCTAATTGAGGCTTTTGCTATTGCGTGAAAATATGACTTTGAATGTGAAATAATGAATATATAGAGGGCAGTTTGACCTCTATATATTGCTTATATACACAGCTCAGACTCTGAACGAGGTTTCATTAAAGCTCCTCACAGCTCGGAGGAACTGCCTCTCTGATCGCACCTGTTTCTCACCTGTTCAAAGTCTCTGAAGTCTTGGAAGCTGCTTCACTGCGCCGCCATTGTTGTTGTTACTCTTCTTCTTCTTCGGTGGTGAAATCGATCTACTTCCGGTCTTCTGCTGCCTGCTTTCAAGATAAAACCTAAAGGAGATCATTTGAGATAGATGGATAGAGGCTGTTATAATAATGATAATAATAATCATAATCATAATAATAATAATAATTTGAAGGTTTTTTCCGGGTTTTATTTCAAATGTTTACGTTTATTTTGAAGTCCAGGAGAGGGCGGGACTTTATCTCTGACGCTGCTCAGTGGCGATGAAGCCAAAACAGCCTGGCACCGGGCCCACAAAGCATGCGCAGTGGAGTTTCCTTTAAGCCCCGCCTCCTCTCTGTCAGTCAGATGATGGAGGGAGACCTTCTAGATTAATATTTTAGAACATTTGAGTGGTTATTAGTTTATATCGCTACCCTTGATGTGATCTCGTGTGTATACAACATATAGGATGTTTACTAGATGTGTTCTTGAATAAATAATAATAAAAACTACCACCAGGGGGATCTGCTTCAGCGCTCTTTCACTTCCGGGTTTAGGGTATGTTGTGAGCGGAGAGACAGCAACATGGCGGCGGTCGGGAGGAACCGTTCCAGAGAGGCGAGAGACAGAAGGAGAGACAGCCGGAGAGGTGAGCTCTTTCCCGGGTAGACATCAGCTCACAGTCCGCTGAATCACCTCCGGGTCAGGGGGGCAAAATGCGTTATTGAGTCCGTTTATAGTATCGACAACCGGGAGAGAAACAGCTAGTGATCACAGATGGGAGAGAGTTTCCCGGGTAAACAAGTACTCTCATCTATAGGTACAAGTACTCACATCTTTAGGTACAAGTACTCAGGTACAAGTACTCACATCTTTAGGTACAAGTTCTCAGGTACAAGTACTCACATGTTTAGGTACAAGTACTCACATCTTTAGTTACAAGTTCTCAGGTACAAGTAGCCTACTCAGAGAAAAAGTAGAAGTACTCGGGTCTTGTTAAATTGTATTTAAGTACTTTAGTAAAGTACTTAGTTACTTCCCAGGTCCTTCAGCTCTGAGCTAGTGTTGAGAGTAACTTTACTATAACTAAGAGAGGCACCGATACTTTATTGACAGAGTTACACTCTTCTGAAAAGCATATATATGAGATGTTGTGTCTTGTATTTCATATCCATGTTTAAAGCTGGAGGTGAAAGTGTGTTTAGTGACGGGTCAGGTGAGCTCTGCTTTGCGAGGACTTGCCCCGACATGTCCTGCTGTAGGAGGGGCCTACATACTACAGTACTAATGATTAATACACAGAACTACACATGAATACACAGTATTACATATTAATACATAGTAATACACAGAACTACACATTAATACATAGTAATACACAGAAGTACACTTTAATCCACAGTATTACATATTAATACATAGTAATACACAGAAATACACAGAACTACACATTAATACATAGTAATACACAGAACTACACATTAATACACAGTAATACACAGAACTACACATTAATACATAGTAATTCACAGAACTACACTTTAATCCACAGTATTACATATTAATACATAGAAATACACAGAACTACACATTAATACACAGTAATACACAGAACTACACATTAATACATAGTAATACACAGAACTACACATTAATACACAGAAATACACAGAACTACACATTAATACATAGTAATACACAGAAATACACAGAACTACACATTAATACACGGTAATACACAGAACTACACATTAATACATAGTAATACACAGAAGTACACATTAATACACAGAAATACACAGAACTACACATTAATACATAGTAATACACAGAAATACACAGAACTACACATTAATACACAGTAATACACAGAAGTACACATTAATACACAGTAATACACAGAACTACACATTAATACACAGTAATACACAGAAGTACACATTAATACACAGTAATACACAGAAGTACACACAGTGATGTTAGCCTGCGATCAGAGAACATCTGAGCGTTGATCTGTCTGTCCTCCACATGAATGCAACCTGTTGAAGGTGAAAAGGTCAAGTCGCATTAAATATTAATTTATATTTTAACTCGTTTGTTCCAGACGATGCGATGACACGACATCTATAAATAATACTATATCTTTTTATATAAATATCGTATTATTTTTGAATGATTATGTTATTTTTAAATACGTTTTTTCCATGTTTATATTCTGTGTTTGATAAAACTGTGAAAGAGGAGCTCATTGTGTATTTTACCGATACTTGTATATTTCTGGTGTTTATATTCATTGTTTTCCCTCCTGTGTTATATTTATAAATATGTTTGTTGTGGTTGTTGTTGTTGTTTAACAGCTGATCTTTGTTGTTTTCTCTCCTCAGAGTTGTTTGTGTCTCCGGCTCTGATCCCAAAATGTAGCGACGTTTCATCCGGAGCGAGCGGGAAACACAAGGTGAGTCCGCTTTACTGCGGTCAGTGAACGCACCGTATCTCTGCCGCTTGACTGCGGTCAATGAACGCACCGTATCTCTCCCGCTTTACTGCGGTCAGTGAACGCACCGTATCTCTCCCGCTTTACTGCGGTCAGTGAACGCACCGTATCTCTCCCGCTTTATTGCGGTCAGTGAACGCACCGTATCTCTCCCGCTTTACTGCGGTCAGTGAACGCACCGTATTTCTCCCGCTTTACTGCGGTCAGTGAACGCACCGTATCTCTCCCGCTTTACTGCGGTCACTGAACGCACCGTATCTCTCCCGCTTTACTGCGGTCAGTGAACGCACCGTATCTCTCCCGCTTTATTGCGGTCAGTGAACGCACCGTATCTCTCCCGCTTTACTGCGGTCAGTGAACGCACCGTATTTCTCCCGCTTTACTGCGGTCAGTGAACGCACCGTATCTCTCCCGCTTTACTGCGGTCAGTGAACGCACCGTATCTCTCCCGCTTTACTGCGGTCACTGAACGCACCGTATCTCTCCCGCTTTACTGCGGTCAGTGAACGCACCGTATCTCTCCCGCTTTATTGCGGTCAGTGAACGCACCGTATCTCTCCCGCTTTACTGCGGTCAGTGAACGCACCGTATTTCTCCCGCTTTACTGCGGTCACTGAACGCACCGTATCTCTCCCGCTTTACTGCGGTCAGTGAACGCACCGTATTTCTCCCGCTTTACTGCGGTCAGTGAACGCACCGTATCTCTCCCGCTTTACTGCG
The DNA here is from genome assembly GCA_036324595.1 of Champsocephalus gunnari. Lineage (NCBI taxonomy): Eukaryota > Metazoa > Chordata > Actinopteri > Perciformes > Channichthyidae > Champsocephalus > Champsocephalus gunnari. The sequence goes on from CM070445.1 coordinate 1,335,507, forward strand.
GTCAGTGAACGCACCGTATCTCTGCCGCTTTACTGCGGTCACTGAACGCACCGTATCTCTCCCGCTTTACTGCGGTCAGTGAACGCACCGTATCTCTGCCGCTTGACTGCGGTCAATGAACGCACCGTATCTCTCCCGCTTTACTGCGGTCAGTGAACGCACCGTATCTCTGCCGCTTGACTGCGGTCAATGAACGCACCGTATCTCTCCCGCTTTACTGCGGTCAGTGAACGCACCGTATCTCTCCCGCTTTACTGCGGTCACTGAACGCACCGTATCTCTCCCGCTTTACTGCGGTCAGTGAACGCACCGTATCTCTCCCGCTTTATTGCGGTCAGTGAACGCACCGTATCTCTCCCGCTTTACTGCGGTCAGTGAACGCACCGTATTTCTCCCGCTTTACTGCGGTCAGTGAACGCACCGTATCTCTCCCGCTTTACTGCGGTCAGTGAACGCACCGTATCTCTCCCGCTTTACTGCGGTCAGTGAACGCACCGTATCTCTCCCGCTTTACTGCGGTCAGTGAACGCACCGTATCTCTCCCGCTTTACTGCGGTCACTGAACGCACCGTATCTCTCCCGCTTTACTGCGGTCAGTGAACGCACCGTATTTCTCCCGCTTTACTGCGGTCACTGAACGCACCGTATCTCTCCCGCTTTACTGCGGTCAGTGAACGCACCGTATTTCTCCCGCTTTACTGCGGTCAGTGAACGCACCGTATCTCTCCCGCTTTACTGCGGTCAGTGAACGCACCGTATCTCTGCCGCTTTACTGCGGGCAGTGAACGCACCGTATCTCTCCCGCTTTACTGCGGGCAGTGAACGCACCGTATCTCTCCCGCTTTACTGCGGTCAGTGAACGCACCGTATCTCTCCCGCTTTATTGCGGTCAGTGAACGCACCGTATCTCTCCCGCTTGACTGCGGTCAGTGAACGCACCGTATCTCTGCCGCTTTACTGCGGGCAGTGAACGCACCGTATCTCTCCCGCTTTACTGCGGGCAGTGAACGCACCGTATCTCTCCCGCTTTACTGCGGTCAGTGAACGCACCGTATCTCTCCCGCTTTATTGCGGTCAGTGAACGCACCGTATCTCTCCCGCTTGACTGCGGTCAGTGAACGCACCGTATCTCTCCCGCTTTACTGCGGTCAGTGAACGCACCGTATCTCTCCCGCTTTACTGCGGTCAGTGAACGCACCGTATCTCTCCCGCTTGACTGCGGTCAGTGAACGCACCGTATCTCTCCCGCTTTACTGCGGTCAGTGAACGCACCGTATCTCTCCCGCTTTACTGCGGTCAGTGAACGCACCGTATCTCTCCCGCTTTACTGCGGTCAGTGAACGCACCGTATCTCTCCCGCTTTACTGCGGTCAGTGAACGCACCGTATCTCTCCCGCTTTACTGCGGTCAGTGAACGCACCGTATCTCTCCCGCTTTACTGCGGTCAGTGAACGCACCGTATCTCTCCCGCTTTACTGCGGTCAGTGAACGCACCGTATCTCTCCCGCTTTACTGCGGTCAGTGAACGCACCGTATCTCTCCCGCTTTACTGCGGTCAGTGAACGCACCGTATCTCTCACTTTACTGCGGTCAGTGAACGCACCGTATCTCTCACTTTACTGCGGTCAGTGAACGCACCGTATCTCTCCCGCTTTACTGCGGTCAGTGAACGCACCGTATCTCTCACTTTACTGCGGTCAGTGAACGCACCGTATCTCTCACTTTACTGCGGTCACTGAACGCACCGTATCTCTCCCGCTTTACTGCGGTCAGTGAACGCACCGTATCTCTCCCGCTTGACTGCGGTCAGTGAACGCACCGTATCTCTCCCGCTTTACTGCGGTCAGTGAACGCACCGTATCTCTCCCGCTTTACTGCGGTCAGTGAACGCACCGTATCTCTCCCGCTTTACTGCGGTCAGTGAACGCACCGTATCTCTCCCGCTTTACTGCGGTCAGTGAACGCACCGTATCTCTCCCGCTTTACTGCGGTCACTGAACGCACCGTATCTCTCCCGCTTTACTGCGGTCAGTGAACGCACCGTATCTCTCCCGCTTTATTGCGGTCAGTGAACGCACCGTATCTCTCCCGCTTTACTGCGGTCAGTGAACGCACCGTATTTCTCCCGCTTTACTGCGGTCAGTGAACGCACCGTATCTCTCCCGCTTTACTGCGGTCAGTGAACGCACCGTATCTCTCCCGCTTTACTGCGGTCACTGAACGCACCGTATCTCTCCCGCTTTACTGCGGTCAGTGAACGCACCGTATCTCTCCCGCTTTATTGCGGTCAGTGAACGCACCGTATCTCTCCCGCTTTACTGCGGTCAGTGAACGCACCGTATTTCTCCCGCTTTACTGCGGTCACTGAACGCACCGTATCTCTCCCGCTTTACTGCGGTCAGTGAACGCACCGTATTTCTCCCGCTTTACTGCGGTCAGTGAACGCACCGTATCTCTCCCGCTTTACTGCGGTCAGTGAACGCACCGTATCTCTGCCGCTTTACTGCGGTCAGTGAACGCACCGTATTTCTCCCGCTTTACTGCGGTCAGTGAACGCACCGTATCTCTCCCGCTTTACTGCGGTCAGTGAACGCACCGTATCTCTGCCGCTTTACTGCGGGCAGTGAACGCACCGTATCTCTCCCGCTTTACTGCGGGCAGTGAACGCACCGTATCTCTCCCGCTTTACTGCGGTCAGTGAACGCACCGTATCTCTCCCGCTTTATTGCGGTCAGTGAACGCACCGTATCTCTCCCGCTTGACTGCGGTCAGTGAACGCACCGTATCTCTGCCGCTTTACTGCGGGCAGTGAACGCACCGTATCTCTCCCGCTTTACTGCGGGCAGTGAACGCACCGTATCTCTCCCGCTTTACTGCGGTCAGTGAACGCACCGTATCTCTCCCGCTTTATTGCGGTCAGTGAACGCACCGTATCTCTCCCGCTTGACTGCGGTCAGTGAACGCACCGTATCTCTCCCGCTTTACTGCGGTCAGTGAACGCACCGTATCTCTCCCGCTTTACTGCGGTCAGTGAACGCACCGTATCTCTCCCGCTTGACTGCGGTCAGTGAACGCACCGTATCTCTCCCGCTTTACTGCGGTCAGTGAACGCACCGTATCTCTCCCGCTTTACTGCGGTCAGTGAACGCACCGTATCTCTCCCGCTTTACTGCGGTCAGTGAACGCACCGTATCTCTCCCGCTTTACTGCGGTCAGTGAACGCACCGTATCTCTCCCGCTTTACTGCGGTCAGTGAACGCACCGTATCTCTCCCGCTTTACTGCGGTCAGTGAACGCACCGTATCTCTCACTTTACTGCGGTCAGTGAACGCACCGTATCTCTCACTTTACTGCGGTCAGTGAACGCACCGTATCTCTCCCGCTTTACTGCGGTCAGTGAACGCACCGTATCTCTCACTTTACTGCGGTCAGTGAACGCACCGTATCTCTCACTTTACTGCGGTCACTGAACGCACCGTATCTCTCCCGCTTTACTGCGGTCAGTGAACGCACCGTATCTCTCCCGCTTGACTGCGGTCAGTGAACGCACCGTATCTCTCCCGCTTTACTGCGGTCAGTGAACGCACCGTATCTCTCCCGCTTGACTGCGGTCAGTGAACGCACCGTATCTCTCCCGCTTTACTGCGGTCAGTGAACGCACCGTATCTCTCCCGCTTTACTGCGGTCAGTGAACGCACCGTATCTCTCCCGCTTTACTGCGGTCAGTGAACGCACCGTATCTCTCCCGCTTTACTGCGGTCAGTGAACGCACCGTATCTCTCCCGCTTTACTGCGGTCAGTGAACGCACCGTATCTCTCCCGCTTTACTGCGGTCAGTGAACGCACCGTATCTCTCACTTTACTGCGGTCAGTGAACGCACCGTATCTCTCACTTTACTGCGGTCAGTGAACGCACCGTATCTCTCCCGCTTTACTGCGGTCAGTGAACGCACCGTATCTCTCACTTTACTGCGGTCAGTGAACGCACCGTATCTCTCACTTTACTGCGGTCACTGAACGCACCGTATCTCTCCCGCTTTACTGCGGTCAGTGAACGCACCGTATCTCTCCCGCTTGACTGCGGTCAGTGAACGCACCGTATCTCTCCCGCTTTACTGCGGTCAGTGAACGCACCGTATCTCTCCCGCTTTACTGCGGTCAGTGAACGCACCGTATCTCTCCCGCTTTACTGCGGTCAGTGAACGCACCGTATCTCTCCCGCTTTACTGCGGTCAGTGAACGCACCGTATCTCTCCCGCTTTACTGCGGTCAGTGAACGCACCGTATCTCTCCCGCTTTACTGCGGTCAGTGAACGCACCGTATCTCTCACTTTACTGCGGTCAGTGAACGCACCGTATCTCTCCCGCTTTACTGCGGTCAGTGAACGCACCGTATTCCGAAAAATCTAATTTTCCAAAAAGTGAACATTTTAGAAGTTTTGAGAAAAAAAGTGAAATTCAAAAGTATTGTTTATTCCTCTCAGGGAGTTCTGTCTGACTCTGAGAACGAGGAGCCGCTGAGCCGGAAGATCAGGAACATCTCCGCCTTCATCCGGAAGACCAAACACTCTGCAGCCTGCATGGGGTCAGAGAACTACTGTTGTTGTTGTTGCTATTATTATTGTTATTATTATTATTATTACTGACCAGCTGACTTCTTCTTCAGTGGTGCTCAGAGGAGTCAGAGCTGCAGCGACCCTCTGGAGGACCGAGCAGGGAAACTGAAGGCTCTCCAGCCCCCCCTCCTGGACAGAGTACGTAGCACACATGCACCTCCAATAATAATAACATAATATATAGAGTCCTGCAGGACGTGGTGTTTCCGTGTTTGTCCCTGAAGGCAGCAGGGTTCCCGCTGGGTCTTAAAAAGGTCTTAAAAGGTCTGGGATTTGAAAGGTCCTTCTGTGTAGCGATCGTGTCTAAATGTGTTTTGGGGGAAATGTCCGGGCGGCTCAGGACGTGAGAGCCTTTCGGTTCCGATTTGCATTGAATCAAATCAACATGGAGCCAGTAATCACTAACTTTGTTTCCCCCGGCCCCTTATCGGAGAACACCCAGCTAGTAACCTAGCAACCAAGCTTCAGCTAGCGGCAGTCAGAAACTGTCTCTTCGAATCTACTTACAAATAAATAAGTGTCAGTTCAACCGTATCTGGTTGAAACCAGTGGAGGAACGTGTTTGAAGCCCGCCGCACCTTTTGCAAAACAAATAGCGTTTGTTTTGCTAATGTAGCGCTAGCTAGTGGAGCGTTAGCTAGTGCAGCGTTAGCTAGTGGAGCGTTAGCTAGTGCAGCGTTAGCTAGTGGAGCGTCAGCCAGTGGAGCGTTAGCTAGTGCAGCGTTAGCTAGTGGGGCGTTAGCTAGTGGAGCGTTAGCTAGTGCGGCGTTAGCTAGTGGGGCGTTAGCTAGTGGAGCGTTAGCTAGTGCAGCGTTAGCTAGTGCAGCGTTAGCTAGTGCAGCGTTAGCTAGTGGAGCGTTAGCTAGTGCAGCGTTAGCTAGTGCAGCGTTAGCTAGTGCAGCGTTAGCTAGTGGAGCGTTAGCTAGTGCAGCGTTAGCTAGTGGAGCGTTAGCTAGTGCAGCGTTAGCTAGTGGAGCGTTAGCTAGTGCAGCGTTAGCTAGTGGAGCGTTAGCTAGTGCGGCGTTAGCTAGTGGGGCGTTAGCTAGTGCAGCGTTAGCTAGTGGAGCGTTAGCTAGTGCAGCGTTAGCTAGTGGAGCGTCAGCCAGTGGAGCGTTAGCTAGTGCAGCGTTAGCTAGTGGGGCGTTAGCTAGTGGAGCGTTAGCTAGTGCGGCGTTAGCTAGTGGGGCGTTAGCTAGTGGAGCGTTAGCTAGTGCAGCGTTAGCTAGTGCAGCGTTAGCTAGTGCAGCGTTAGCTAGTGGAGCGTTAGCTAGTGCAGCGTTAGCTAGTGCAGCGTTAGCTAGTGCAGCGTTAGCTAGTGGAGCGTTAGCTAGTGCAGCGTTAGCTAGTGGAGCGTTAGCTAGTGCAGCGTTAGCTAGTGGAGCGTTAGCTAGTGCAGCGTTAGCTAGTGGAGCGTTAGCTAGTGCGGCGTTAGCTAGTGGGGCGTTAGCTAGTGCAGCAGTGGCTAGTGGAGCGTTAGCTAGTGCAGCGTTAGCTAGTGGAGAGTTAGCTAGTGCAGTGTTAGCTAGTGGAGCGTTAGCTAGTGCAGCGTTAGCTAGTGGGGCGTTAGCTAGTGCAGCAGTGGCTAGTGGAGCGTTAGCTAGTGCAGCGTTAGCTAGTGGGGCGTTAGCTAGTGGAGCGTTAGCTAGTGGAGCGTTAGCTAGTGGAGCGTTAGCTAGTGCAGCGTTAGCTAGTGGAGCGTTAGCTAGTGGAGCTTTAGCTAGTGGAGCTTTAGCTAGTGGGGCGTTAGCTAGTGGAGCGTTAGCTAGTGGAGCGTTAGCTAGTGCAGCGTTAGCTAGTGGAGCGTTAGCTAGTGGAGCTTTAGCTAGTGGGGCGTTAGCTAGTGCGGCGTTAGCTAGTGGGGCGTTAGCTAGTGGAGCGTTAGCTAGTGCGGCGTTAGCTAGTGGGGCGTTAGCTAGTGGAGCGTTAGCTAGTGGAGCGTTAGCTAGTGCAGCGTTAGCTAGTGGAGCGTTAGCTAGTGCAGCGTTAGCTAGTGGGGCGTTAGCTAGTGCAGCAGTGGCTAGTGGAGCGTTAGCTAGTGCAGCGTTAGCTAGTGCAGTGTTAGCTAGTGGAGCGTTAGCTAGTGCAGCGTTAGCTAGTGGGGCGTTAGCTAGTGCAGCGTTAGCTAGTGGGGCGTTAGCTAGTGCAGCAGTGGCTAGTGGAGCGTTAGCTAGTGCAGCGTTAGCTAGTGGAGCGTTACCTAGTGCAGCGTTAGCTAGTGGAGCGTTAGCTAGTGGAGCTTTAGCTAGTGGGGCGTTAGCTAGTGCGGCGTTAGCTAGTGGGGCGTTAGCTAGTGGAGCGTTAGCTAGTGCGGCGTTAGCTAGTGGGGCGTTAGCTAGTGGAGCGTTAGCTAGTGGAGCGTTAGCTAGTGCAGCGTTAGCTAGTGGAGCGTTAGCTAGTGCAGCGTTAGCTAGTGGAGCGTTAGCTAGTGGAGCGTTAGCTAGTGCAGCGTTAGCTAGTGGGGCGTTAGCTAGTGCAGCAGTGGCTAGTGGAGCGTTAGCTAGTGCAGCGTTAGCTAGTGGAGCGTTAGCTAGTGCAGCGTTAGCTAGTGGAGCGTTAGCTAGTGCAGCGTTAGCTAGTGGGGCGTTAGCTAGTGCAGCAGTGGCTAGTGGAGCGTTAGCTAGTGGAGCGTTAGCTAGTGCGGCGTTAGCTAGTGGAGCGTTAGCTAGTGCGGCGTTAGCTAGTGGAGCGTTAGCTAGTGCAGCAGAAGCTAATGTAGCGTTAGCTAGTGCAGCAGCGGCTAGTGGAGCGTTAGCTAGTGCAGCAGCGGCTAGTGTAGCGTTAGCTAGTGCAGCAGCGGCTAGTGGAGCGTTAGCTAGTGCAGCAGCGGCTAGTGGAGCGTTAGCTAGTGCAGCAGCGGCTAGTGGAGCGTTAGCTAGTGCAGCGTTAGCTAGTGCAGCAGCGGCTAGTGGAGCGTTAGCTAGTGCAGCAGCGGCTAGTGCAGCAGCGGCTAGTGTAGCGTTAGCTAGTGCAGCAGCGGCTAGTGGAACGTTAGCTAGTGCAGCAGCGGCTAGTGTAGCGTTAGCTAGTGCAGCAGCGGCTAGTGGAGCGTGAGCTAGTGCAGCAGCGGCGATTGGAGCGTTAGCTAGTGCAGCAGCGGCTAGTGGAGCGTTAGCTAGTGCAGCAGCGGCGATTGGAGCGTTAGCTAGTGCAGCAGCAGCTAATGTAGCGTTAGCTAGTGCAGCAGCAGCTAGTGGAGCGTTAGCTAGTGCAGCAGCGGCGATTGGAGCGTTAGCTAGTGCAGCAGCGGCGATTGGAGCGTTAGCTAGTGCAGCAGCAGCTAATGTAGCGTTAACTAGTGCAGCAGCAGCTAATGTAGCGTTAGCTAGTGCAGCAGCAGCTAATGTAGCGTTAGCTAGTGCAGCAGCGGCGATTGGAGCGTTAGCTAGTGCAGCAGCAGCTAATGTAGCGTTAGCTAGTGCAGCAGCAGCTAATGTAGCGTTAGCTAGTGCAGCAGGAGCTAATGTAGCGTTAGCTAGTGCAGCAGCAGCTAGTGTAGCGTTAGCTAGTGCAGCAGCAGCTAGAGGAGCGTTAGCTAGTGCAGCAGCAGCTAATGTAGCGTTAGCTAGTGCAGCAGCAGCTAATGTAGCGTTAGCTAGTGCAGCAGCAGCTAGTGGAGCGTTAGCTAGTGCAGCAGCAGCTAGTGGAGCGTTAGCTAGTGCAGCAGCAGCTAATGTAGCGTTAGCTAGTGCAGCAGCAGCTAGTGGAGCGTTAGCTAGTGCAGCAGCAGCTAGTGGAGCGTTAGCTAGTGCAGCAGCAGCTAGTGCAGCAGCAGCTAGTGCAGCAGCAGCTAGTGCAGCAGCGACTAGTGGAGCGTTAGCGGGTAGAGCGTTGGTGTTGGATCAGGTTCAAACCCCGCTGCAGTCAGCATGTCGTTGTGTCCCTGAGACGCTCCAAAGTGCTCCTGTGGGGATTGCCCTCAGTGTTGAGTGTGTGAGTCGCTTTGGATAAAAGCGTCTAACGAGTGTCATGTGATGTTCTGCTGTTATGTTCAGTCATCGTTCTTATGTTAAACACGAATACATTTCATGGACGTATTTCTCCTTTCATAGCAATTTTCCTTCATACTTTCTTGCCGTGAAATAGGTCTTAAATTCTATTCAAAGTGGTCTTAAATTTGAGTTGGTGAAACCTGCAGGAACCCTGGGCAGCATCTCTCTGGACCAATGGGATCCCTCTGGTCTCAGACCCTAATAACCCACGTCTACTGTCATGACTTCGGCCCCCTTCCTGTGCTTTTGCCCGTCGCTCTCCCTGTTCTGAGTTTGGCAGGGCTGCCTCCATGTGACTCTGGGCTCTGTCTCTCAGGTGTTGATATCTGTGATCTGATCTGTCTCTCCTCAGGTGAGCCACAGCTTCACAGCAGGGATCCTCCTCGCGTCGGAGAACAGTCGCTGCTCATCGGCGCCCCCCCCCTCTGACAGGCGGTTGCCATGGCGTCCCGTCCTCCTCCCGTCCTCCTCCCCCCCCATCCCTCCAGAACGCTCCGTTAGCCCCGATAGCAACGATAGCATCTCGGAGGAGCTGAACCACTTCAAACCCATCGAGTGTTCTCCGTGCACTCCTCCCAGACGCCTGGCTGACGGACGCCTGGTGATAACCTCCGTCGTGAAGTCCACCCCCAGGAACCTGAACCTGAGCCTGAACCAGAACCAGAACCAGGACCTGGACCAGAGCCTGAACCAGAACCAGGACCAGAGCCTGAGACCCAGCAGATACGAGGTTGGAGCCGCATTGATGCAGAAATGGAGGCAGATCGAACTGGACCGGCAGAAAATGAAGTTAAACGGCAATCTGAGCGGAGAGGAAACGCCCTCTGATCGGCACGGCAACAAGACATCCCCCTCTGATCGGCCCGGCAACAAGAGGTTAGAGTCCCCCTCTGATCGGCACGGCAACAAGACATCCCCCTCTGATCGGCCCGGCAACAAGAGGTTAGAGTCCCCCTCTGATCCGCACGGCAACAAGACATCCCCCTCCGATCGGCCCGGCAACAAGAGATCCCCCTCCGATCGGCCCGGCAACAAGAGGTTAGAGTCCCCCTCTGATCGGCACGGCAACAAGAGATCCCCCTCTGATCCGCACGGCAACAAGAGATCCCCCTCTGATCCGCCCGGCAACAAGAGATCAGAGTCCCCCTCTGACCCGCCCGGCAACAAGAGATCAGAGTCCCCCTCTGATCCGCCCGGCAACAAGAGATCAGAGTCCCCCTCTGACCCGCCCGGCAACAAGAGGTCAGAGTCCCCCTCTGATCCGCCCGGCAACAAGAGGTCAGAGTTCCCCTCTGATCCGCCCGGCAACAAGAGGTCAGAGTCCCCCTCTGATCCGCACGGCAACAAGAGATCCCCCTCTGATCCGCCCGGCAACAAGAGATCAGAGTCCCCCTCTGACCCGCCCGGCAACAAGAGGTCAGAGTCCCCCTCTGATCCGCCCGGCAACAAGAGGTTAGAGTTCCCCTCTGATCCGCCCGGCAACAAGAGGTTAGAGTTCGACCCTCAGGACGCCGTGCAGAGGCAGAAGATCCACATTCCTGCTGTCAAGGAGAGGCAAGTTCATATAGCAGGACTCATAATGCTGACTCATGTTAGGACTCATAATGCTGACTCAGGGTTCAGGACTCATCATGCTGACTCAGGGTTCAGGACTCATAATGCTGACTCAGGGTTCAGGACTCATAATGCTGACTCATGTCAGGGTTCAGGACTCATAATGCTGACTCAGGTCAGGGGTCAGGACTCATGATGCTGACTCAGGGTTCAGGACTCATAATGCTGACTCAGGTCAGGGTTCAGGACTCATAATGCTGACTCAGGGTTCAGGACTCATAATGCTGACTCAGGTCAGGGTTCAGGACTCATAATGCTGACTCAGGTCAGGGTTCAGGACTCTTAATGCTGACTCAGGGTTCAGGACTCATAATGCTGACTCAGGGTTCAGGACTCATAATGCTGACTCAGGGTTCAGGACTCATAATGCTGACTCAGGTCAGGGGTCAGGACTCATAATGCTGACTCAGGGTTCAAGACTCATAATGCTGACTCAGGTCAGGGTTCAGGACTCATAATGCTGACTCAGGGTTCAGGACTCATGATGCTGACTCAGGTCAGGGTTCAGGACTCATGATGCTGACTCAGGGTTCAGGACTCATAATGCTGACTCAGGGTTCAGGACTCATGATGCTGACTCAGGATTCAGGACTCATAATGCTGACTCAGGGTTCAGGACTCATAATGCTGACTCAGGGTTCAGGACTCATCATGCTGACTCAGGGTTCAGGACTCATAATGCTGACTCAGGGTTCAGGACTCATAATGCTGACTCATGTTAGGACTCATAATGCTGACTCAGGGTTCAGGACTCATCATGCTGACTCAGGGTTCAGGACTCATAATGCTGACTCAGGTCAGGGTTCAGGACTCATAATGCTGACTCAGGTCAGGGTTCAGGACTCATAATGCTGACTCAGGGTTCAGGACTCATAATGCTGACTCAGGTCAGGGTTCAGGACTCATAATGCTGACTCAGGTCAGGGTTCAGGACTCTTAATGCTGACTCAGGGTTCAGGACTCATAATGCTGACTCAGGGTTCAGGACTCATAATGCTGACTCAGGGTTCAGGACTCATAATGCTGACTCAGGTCAGGACTCAATGCTGACTCAGGGTTCAAGACTCATAATGCTGACTCAGGTCAGGGTTCAGGACTCATGATGCTGACTCAGGTCAGGGTTCAGGACTCATGATGCTGACTCAGGGTTCAGGACTCATAATGCTGACTCAGGGTTCAGGACTCATGATGCTGACTCAGGGTTTAGGACTCATAATGCTGACTCAGGGTTCAGGACTCATAATGCTGACTCAGGGTTCAGGACTCATCATGCTGACTCAGGATTCAGGACTCATAATGATGACTCAAGGTTCAGGACTCATAATGCTGACTCAGGGTTCAGGACTCATGATGCTGACTCAGGGTTCAGGACTCATAATGCTGACTCAGGGTTCAGGACTCATAATGCTGACTCAGGTCAGGGTTCAGGACTCATAGTGCTGACTCAGGTCAGGGGTCAGGACTCATAATGCTGACTCAGGTCAGGGTTCAGGACTCATCATGCTGACTCAGGTCAGGGTTCAGGACTCATAATGCTGACTCAGGTCAGGACTCATAATGCTGACTCAGGGTTCAGGACTCATAATGCTGACTCAGGGTTCAGGACTCATAATGCTGACTCAGGTCAGGGTTCAGGACTCATAATGCTGACTCAGGTCAGGGGTCAGGACTCATGATGCTGACTCAGGGTTCAGGACTCATAATGCTGACTCAGGTCAGGGTTCAGGACTCATAATGCTGACTCAGGGTTCAGGACTCATAATGCTGACTCAGGATTCAGGACTCATAATGCTGACTCAGGGTTCAGGACTCATAATGCTGACTCAGGTCAGGGTCAGGACTCAATGCTGACTCAGGGTTCAAGACTCATAATGCTGACTCAGGTCAGGGTTCAGGACTCATAATGCTGACTCAGGGTTCAGGACTCATGATGCTGACTCAGGTCAGGGTTCAGGACTCATGATGCTGACTCAGGGTTCAGGACTCATAATGCTGACTCAGGTCAGGGTCAGGACTCAATGCTGACTCAGGGTTCAAGACTCATAATGCTGACTCAGGTCAGGGTTCAGGACTCATAATGCTGACTCAGGGTTCAGGACTCATGATGCTGACTCAGGTCAGGGTTCAGGACTCATGATGCTGACTCAGGGTTCAGGACTCATAATGCTGACTCAGGTCAGGGTTCAGGACTCATAATGCTGACTCAGGTCAGGGTTCAGGACTCATAATGCTGACTCAGGTCAGGGGTCAGGACTCATGATGCTGACTCAGGGTTCAGGACTCATAATGCTGACTCAGGTCAGGGTTCAGGACTCATAATGCTGACTCAGGGTTCAGGACTCATAATGCTGACTCAGGTCAGGGTTCAGGACTCATAATGCTGACTCAGGTCAGGGTTCAGGACTCTTAATGCTGACTCAGGGTTCAGGACTCATAATGCTGACTCAGGGTTCAGGACTCATAATGCTGACTCAGGTCAGGGGTCAGGACTCATAATGCTGACTCAGGGTTCAAGACTCATAATGCTGACTCAGGTCAGGGTTCAGGACTCATAATGCTGACTCAGGGTTCAGGACTCATGATGCTGACTCAGGTCAGGGTTCAGGACTCATGATGCTGACTCAGGGTTCAGGACTCATAATGCTGACTCAGGGTTCAGGACTCATGATGCTGACTCAGGGTTCAGGACTCATAATGCTGACTCAGGGTTCAGGACTCATAATGCTGACTCAGGGTTCAGGACTCATCATGCTGACTCAGGGTTCAGGACTCATAATGCTGACTCAGGGTTCAGGACTCATAATGCTGACTCAGGTCAGGGGTCAGGACTCATAATGCTGACTCAGGGTTCAGGACTCATAATGCTGACTCAGGGTTCAGGACTCATAATGCTGACTCAGGGTTCAGGACTCATGATGCTGACTCAGGGTTCAGGACTCATCATGCTGACTCAGGGTTCAGGACTCATAATGCTGACTCAGGGTTCAGGACTCATAATGCTGACTCAGGGTTCAGGACTCATGATGCTGACTCAGGGTTCAGGACTCATAATGCTGACTCATGTCAGGACTCATAATGCTGACTCAGGTCAGGGTTCAGGACTCATAATGCTGACTCAGGGTTCAGGACTCATAGTGCTGACTCAGGTCAGGGTTCAGGACTCATAGTGCTGACTCAGGTCAGGGTTCAGGACTCTTAATGCTGACTCAGGGTTCAGGACTCATAATGCTGACTCAGGGTTCAGGACTCATAGTGCTGACTCAGGTCAGGGTTCAGGACTCATAATGCTGACTCAGGTCAGGGTTCAGGACTCATAATGCTGACTCAGGTCAGGGTTCAGGACTCTTAATGCTGACTCAGGGTTCAGGACTCATAATGCTGACTCAGGGTTCAGGACTCATAATGCTGACTCAGGGTTCAGGACTCATAATGCTGACTCAGGGTTCAGGACTCATAATGCTGACTCAGGGTTCAGGACTCATAATGCTGACTCAGGTCAGGGTTCAGGACTCATAATGCTGACTCAGGTCAGGGTTCAGGACTCATAATGCTGACTCAGGTCAGGGTTCAGGACTCTTAATGCTGACTCAGGGTTCAGGACTCATAATGCTGACTCAGGGTTCAGGACTCATAATGCTGACTCAGGTCAGGGTTCAGGACTCATCATGCTGACTCAGGTCAGGGTTCAGGACTCATCATGCTCACTCAGGCTTCAGGACTCATAATGCTGACTCAGGTCAGGACTCATAATGCTGACTCAGGGTTCAGGACTCATAATGCTGACTCAGGGTTCAGGACTCATGATGCTGACTCAGGTCAGGGTTCAGGACTCATAATGCTGACTCAGGGTTCAGGACTCATAATGCTGACTCAGGGTTCAGGACTCATGATGCTGACTCAGGGTTCAGGACTCATAATGCTGACTCAGGTCAGGGTTCAGGACTCATCATGCTGACTCAGGGTTCAGGACTCATAATGCTGACTCAGGGTCCAGGACTCATAATGCTGACTCAGAGTCCAGGACTCATAATGCTGACTCAGAGTCCAGGACTCATAATGCTGACTCAGGGTCCAGGACTCATAATGCTGACTCAGGGTCCAGGACTCATAATGCTGACTCAGGGTCCAGGACTCATAATGCTGACTCAGGGTCCAGGACTCATAATGCTGACTCAGAGTCCAGGACTCATAACGCTGACTCAGGGTTCAGGACTCATAATGCTGACTCAGGGTCCAGGACTCATAATGCTGACTCAGAGTCCAGGACTCATAATG